>JACMZG010001893.1:9172459-9772459 GCA_018340805.1 Microvelia longipes
TGATACTCATGTATCTGAGCAGCATGCTATAGAGCGATTTCACCGCTATTAACCCATATATAGTGATCAGCGATCCTATGATTGAGAATCGTTTCAAGTAGATGCAATGAGTGTGATTCGCATCGAGTAAGTGTAGAAGCAGGGAAAGGTTGGAGGATAATGTAGTGCACAATTCGGTAAAAGGCGCTTAGATATCCTGTGTGAGGGGCAGATCAGTAAGCAACACTTAACCTTGTTTGACCAGCCGACGAAGGGTTTGCTGACAGGTAATTGTAGTCAACAACTCGCACTACGCCGTCGTTACCTGGAAAAGAATTAATAACGCGGCCGACAGGCCACTGCTTACAAGGGCTGTTGTCGCGAAGTAAGACTAAGTCTCCTACATTAATGTTGTAGTTTGTATCTCTCCATTTAGCGCGTTCTTGGAGCGAGGTTAAATATTCAGAGCGCCAACGGCGCCAGAAATGTTGGAGCTTTTGTTCAACTAATTCCCATCGCGTGAGACGATTTTCACTTATGTCAAGAAGTGAAGGCTGAGGAACGGCGGTGGGTTGTCGTCCTATAAGGAAATGTCCCGGACTAAGAATGCCTAGGTCGTTAGCGTCATTTGACATAGGGCATAACGGTCGGGAATTCAGCGCAGCTTCTATGTCAACCATCAACGTTGTAAGTTCTTCGAAAGTGAAGACAGCATCACCGTAAACTGTTCGCATTAAGCGCTTAACAGATTTAACTCCTGCTTCCCACACACCTCCAAACGTGGCGCGTGAGGAGGATTAAAGTTCCAAATGATTCACTATCTAAAGCAAACTTATAGATATCATCTTTAGTAGCTTGTTGAGCTAACCAGCTATAAAGATCTTGCAGTTTGTTGGCAGCGCCAACGAAATTGGTGCCGTTATCCGAATATATTTGCTCGGGCTTACCACGGCGACCGATGAAACGTTTAAGTGAAGCCATGAAGGCAGGAGTATTCAAAGATGAAACTACCTCTAAGTGAAGTGCTTTCGTGCTAAGACATATAAAGAGACACAAGTATGCCTTAGACGTATTTGCCTTTCTTCGCATTGAATCTCTAATAATGAATGGTCCGGCGAAGTCGACACCGACGTGCAAAAAGGCGAATCCTTCACGTACACGGGAAGCAGGAAGATTACCCATAATTGGTTTACACGTAGGCGCATCAAATTTTCTACAGGTGACGCAGTTTTTAGACAGCTCACGAACGGCATTGCGAGCACCTGTAATCCAAAATTTTGCTCGAACGATGGCTAATAGAAGTGATGAACCAGGATGCAAATAAAGTTGATGATAATGAGATAGAAGGAGCTGAGTAAAATGTGTCTTGGCTGGAAGTAGCATCGGGTGCTGAGTCTCCCAAGACACATCAGAATTTTTAAGGCGTCCGCCTACCAATAAAATACCCGCCTGATCTATGAAAGGGTTTAAGCTTTGAAGGCTTTTAGGTATAGGAGTGTTAGAATTTGGGATACGCTGATTGAAGAAATAAGCACTCTGTATCCACTTGACAGCAACTGTTGTGGCTTGACGCATCTCTGGAACGGTGATGTAACCGGAGTTATCCTGCCGTCTTTTCCTTAAGATGTCGAGGAAGCGTAGAGCGTAAGCAATGCTACGTATCAACTTAGTTAAACTGGACCACTTAGACATCCATTGTACGAACGATGAATCTGTAGCGTTAGTAACAACTAAAACAGTAGCCCATGTCTGCTTTTGATTTAATTCAGGAACCTGAGGGACTGGACTAAGGACCTTAAGAGCCAATCCTTAGGTTCGCGTAGTGCCCTAGGACCATGACACCACAACATGCTGTCTCTAAGATCAGGAGCAGAAATGCCACGCGACCCCAAGTCACTGGGGTTGTCTTCAGATGATACATGGTGCCATTTGCCCATGACAGTGAGGCTACGAATTTGTACCACTCTGTTGGCAACAAAGGTTTTAAGAAGATGGAAAGGGGTGCGGAGCCAAGAAAGCACTATCATGCTGTCGAGAAGAAGTGTAGATCAGGTTTAGATGGGAGTTTTTTCACATATAAGTGTAAGCTATCCCAAAGCTTAGCTGCAAGGAGTGCAGCACAAAGTTCAAGTCTCGGTATGGTAGTGAATTTGACCGGAGCCAATTTGGTCTTAGCCAGTATGAGATGCATCTGGGTTCCTGCGTCAGAAATGGTTCTCAAGTAGGCTGCAGCGCAGTAAGCCTTCTCAGATGCATCTGCGAAAATAAGGATAGAAGAAGAACAATCTACCGGAACATGCCAACGAGGTATTTTTATTTCTCCTAGAGCGGGTAAATCTCGAAGAAAAGCTAACCACCGCTCTTTCATAGCTAGAGGAAAGTCGTCATCCCAATTAAGCTGCTCCTTCCAAGCATCTTGTACGAGTATTTTAGCGATGACGACTGTAGGACCCAGATAACCTAGTGGGTCAAATATCTTAGCCACAGCGCTCAAAACAGCTCTCTTACTAGACGTTTCTTTAGGAGGAGAAATATTGTAGAAAAATACGTCGAGTTGAGGATCCCACTGCATGCCTAGGATTTTAATTTGATTTTCTTCTCCGGTAGCTTCAAGTGGAACACACTCTTCCGGTGGTCGGGTGCCATTCGGGTCCGCTCTATGGCATTCGGAGATAAGCCGTGGGTCATTTGAAGCCCATTACTTAAGGAACATCCTCCTTTAGCCATGAGAGCTATAAGTTGCCTTAGCAGCTCAATAGCCTGGTCCGCTGATGGAGCTCCGGTCGCTATGTCGTCTACGTATGTGTCGTCACTAAGCGCAGCAGCAGCTAGAGGATACGCGTGCCCTTCATCTGCTACGAGTTGCTTTACAGTTCTTAACGCCAGATAAGGAGCTGGAGCCTGTCCGTAGGAGACGGTATTGAGTTCGTACTCGTCTATGGCCTTAGAAGTATCGAAGCGCCACAATATATGTTGGTATGCTCGATCTTCTGGGTGAATCAAGATTTGCCTAACATTTGACTGCATCGCGGTGAAGACGTACGGGTGGACGCGAAAGTTTAGAAGTATTATGATGAGATTAGGCTGCAGCTTCGGCCCTACCAATAGCAAGTCGTTAAGCGAACCTGAAGCTGTCCTAGCAGCAGCGTCGAAAACTACTCGAAGTTTGATATCCTGATCGGGCAAATGTTTTACTACGCAATGATGCGGTATAATATATTTCCCTGGAGTTTTGGCGAGGTCCATATGTCCTAGGGTAAGGTATTCATGCATGAACTCGTGATACTTCTCCTTTATCACGGAGTTCTTGCTAAGCTTGTTTTCAAGATGTTCCTGGCGGCGTAGAGCCATGCCTCGAGAATTTGCAATGTAGGGGCGATCTTCTTTGAAGGGCAAACGTACTACATACCTACCATCATCCAGACGATAATGAGTGGTTTTGAACAACTCTTCACACTTGACGTCTTCTGGGCTTTCCACTTTAACTACTGGAGGCTCTTCCAATTCCCAGAAGCGTTTCAACTCTCGTGAAGGGGATCCAACGAGGAAAACGTAGACGTAAGGAGAGCTTGAACTGCATAAGCATCTGCAACTTCTCTGACGCGGCCAAGAACAGCATAGCCGAAGATAGTACCAAGCAAGCGAGGTAATGAAGTCGAAATCGTGATGACGTCGCCAGTGACGATGTCGGTGAATAAGTCGCATCCGATAAGTAGATCCACAGGCTTGGTGATCCAGAACTCGGGGTCAGCTAGGATAATTGTGGTAGTCTGTCCACAACTCCGCAGGACTCAAACCCCGGAAGAGGTGACGTTATAGAGTCCAAAACGATGGCGTTTGTAGATAAACGTAGGTTATCACAGTCGATAGGAGATAACGTACAGTAGGCACGACCTTTTGAAGAACCAAGGGGCGCCTCTCCAATACCCCATATACCGGTTTTCGTTTTAGATATTTTAAGTCCAAGTCGATCAACGAAGGAGCGAGTTATAAAGGTGAAGTGACTCCCAGAGTCAATCACAAGTCGAATTTGGTGAGGATATCCATTAGAGTCATAGATATGGCAGATGGAGGTTCCCAGCATGATTTCCTGTTGTTTCGGTGTAGTCACGTTCAATGAAGTTCCGCTTTCGTTAGTTTGTACTTCAATACTTGTAGAAGGGCCTGAAACATCATTATTTTGGTGAAGCAGGGAATGATGCTTTCCCCTACAGAAGCGACATCGGTAAGTAGAAAAACATTTATCAGTCTTATGCTCAGCTGACAGACAATTCCTACATCCTCGAAAGGTTTTTAACACTTTAAAACGTTCATTTACAGTCATATTGGCAAACTTGAGACAGTTGTTAAGGTGATGAGACTCTTTACACGCTAAACAAGGACATGAAGGAGCTTTGGAGTCTCGATATTTTCGTGCTTGGTTTGATGGCTGAGAGTTTCGACCGCTACCAAGTAGAGTAGTCCCTGAAGAAGATGGACGGAAAGAGCGTCTGGGATTGTTGTTACGGTTACTCAGATCTTGAGCCACTGTAGTGCGTGCTAGACCAACAGCTAATTCGGAAGCGTCACATTTATTACGTAAAAACTTAATAAATTGGTCAAAGGTGGGAAACTTTTCCTTGTTCTCGCGCTCAAACTCTACGCGTTGAAGTGTCGATGGTGCGACGAGCAAGATGAAACAGAATGTATTCAGCATTATCTGGAACCTCGAGAAGCTTAAAAGCGGCGACGATCTCTGAAAGTTTTGCCACTGTCTTACTAAGTTGTTCGTTAGACGATTTTGGAGGTAAAACCTTAATATCCAAAAGTTGGTCCAAATAGGAAGCTGCAAGAAGTCTTTTGTTGTCGTACTGATCGATTAAAGTTTTCCACGCTATCTCAAAATTAGATTCAGTCACTGGGACGTGAGCGATGACTGCCAGAGCCTTTCCTTCTAGCGAACGTATAAGATAATGAAAGCGATCAATATCTGAGAGAGCCAACTCATTATTTACCATGCTGTTAAAAGTATCCTTCCAAGACGGCCATTTCGTACGATCACCCTTAAACTTAGGGAGATCTAAAGGTGGTAGCTTAATTTTAGTATGGCCAGTCATGGATTGCGATAATCGAACACTCTTTTCCTTTTCTACAGCTTCGAACTCTGCCATCATAGCGTGAGATTCAAATAAGTAACTTCTGATAGTAGTCCGCTGCTGGGTATCAGCAGGCGTTGCTATCGCCCTCTTATTTTCATCAAGAAGATCGCATAACTCGTCGTAGTTGGATTCAAAAACGTCGTAGCTATTCATGACTGTTGAGTACATACTCTTAAACATTTGAACCTTGCTAGGATCAAGTTTGGCTTCTCTGCCTTTATCCCTTGCTTCCCTGATATCTTCAAAACTCTTGAACATCTTACGTCGGTAAGATTCGGCTGTCTCTTGAAGGAGTTCTGGGTCCATGATGATGAAGTGTAGACAATCGGTGAGTCGTGAATAAAAGAAGAAGGGTTACGAAAAAACAATAATATATTTATGTACAAAAGAGAATCCGTAGAATCGTTGAGTAACAATAACGTTGAAACAGCAAGAGAAATGTGGTAACGCTCTATCTGAACAGAGACAGAAATATAAGAGACAGTACAAGTAATAAATAAATTAGAAGAGATCAATCGAAATATCACATGAATTAAGTAAAACATGAATACATAAAGATAACAATATATATAATAAAAATGTGGATACCACTCGAAAAGTAAACAAAATTATCAATAATAAGTTAACAGGGTGGATACCACCAAACGATAAATATCAATTCAACAATGAATCAAAGATGTGGATACCACTCGAAGTAAGTACTTGCTTCGGGAGACAAGTTCAAAATTACAGCTACACAAGGTAAGATACGAATATGATGTGGATACCACGCGAGAAATATAACAGAGTGTACAGCAAGTTGATAAATGAATAATTTGTGATACCACGCGATATAGAGCTGTGCGCTATAATAATAATGATGGTAGCTAAACTCAGGTTGATGCAACACATATATGTGGATACCACGCGAAATGAAGATTAACTAAGTACATTCGTAATGTACGAAACATGTTGCAACAAACCATGGAACTCTGTAGTAGCAGTAAAGTTATGTACCATGCTGAGATACAAAACAGAAAATAAAGAGAATACTCACTGGTCTTACCAAAGAGATGACGGAGTGGAACGTCGTTGCTGCTACAGGTAAATGTGGCTCGTGGCCGAATATAACACTGGTGTAAACAAGGGTAACCGCGAAGAGATAATAACTAGTCTCGAAGACAGGTGAGGTAATGAGTGTGGTGCAAACCAAAGCTGATTGCCGCCTACCTTATAACATGCAAAAATAAAAAACAAGGCAAAATAAAAAACAGATTACTCGATAAACTCTGCTAAGCAGGATCCGGCTCGAAGGACCAAAATGTGCAAGCCCAGCGGGGATAATCAACTTAAAAATAAGTTCCTGACGCTGAAACTAGCTGAATAGAAGGTAAAACAAAAGTAAAAGATGAGATAAGGAAAAAAGGACTGTATTTTAGTAAATAATTAGCAAACAATAAGATAAGGTAAGGAAAGTGACTAGATAAAGTTTAAGCATTAAGTACTTACGGACTTGATACAACTTATAAAGTATCAAAACAGATAAGCATAAAAAACTCAGGTTAAAGTAACGCAAAATAAATGAATACACAAGTAAATTAATAAATCTAAGCAATAAATAAAGCAGGCAATAATAGAGCTTAATAATAATAACTTAATAAATAGCGAGCTTAATAAATAACTTGACCAAGTGGCTTCGAATATGCCGGCAGAAGGGACACTATATATGTCACTCAATAAATATAAAAGTAAGATTAATTGGCTAAAGCTACTTACGAAAAAAGTAAATAAAACTGAGAAATAATAATAAAATAGTAGACAAAAAAACGGAACAAAAAAATATAGCATTTAACAATCGACATATATTCTCACTGGCAGCATATTCGAAGTCAGGAAAGTAATAATAAATTAAACATAAAAAAATAATTCTATAGACTAAGGAGTTAGTAACTAAAACTAAAGAAGACGCGGAAGACTAGTAGGAAGATGAAATATAAAAATTGAAGATAATTACAGACAGTGAAAGCATGCTGCATAGGTCGGCAGCACAGATGAAAGCAACATAGTCCAAATTAACGCTGTTATTGATATCACCAACACGTCCACTTGAAAAAAGAGCCCAAAAGGCCGCGATCTCGAACACAAGAACTTACTAATTACTTTAGTAAAGTTATATTTAAATACGGTTGGGTTAACCCTTTCACTACAACCAGGTTTTTCTCTCCACTCATCGCAAGACGGCGAAAACCGTTACTTTTTAGGTTCAATTGATAATGGAACAAAGCGGTTGTCTCTAAACGGCGATACTGATTAGCATACTGCTTTATAGCTAGTATAAAGTCTTGACAATTATTGATCAAGTATAAGGAATAATATTATGCCTAAATTATTCCCGAAGTGAATGCAGATATTTGTAAATTATATATTATATCCAACGAACTTCTCCAGCGGCTTAATCTGATGGATTTCCATGCAAGACGAGTTACAGAAGGAAGGTTTCAAAATGTAACCTCAAGTAAACATGGCGGCAGGTTATGCACGGCTCCAGCAGCCTGTTTTCCCTGATTCTTTTAGTGAAAATCAATTAGATTTAACGTATTATGATGAGATGGGCGATGTTGAAGCAGTGTAGTGAGATGGCGAACGAAGAAAACTTAAAACTAAGTGTTAGTGCGCGATAATATTAATGATACAAAAGTGGATCACTTATTGCCTGTTCACAGGAAAGTCCACGACGTTATTAAACTTAAAATATATATGAAAAACAACGTAAGTACTCTAAATCATAAAGGACATACAGTAAACATATAAATAATAAAGTATAGATAAATAACAACTATTTACAAAGGATAGGGCAATGAAAGGAAGTGGGGTGGAGAAGGAGACCCATGTCCAAACAACGTGTGCTTGTTGTACTCTAACAAAAACTGAAAACGTATAATATTTGGAGAATTTTCCGTTCCCATCTATCATGCCTTACATCCCTAAAGAATCCACCTCCCTTAAATCGGATTCATTTATCATAAAAACTAAACCTTACTTTTGATCTTTATATTACATTTTTATTATTAAAAAATATTACTTGATCTTTGAAGATTTAGGTCATCCGGTGGTGACCGCGTCAATGTAGATGAAGAATCTGACGTTTCGCTTCCACTGTGGGAGGCATCTTCAGGGATGTAGGACATCATGGATAGAAACACAATGCTCTACAAAACTGAACTGAACTGTTCAGTTTCAGAGCATTGTGTTTCTATCCATGATGTCCTACATCCCTGAAGATGCCTCCCACAGTGGAAGCGAAACGTCGGATTCTTCATCTACATTGACGCGGTCACCACCGTAAGACCTAAATCTTCATGACAATAACCGCGGAAGCCAACGCAATTTATTACTTGATCTTTATTAAAATCATCTAAACATTTTTCCGGATTTAAGGAGTTTTTGAAAATTTCGCTGAGCTACTAATGACGGCCATAGTTTTAACTTTCTAGGGTAAAAGCTAAATGAGATATGATGCTAATAGACATACACACACATCCATAAGACAAGACAAGATTTGGTTAAAATTACACAGGATGCCTTAAAAACCCTAAAACAGTTTAAATAAAATTTTGTATTTTCTGTGCAACACATAGATTATAACTACGGTATAACAAATAAAAGTAAAAAACTAATTTGATAATAGCCGAGAATCAAAGAAGATAAAAATGGTGTTTACTGAAAATTATTCAGTTTAAAAGGAGATACAAAATAAATTTCGAATGATTTAGATTGTTCCAGAGTATGGATATCAAAATTATACACAGAATGAGCCTTGATATAATTTTAATTTAAAATTTAAATTTAATTTTATTTAAAAAAATAAATTTAATTTTCTTTAAAAAAAAAATAAATTTAATTTTATTGTACGACATAACGTTTGTTTTAGAGAATAGAAACTTTCGCGAAAAATTGCACTAAATTCTTTAGCGTCGATTTTACAATCCCTCTCCATCTATTTATGCCATTAATCTCATAATAAAATTTTTACTCATGAAATTCGTTATTTAGTTTTTACTTGGATAAGCACTAGTACTAAGAAACTGCCCCGACGAATGGACCAGACCAATTAATCCAAACATTCGGATAATTTGAAAAGCGGTCGGCCTTTGATTTAGCAGTTAGCCAGGTCAAAGGCCTGATAATTCAACTACTTGAGTTAAAAAATAACACAAAACCGAAGCTTGTAAAACACTTATAACTTATGCTCTTCCGTTTCCCTAACCCTATAATAAAAGTGGAATAAATCCAAATCTCTTTGATGTGTCGTACACTGAGCAACTATATTCCATTCATTATCTCGCCACTAAATCCTTCAATAAATGCCACAAATTTTTTAAGTTTATTTTTCTTCAAAACATCTGCCTTGTATCACCTTTTTATAAAACTTTCTGTTTTCATAGATATTTGGAAAAAATAATACGTTTCCAATATAACCTACGGTGGTAATAAGGAGAAATTAACAAATGTAAATACTTAGAATAATACTATATATAGAAGGAGCACTACTGATAACACTAAAGTCGGTTCACTGGTGCACTTAAGTAATGCTGCCACACTAACAATATAAAATTTTCTAAAAAAAAGTTGGCAATACTTCCGGTTGCTGAATTATTATGTTCTATTATTAATTACTGATTGATAATTCATAAAATACTAATTTAAATATCGGTGCATTACAATATTTAAAGCATTTTAAATTGTAGTTTAACGTATTTATTAAAATTATATTAAAAGTAGTCCTGGTCAACTAAATGTAGATTCTTGTATTCCGCCACCCTTTTACCATCTAAGACCGGGTTTATTAAATACTCAGCAGGTGTTTTAAGTTATTATATTTGTTCTTTACGATCTTTCTTCATTAATAGATATTTATGACTCATTATTTAAAATAATTCTTTGTTGTCAAGTTGGCAGCATTACTTAAGTGCACCAGTCAACCGGCTTTCGTGTTATCAGTGGAATTACATTGTGTTTACGGTCCTGTGCTCCTTCTATACATAGAATTATTTTAAGAGTAAATACTAGAAGGTTACAATGTTAGAGGTAATGATTTCAACAGAGGGTTTAGTTGTATTTATCGGTTTATAGTGGTATCTATATCCACTAAATGGGAGTTTTACAATGGAATAGGAAAACAAGAGGCTTGTTTTGTATATATTATTTTGACTTGATTAATATCTAGTTAAAATTGAGTATTATAGAAAGAATTTCCGTATGGAACTAAACGTATTGGATAGGACATCCAATAAGTCAATATTTAAATTAAAATAGTTAAAAAAATTACGACAAATTGAATTAAATTAGTCAATATTTTTCAGGGAATTACCATCAAATGGGAAAAATGGGCAAATATGAGTGGGATCCCGCGAGGTGACCAAGAGGCTGTTCATCAAAGAACGCAGGAGCTGGGATCGTTAGGAAGTTACTTAACATAATAATGGCTTGTCAAATCCAAAACTATACTTTTTATGAAATATATAATATTATGTTACAAGACTGTGAAGGTCTTTTTTATGCCTTGGCGACTATATTTACTGAACTAAGGGAGACAGTAAAGAAGACGAGGTACGGCGTCGGTGCTGAAGGCCGCTTTGCGGCTCCCGCAACTCTCTGTACCCCATATGGTTCTTGTCCTATATCAGTTTGTCATATTAATAGCTTATATTAGCAGTATACTGCCACGATACAAGCGAATTTTCAAATTTATTAGCTAAAACCAGATTTGCTTACAATATGTTTTACATGTCAATAAATAAAACCGGAACAAACGCTAAAAAAAATGTAACTTCTTTTTTTTGTTATTTTTTATTTAAACAAGTTCTTTATTGGCAAAAGTATACAATATTTTGTGTAAACGGGAGCCATATTTTATTTATTGATTTAGGATAATTAGTGCCTCTTTATTTTTATTGAATTTATTTATTTGTTATTTTTGTGGTATAAATTTTAATTATTTTTTTGGGGTGTGCGGGAGTTTGTTTAGGTTAAGTATAGTTTTATTTTTTTTTTTGGTTTGGGTATTTTATTTTTTAATATTATTATTTTTTAATTATTGTCAAAAGATATTTTTGATGGTGTTTTAAATAGGTTTATATTGTAAAGGTAGTTTGCAGGAGTATCAAAAAGAGTTGCCAATGCAGTCTGTGGACTGACTTTTGATAATTCAACCTGGCATTTGCCTGTAAAATTGAGGGAAACTACAGAAAACCTTAATTAGGTTGACCCTTTTTTTGTTAACTATTTATAGTAGAACTTATATGTTATGTTAACTCTTATGTTAACATGATCGATTTTCGTACCAAGTTTCATTTCGATCCGAGATAGCGTATATATATATATATATATATATATATATATATATATATATATATATATATATATATATATATATATTATATATATATAGTCTCTCTCGTCTGTGAAGAACTTAAACAGTTCGAAACGTAACGTTTTATTGTAAGTTTTCTAAATGTCTATTTATTTCACTACAATTGAGATATATACACACACACACACACACACACACACACACACACACACACACACACACACACACACACACACACACACACACACACACACACACACACACATATATTATATAATATATATATAGAACTGAATTCTAATTATGCGGACATTTTAGTTTTATTTTACTAATTATATCACCACAAAGTTAATATGTCGAACTAATAAAACAAATTTAATATTTTATGACAAAAGTTACCTTTAAGCTCTAAGGTATAATTAATAATTAATAATTACAAAATTTATTAATTAATTTTATCAAATTAAAATTAAAATTATTTGTATAAAGTTATTTAAAAAAATGCTTTTCCTTGCCTGACCCATAGTTTTTATATAATTTTTACAACAACCCTGCTCGGTTAAGGACCCCCCCGGCTACGCCCATGCAGCCTAGATATATATTATGTATTATTTGTAAAATACCTTATTAGAAAAAATGAACTAAAATTAATGGAATGAGAAAAAATGAACATTCAAGCATGAGTGTTAATGAACGTTCAGAAATTTATTGGACCAAATCGCAGCAAACCCTATATTTTTTTTCATGAGTAAATAGATTAAGTTGTTGATATTAAAACAAAATCTGATATTAAACGATATTAAAACATATTTTTAGCAAATTTCAAAACAAAAGTTTCGCCTTACTTTTTAGGCACGTAGCTCTTGACTAAAGATACTATTTTTTTAAATTTTAAGTTTTAACCGATATTTAACCGTTTTTGGTGATTTTACTAGGCCTCCTAAGTGGTTTTCACAAACTTGTCTGTCTGTATGTGTGTGTGCGTATGTGTTTTTGAGTCAGTTATCATCGTAGCTCCCAGTGCATTTTTGCTAGAGAGTTGAAACTTGATATAAAATAATTCATTAGGTCTAGTGGTGCTATTATTATGAGGTCATTAACCGACAGTAATGAATCAGCAAAAATGTCGAAAATTCTTAAAACGCGGAAAAATGTTTTAATCAATTTGAAATTCAGCACTCATGTATAGGAGCAACAATGGTGCGAAGTATCATCTCATTATAAGAATTAGTTCAGTTTTTATCAAATGACTTGATAAGTTTCTTAAAAATAGTAAGAACAACAAAAAATAATCCATTGAGTTAAAATTGGCACAAAAGTGTCTCTTTACGTCAGAAATATGTATACTAAATGTCGATTTTATACATAAAGTATATTTACGGTATTCGTTGCATCAAGCGAGGTCAGTATATTTACTGACCTCGCTTGATGCAACGAGAAGTTATACAACGCAGAAGTATATTTTCGGTAGCTAAGCAGCATCAAGCGAGGTCAGTGCCTGAATGTGTGACCGCTGGGAGAAACGAATGTATTAATCTGTCTGAGGACGAGTAAAGCGAATTTGAAGACGTACTGCAATATAGACTAAGTGTTGTCATATTCTGAGGACGAGCGAAGTGAATTTGAAGACGTACTGCAATATAATCTAGGTGTTTTCATATTCTGAGGACGAGCGAAGTGAATTTGAAGACGTACTGCAATATAATCTAGGTGTTTTCATATTCTGAAGACGAGCGGAGTGAATTAGAAAACGTACTGCATATAGACTAGTGTTTTTATATTCTGAGGACGAGCGAAGTGAATTTGAAGACGTACTGCAATAAAGACTAAGTGTTTTATATTCTGAGGACGAGCGAAGTAATTTGAAGACGTACTGCAATATAGCTAGGTGTTTTCATATTTGAGGACGAGCGAAGTGAATTTGAAGACGTACTGCAATATAGTCTAGGTGTTTTCATATTCTGAGGACGAGCGAAGTGAATTTGAAGTCGTACTGCAATATAGTCTAGGTGTTTATATTCTGAGGACGAGCGAAGTGAATTAGAAGACGTACTGCAATATAGACTAAGTGTTTTTATATTCTGAGGACGAGCGAAGTGAATTTGAAGACGTACTGCAATATAGTCTAGGTGTTTTCATATTCTGAGAAGAAGCGAAGTGATTTGTGTTGTGTTAATGTATTGACATGACAATCCATGTAACATTGATTTGAAAGGCAAAGAAGCAGTTCTATTAACCTAACAAAGAATAAACCGTATAACATTAATTGAATATTGAAAAAAAACTTCTTGTTTAACCCAATAAAATAATTTAAAAAAATCCCTTTTTAAATAAGTTTTTTTTCAATAAAAAAATTAAACTATTTTTCCTGTACCATCCACTACAACTCCAGGTATCAAATAAATTGACTAAATGCAAACCCCAAATCGATTTATATATTCAAACAAAAAGAAACGAGCTACTGCTTTATATTCTTTCTTTTGAATATAAACAAAAAAATATTAATTTATATGTTTGTATCACGGAAATTTAAGGTAAATATGATAAGTGGCAGAATGCCAAATCAATATTTGGGTTGTTGGCCTCACAAGCGCAGCTGTCCAGTATCTGTAAAGTTAATAGCAGACATACGAGAAACGTTAGTGGTTAACCGATGCGCCAGCACAGAATTTGTTTCAACCACCATGATTTCACTTTAGGTATGAAGAGGCTTAATTAAGATCATAAGTTGTAGTACAATGATTTAGAGATGAATCAATAAGATTCTCAGAGCAAAACTATGGTTTTCCAAGATTTGCTATTCTTAAAAGCAACATTATGTTGCCATTCTCAGAGGAAAACTATGGTTATTCGATTTGCTATTCTTAAAAGCAACACAATGCTGCGATTCTCAGAGCAAAACTATGGTTTTCCAAGATTTGCTATTCTTAAAAGCACACTATGTTGCCATTTCAGAGCAAAACTATGGTCTTCGATTTGCTATTCTTAAAGCAACACAATGTGCGATCTCAGAGGAAAACTATGGTTCTTCCATTTGCTATTTAAAAGCAACACAATGTTACGATTATCAGGGCAAAACAATGGTTCTGCGATTTAATATTCTTAAAAACAACACTATGTTGCGATTCTCAGAGGAAAACCTATGGTTCTTCGATTTGCTATTTTAAAAGCAACACAATGTTGCGATTCTCAGAGGAAAACTATGGTTCTTCCATTTGCTATTCTTAAAAGCAACACAATGTTGCGATTCTCAGGGCAAAACTATGGTTCTACGATTTAATATTCTTAAAAACAACACTATGTTGCGATTCTCAGAGGAAAACTATGGTTCTTCGATTTGCTATTCTTAAAAGCAACACAATGTTGCGATTCTCAGAGGAAAACTAGGGTTCTTCCATTTGCTATTCTTAAAAGCAACACTATTTTGCGATTCTTAGGGCAAAACTATGGTTCTACGATTTAATATTCTTAAAAGCAACACTATGTTGCGATTCTCAGAGCAAAACTATGGTTTTCCACGTTTTGCAATTCTTAAAAGCAACACTATGTTGCGATTCTTAAAAGCAAGTCATGTCATTGTTAAAAACCATGTTAAATGTTTCACCACGTGATATACATTGAAAATTTGAATATTTATTGTGAAAGTAAGGTTTTTGTACTTTGCTACAAGATCGTGTTTTTATGCAGTAATAGTATCATTCTTGCAGCGACGTGATTTTACAATTAAATTTTTATAGGAGCAATCGTATCATATTTTAGCTATAATAGAGAGGCCTTATTCATTAAATTGTAAAAACATAAAAAAGTAACATGAACACCTACGATTATTAATATAAATAAATTAACAGAAGAAAATGACAGTAAATTATTAATAGAACGTTATAATACAAAACAAAACACGAACAAAGAGAAAGTATTTTTAATAACCTTAAATCACTCTTAGAGGAGGTTTCAATGAGGTTACACAGAGCCTCTGAGAGCCCCTAAAAGATGTTTCAGGCATCTCAATATATTGAGATAGGCTATAGTAATATATCTCTATGATTTTAACACTATAATTTTATTGATAATTATTGCAGCACCGTGTTTTTATGTAGCAATCAGAGATCAATTGCAGCGCTATGCTTTTCCGATTCAGCAGAAGTTTAATTTTGCAGCGCTTTGCTTTTTCCATTCAGCAAAAGAATAATTTTGCAGAGCTGGGCTTTCCACTTTAACAAAAGAATAATTTTGCAGAGCTGGGCTTTCCACTTTAACAAAAGAATAATTTTGCAGCGCTATGCTTCTCCGATTCAGCAAAAGTGTAATTTTGCGGCGCTTTGCTTTCCAAATCAGCAAAAGAATAATTTTTAAGCGCTATGCTATTACGCTCAGAATATAAAATTGGCAAAATTTAAGGCTCGATTCATTCTCAACGGTCACCTATACAGCACTGACCACGCTCAATGCAGCTTAACTTTTATGATCAAACAAAAATTATGGATGCACTTGTATTAAAACGAAATTTGGTGTACTTATTTATTACATAAAGGTATATACTTATAACAAATTCCAACTTAGTACATATGTTAGTCTTATACGTGCTAAATCTTAATCTGACCGCAACATTTTTTCGCGTTTTATAATTTTTTCTAAATTTTCGATAAGTCATTATTGCAGGGTAATAACGTCATAAAAAATATTTCCGAATAGCACAACTACAGCAGTAGACTGATGTTTGTACAAAGTTTCAACTCTCTAGCATAAATACACTAGGAGCTACGAGTGCCTGTCTGTATAAGACACAAACATACAGACAGACAACTTTGCGAAAACCACTCAGGAGGTCTTGAAAACGCCTAAAACAGATAATTCCGTTGACATCCCAGTTTCGGGGTTTTTTGCAAACACAATACTTTTCCTATATACTTACGGTATAAATGAGAAAAAGTAAAAATTAGTAAAAGTATAAACAACTCTTCACTTTATAGCTAAAAACATAATATCAACAAAACATAGATATGAAGGATGTTGGTTTGGGCTCTTTATGGCCAAACCCTTCTCGGGCCTTTTTTGTTCAGTTCGCCACTGAACAGCAGTATCAAGCACCTTATGTTCCAAGAGTCATACGTGGAGAAAAGGTGCAAGTGTAACTATGTAAAAAGGCGGTCATTCCAAAGCTAGCTGGACAGGCGGCTATTATTGGGGTTCTAAAAAGACGACGGATGTAAAAAGGAGGAATGGAGTCGTATAAAAGCGGTAGTAGATAAATAAATAAGAACGAGAGTCTACGTAGCCTTAATTTAATCGTGGGTCCCTATTATTTGTAGCGACATAACTCACTATACCTCGTATTTCTCCCTTGACTAGTTCATCTTACCAGTATATATTCTGTCCTTCAATATTCTTAATTATACAACTTGTAATTTAATAACAGAAGCCTAATGTACTTATTTGGAAATATTTTATCTACAAAAGTATAGAACACTGAAGAAAAAGTAACCTAATAATAGTAAGGAAACACTTTCATTTAACCTCCTTCTACAAGTTTTAGTGAACTGAACTTTATATTCTTCATTTGGTAATTTGTACTTTTCCTCACGTACAACCATAGGTATGATATAGATTGCAGAAGAAGAGAGAACTAAATTGTTCTAACCCTTCTCTAAATTCTTATGCACTAGATCTTTACAGTAGTGGAACACTATTCCAAAACACACGGCGAACTCACCGTGAATTTAAAAAGTTAAATGTACGATACCCAAAGGTTAAATGCACGACGTTCAAAGGTTAAATGTACGATACCCAAAGGTTAAATGCACGATACCCAAATGTTCAATGCACGATACCCAAATATTCGATACACGATACCCAAAGTTTTAATGCACGATTCCTAAAGGTTAAATGCACGATGCCTAAATAGTTCATTTACGATACCCAAAGGTTCAATGCACGATATCTAAAGGTTAAATGCACGATACCTAAATGGTTCATTTACGATACCCAAAGGTTCAATGCACGATATCTAAAGGTTAAATGCACGATACCTAAATGGTTCATGTACGATACCCAAAAGTTAAATGCACGATATCCAAAGGTTCAATGCACGATACCCAAAGTTTTAATGCACGATTCCTAAAGGTTAAATGCACGATACCTAAATGGTTCATGTACGATACCCAAAGGTTTCATGTACGATACCCAAAAGTTAAATGCACGATGCCCAAAGGTTAAGTGCACGATACCCAAATGTTAAATGCACGATACCCAAAGGTTCAATGCACGATATCCAAAGGTTCAATGCACGATACCTAAAGTTTTAATGCACGATTCCTAAAGGTTAAATGCACGATACCTAAATGGTTCATGTACGATACCTAAAGGTTACATGTACGATACCCAAAAGTTAAATGCACGATGCCCAAAGGTTAAATGCACGATATCCAAATGTTAAATGCACGATACCCAAAGGTTCAAAGCACGATATCTAAAGGTTAAATGCACGATACCTAAATGTTACATGCACGATACCAAATTTTTAATGCACGACGCCTAATGGGTCTTCATCCCGCAGAAATATAGAAACGTATAAATATTTTCCTTTTTTTAAGAGACGACTTTGAACCATTTTTTTTCATATTTTTCATATATCGTCCAAATACTGTATGCTCTGATGTTTTTAGCTCAAAGAGAAGGAATATATTTAGCCGTAATCATCTATAGGAACAAACTATGAGGGCTGAAAATGTGACTAAATTGTAGCTGTTTTGTGTTATAAAGTATTTCATAGTGTTTTCAATACTAAATAATTAAATGCTAATTTTAAAATGATTTTATGACAACAAAAATCGAGAAAGGAACTTTTCCATACCACTTTGGATTCCTTACGCTCATCCTCACAACTTCCGACTCACTTCGCTCGTTATCAAATATTAAATACATTAGTTTTATTCCCAGTGGTCACCACCCAAGCACTGCTGTATCACCACCTCGCTCGATGCTACTTAACTTTTGAGATTGAATAAAAACAGTGACTCTTATTGAAACGAACCTCAGTATACATATTTATTAAAACAAAGAATTCAATTGTACCAAATTTTAACTCAAGTCGATCATTTTTTCACTCAAGTCATTTGAAAAAAATTAAACTAAAGTTGATGATGAGATAAAACTTAGCGTTGTTCTTGTATTAAAGAAGTATAGTATTTAGAAGTATTGTATTAACAAAGTATAGTATTTAGAAGTATTGTATTAAGAAAGTATAGTTTTTAGAAGTATTGTATTAACAAAGTATAGTATTTACATATATTGTATTAAAGAAGTATAGTATTTAGAAGTATTGTATTAAAGAAGTATAGTATTTAGAAGTATTGCATTAACAAAGTATAGTATTTAGAAGTATTGTATTAAAAAGTATAGTTTTTAGAAGTATTGTATTAAAGAAGTATAGTATTTAGAAGTATTGTATTAACAAAGTATATTGTTTAGAAGTATTGTATTAAAAAGTATAGCTTTTAGAAGCATTGTATTAAAGAAGTATATTAGAAGTATTGTATTAAAGAAGTAAAGTATGTATTGTATTAACAAATATAGTATTAGAAGCATTGTATTAAAGAAGTATAGTATTTAGAAGTATTGTATTAAAGAAGTAAAGTATTAATACGTATTGTATTAACAAATTATAGTATTTAGAAGTATTGTATAAAAATATAGTTTTTAGAAGTATTGTATTAACAAGTAGTATTTACAAGTATAAAGAAGTATAGTTTTTTTAGAAGTATTGTATTAAAGAAGTAAGTATTAGAAGTATAGTATTAAAGTAATTAAGTATTGTATTAACAAATTATAGTATTTAGAAGCATTGTATTAAAGAAGTATAGTATTAGAAGTATTGTATTAAAGAATAAAGTATTAATACGTATTGTATTAACAAATTATAGTATTTAGAAGTATTGTATTAAAAAAGTATAGTTTTTAGAAGTATTGTATTAACAAAGTATAGTATTTACATGTATTGTATTAAAGAAGTATAGTTTTTAGAAGTATTGTATTAAAGAAGTAAAGTATTTAGAAGTATAGTATTATCAAAGTATAGAAGTATTGTATTAACAAAATAAGAACAACTTATATGTTGTTTTTAAATATGACGAAATTAATAATAAATATTAATTATGTATAAATAACAAAATTATGTTATTTATTACGTTACGTTTAGTACGTTTTGCTATTTATTATGTATTTTTTTCCATGTATTATGTTCTTAATTCAACAAGTTTAGATATGTCCTAATCATATTAGATATGTCGGCTGATTAGGTCCTGTTAGATATGACCTAATCAGCCAAAACTATGGTTAAATGATGAAATACTATTGAAAAAATAACAAATAAATAACAGGAGGTCAACTTCCAAATGATATACCTTGAACTACATCATGCCAAAATATTTAATAAGTTTTGGGAAAAAAAGCTTGTAATAATTATGAATGTGGGTGGATAAAGTAGTTTATTATGCACATCATCATATGTATTTGTCTCCATAATCAGTATAAGTTATGTGTTTGGGCGCTTAAGAGACAAAATGAAAATTTAAATGTTATATTTAAACAATGAAATGTTAACAAATAAATAAAAAATTAAGAGCGAAATATTGTTTAAATAAAACATCTAAATTTTCATTTTGTCTCTTAAGCACTCAAACTCATAATTTATGTTGTTTATTATAAACATATAACATTCTTAATGTAAGAAAATAATGTATGAGGAAATAATTGCATAAAGAACGATATGTACTTGTAAATTAAGCTACACTTAAGGTGGTAGATTTTTAAAACAATACTTTTAAATACTGTACTTCTTTAATAATATACTTCTAAATACTATACTTAGTTAATGCAAAACTTCTAAATACTATATTTTGTTAATAAAATACTTCTAAAACTACTTTGATAATACAATACTCTTTAATACAATACTTCTAAAACTATACTTTGTTAATACAATATTCTATAACTATACTTCTTTAATACAATACTAAATATACTTCTATACTATACTAATACAATATTCTAAATACTATAATTCTTTAATACAATACTTCTAAATGCTATACTTTGATAATACAATACTTCTAAATCTTTATCTTCTAAATACTATATTTTGTTAATACAACTAAATACTTTTAATACTAAAATACATACTTTCTTAATACAAATTCTAAATACTATAATTCTTTAATACAATACTTCTAAATGCTATACTTTGATAATACAATACTTCTATATCTTCTATCTTCTAAATACTATATTTTGTTAATACAATACTTCTAAATACTATACTTTGTTAATACAATATTTCTAAATACTATACTTCTTTAATACAATTCTTCTAAATACTATAATTTGTTAATACAATATTTCTAAATACTATAATTCTTTAATACAATACTTCTAAATGCTATACTTTGAAATACAATACTTCTAAATCTCTATCTTCTAAATACTATATTTGTTAATACATAAATACTTACTTAATACAATATTTCTAAATACTATACTTTGTTAATACTATATTACTATTAATACCTAACGTAAATACGGCTTTAAACAAATTAATTATTATTTGCTAAGGTATAGATGGTGCAAAAAAATTTTTCATACGGTTTAATGGTTATCTTTGTTAGCCTTCTTAGTAGTTTCCCTAAGTTATCTGTCTGTATGTGTGTCTCTCTCATCGCAGCTCCCACTGCATTTATGCTAGACTTTGAAATTTTGTAACAAAAAATTAGGCCTCTGTAGTGCTATTGCGCAAATATTTTTTAATGACGTCACTAACCCGTAATAATGACTCAGCGAAAATTTCTAAAAATCATAAAACGCGGAAGAATGAAGCGATCTGATTGTGATATGGCACGCATGTAGCCATGTATAAGAGCATTAGTTTAATTTTCACAAATGACTTGTGTTGGTTTTTTCTTAAAAATGTAAAAAAATTGAATTGAGGTGAAATTCAGTACAAGTGTATATACCTTCACGTAATAAATATGTAATCTAAGGCCCGTATTCAAGGACATTTTCCTAACATTTTCCTTAAGGAACGCTTAAGGAGAATGTTAGGAAAATGTTTTTAAGCCACGAAAACCATGTTTTTTCCCACTTTTAAACACGGGAACGATCATTTAAATTTCGTGGCTTAAAAACATTTTCCTTACCTAAACCTAACATTTTCCTTAAGGAGACCTAACATTTTCCTAACATTCTAAGGAACCCTTAAGGAAAATGTTTTTGAATACGGGCCTAAGTTTTGTTTTAATAAAGCAAGTATATCAATGAGATTTTTTTGGATCATAAAAGTTAAGCAGCATTGAGCGTGGTCAGTCCTGTAACGATGACCGCTGAGAACGAAACGGATGTATTTACTATCTATTATACCTACGGTATAAATAAGGAAAAGTTAAAACTTAATTAGTAATTACTTGATCCATGGATTATATCTAATATTTAAAACATAAGGATTCACAAAAAGCACATGAACTGTTAAGATAATCCAACTCTTTACAGATTTATAATTAAAAGGGAGGATTCCTTAAGATCCATCCACGGACATCCCGAGGGGTCCGAGACCACATTTTGCTTATTTTTCGTAAAAAGTTTTAAATCTTAAAACCTAGGGCAAAGCTTGAATTTTTTATTAGCTCCTGAGATAGTTTAATCGAGGGGGAGACAAAATAGTTCACGTACGATACTTTCCGAGAGGTTGCTATATTTCGGCTCTCGAGGCTCTGCCGAGGAAATAATACATGAGCTGTAAGTATTCCATACGAATATACGAAATTTTTGATGAGTAACTATTGCGGGTTAATGACGCCACAAAAAATTATTTGCTTCATAGCTCAAAAAGACATATTGATTAATTCTTGTACAAAGGTTTAACTCTCTAGCAAAAATACACTGGGAGCTACGATAATAACAGACAGATAACTTTGTGGAAACCATTTAGGATGTCTTAAAAACACCTAAAGCGGATAATCCATCAGAAATCCCGGTATCGGATTTTTTCGCAAACACAATACTTTTCCTATATACAGGGTGTACAAAATAAAACTCCCTTCCCGAAAGGAGGTGATACTACAGCTAATTTCCAACAAAAAACTTCATATTAACTATAGTCCGATTTTCAACCGTTCTCCCACAAGGTCAAATTTTATGATTTTAAAAAACGCGTTGACTTAACTTCATAAAATTACCAATTGTGGCTAAACTATAACTGCTAGCTTCAAAATATTGGTTTCGTTGGAAAGCTGAGAAAATTTGCTATAAGACCACTCACTTGTATTTTCAAAAACAATTTAACATAACAGCCAAAAATTTGCATGAAATCAAAAATTAGTAAAATTTTATGATTTTCCAAAAATTTTGAAGTTACTTTGATGAGAAACTAGCAAACTTGAGAACCTCTTGGTTTCAGGAAAACTACCTTGTTTACTCCTCTTTAAGTCAATACCCATATCATTATACGTTGATACGGTGATTTTTTCAGAAAAAGCAAAAATAGGCTCAAAAACACGCTAAAAATGACTCTTACAGAAGTGATTTCTGTATAATAGTCCAAGAGCCAGACGCAAAAAACGTGACCGTCTAGCCCCAAAGGTTTAACCCACTAGATCGACTTATTCTGGCTCCCTGATAATGAATCAGGTGGTCTGCCGTTTTAGATAAGGGAAATTTAGCCCGGGGCCCCTTTAAAATCCGAAAAATGACCCCAAATTCTGTTTTCGCCCAATAACGGTGTTTCTATTGATTTTATCTAAAAACTTAAAGGGTTGTTTTTTAAAGTTTATTAAATTTGTGATAAATCCATTTTTTAACTATCAAAATCGGTCCAGTAAAACCGGAGATACAAATGTTGAAAGATCACCGAAAAAACTGTAAAAAGCATACATTTTTGTCCAAAAACCTTAAAATGTCATGTTTTTCCATATTAACATGTTTAAGAATTCAGCAGACTTAAAAATCATGCATATTCTGTTAAACTGCAGGTAATTAGAGTTGTTCTAGAGAAAGAAGTCAGCACAGCTCTAATATGTGATGACTTACTGACCGACATATAATGCTGAAAGATAGGTTAAAACTTGAATTTTAAAAAAATATACTTTTTTCAGCATTATATGTCGGTCATTAAGTCATCACATATTAGAGCTGTGCTGACTTATTTCTCTAGAACAACTCTAATTACCTGCAGTTTAACAGAATATGCATGATTTTTAAGTCTGCCTAATTCTTAAACATGTTAATACGGAAAAACATGACATTTTAAGGTATTTGTGCGTTTATGGACAAAAATGTATGCTTTTTAGATGTTTTTTTCGGTGATCTTTCAACATTTGTATCTCCGGTTTTACTGGACCGATTTTGATGGTTAAAAAATGGATTTATCACAAATTTAATAAACTTTAAAAAACAACCCTTTAAGTTTTTAGATAAAATCAATAGAAACACCGTTATTGGGCGAAAACAGAATTTGGGGTCATTTTTCGGATTTTAAAGAGGCCCCGGAGCTAAAATTCCCTTATCTGAAACGGTAGACCACCTGATTCATTATCAGGGAGCCAGAATAAGTCGATCTAGTGGGTTAAACCTTTGGGGCTAGACGGTCACGTTTTTTGCGTCTGGCTCTTGGACTATTATACAGAAATCACTTCTGTAAGAGTCATTTTTAGCGTGTTTTTTGAGCCTATTTTTGCTTTTTCTGAAAAAATCACCGTATCAATGTATAATGATATGGGTATTGACTTAAAGAGGAGTAAACAAGGTAGTTTTCCTGAAACCAAGAGGTTCTCAAGTTTGCTAGTTTCTCATCAAAGTAACTTCAAAATTTTTGGAAAATCATAAAATTTTACTAATTTTTGATTTCATGCAACTTTTTGGCTGTTATGTTAAATTGTTTTTGAAAATACAAGTGAGTGGTCTTATAGCAAATTTTCTCAGCTTTCCAACGAAACCAATATTTTGAAGCTAGCAGTTATAGTTTAGCCACAATTGGTAATTTTATGAAGTTAAGTCAACGCGTTTTTTAAAATCATAAAATTTGACCTTGTGGGAGAACGGTTGAAAATCGGACTATAGTTAATATGAAGTTTTTTGTTGGAAATTAGCTGTAGTATCACCTGCTTTCGGGAAGGGAGTTTTATTTTGTACACCCTGTATATATACCTTCGGTATAAATGAGGAAAAGTAAATACATGATAGCCTTACAAAAACACTCATAATCGTCATTTCCCGATTAAAATATATAATCGATACGACGTCTTGCACTCAAATAATAAATACGATCTAAATAAATAAAAATTTCTGGAATGGAGACTAATACAACAAATATTTACAAATTTATTCAATTTTAGAAATGTCAATCCCTTGAATATTTTCTTGCCTTAGGTAGCAAAAAGCTCTGTAGGCAAAGCAGCTTTATATAAAACCAAAAGATAAGACCAAACCAAACAAGATATTTTTATGAAACCAAGTTTTCAAGACAACTTACTTGTACCCTGTGACTTTATTACCTTTAATAAATACTACCTTAGATATTTATAAAAGCACCTAGATACTAAGCTTTACAGTGTTTCACTTCATATTATTTTATTTTAATTTTTTATTTCATACTTTTTTAATTATTTTTCTTTCTCCTTATTACAGAGATTGTCAAGTTTTAACTAAAAGTTTTATTCTGAAACATACTAATCAGGATATATCTTATAACATTTTAAGCATTATTTGCGTACTTTACGTAAACATATATACTCTTGACTGTTCTTTTATATTTTTTCCACATATACCTACTTCGAGTTTTATTTATTATTTTATTATTAATTCAATATACAATTTAAATGCATATAATGTGCATCATTCCTTATTCTTATTATAATTGTGTGTGTGAGTATATATATATATATATATATATAATATATATATATATATATATATATATATATATATATATATATTCACAGAAAAATAATTATTTTTTTTAAATAAAACAAAAATGCTTGAAAATAGGACACACACACACACACACACACCACACACATATATATATATATATATATATATATATATATATATATATATATATATATATATATCCTATTTTCAAGCATTTTAGATTTTATTTTCAAAAATTGTATTATTTATTCTGTGAAATATTTGGCTTTCTACGATTTTTATTGTGTTTTTATATTTTTATTCTGTGAATGTTATACTATTTAAATTTTGTATAGTTAATATCTTGTTTTTTAATATACTTTTTGTAAATTTATATTGTGTTGTTACTTATATACTTTTTGTTTAAAAGAAATGGCTGTAACCTTTTATATATAAATAAATAAAAAGCTGTCTTAGTAGTCACTTGGTAAACCAATATTACTTAAAACAGAGTATAATTTCCAGTTCTAGGCAGTATTAATATTATATCGTATTCAAGTAAGCTGTGTATGGTAGGGAGTGTATGAATTCTGGTAATACCTAATATGCTTTATATGTCACGTTTGGGGTATCTTATGTTAAAGAGTTTACCCTTAAAAACTTTATTATCCCATGCATTCCTTTCATATAACTTCAAAAGGGACTTAAAAGCGCAGCGAAATAACTTCAAAGAACACATTTCTTATTACTCGTTTCGCTCTGTTTAAAACGTATTAGGTTAAATACCTTTGGGATCTCTTTCATTCCCTTTATGCGTATTTTTAGTGAATATTACAAAACAAATTGATAAAGCTCCTTAATATTAAACACATGCAATTCATTTATAGCACAATATAATTGTGCGAGAGACACCTGGGAAATGTAACAAACAATATGCAATGCTACATCTGGGAATTGTTTTATCGTTCGACATTATTGATGGCTCGACATAATGTCATGTCCCTCTCTGGTTCCGTTACTTCTAACTCATCAGGGCCTGAACTTAATCTGACCTTCAATTAAAATTCCGAAGAATATAATGTGAAGTATTTACTAAAAACGAGCGGTGCTCTCTTACCGCCTTCATGCTTGGCAAACAAAACATATATAATTTGATACTGCCGAATTTTGCAAAACATGAATAGTTGACAGAATATAATTGTGCGAGAGACACCTATGAAATGTAACAAGATTCATGCTAAGCTACATCTGGGAACTGTGCCATCATTCGACATCATTGATGGCTTTATATAATGGCATGCAATGACATTTAAATGGAAACCGTTACCAATATTAACCAATACTGATGACGATTGATTATTAATTACCTCTAAAAAACAACAAAACCTCTACGAATTTAGCAGCTTTCTGAAAAAAATAAGCTTACGAGGGTCGGGTCATGAAAAGGAGGAGTGGGGATAGAGAAGGAGGGAATTCACTCGATCGAAGCCCTATCTTTCGACATTGAGCATCGTCAATGTCATTGACGATGCTCAATGATGATGCATATTTTTGTTTGATTTGTTAAGTAGGATCTAGCGTGGTCAATAGGAGTATGGGTGACCCCTGGAAATAAACGAAGTAGTTGAAGCGATGATATACTAAAACATAAATCAGGTAATTTTCGTATCCTGAATAAGGGTATCTGAATTTGGTCATGATAAACGAAGCATTATATATTACAATCTTAAGACTATTCAGTACAACTATTTTGTCTCCCTCTCGACTAGACGGCCTCGGGAGCTAATGAAAAATTCCAGTTTCGCCCTAGCTTTCGATTGTCAAAGTCATTGATGCTCAATGGTGGCATCTAACATTTTTCCTGGAATGCACATCAGACACAAAAGTTGATTTTATTACTAAATTTCAACTGTCTAGCATGGTCAAACCGGGAGCTGCAAGTTAACAAACACAAAAGATTTTGTAAAAACTACTGAGGAGAACCGAATCATTTTATTTATGTCATATTTGGAATTTGAAATTTTAATGCACATTACATTTCTTATATAAAGTAAAAATATCATGGATATACTTTCTGTTATTCATATTGACATCGAAATTTAAAAGACTACATATGGAAAAACAACATCCAAATACTACAACAGGAATGGGCTTAGGGCACTCCAAAATTTGAATTTTATAGATCGTTTTTCATAGAGTTATAAGAAAGATTAATCTTTAATAAATATTCTGTGTCTAAGGTATGTAGTAGAGTTATAAATTGAATTTTAGCAGTCACAAACATGGACCTCTTATCGCTCTAGATATATATTGGACCGAAATGGAAAATCGCTTTAACAATATAAAGAAATAAAAAAGGTAGGTGGGTTGGATCGATGTAGGCCCTCCAAGTAACTAACGAGGTCCTGAAGGCTTTTACGAGGCTCCCTCCCAAATAAATGGCATCTCCAACTGCAGAAGTCCTTTATATAACTCAATGTTCTTCCGAGCGAAAGCTCCCAACGTTCCCATTTCCCGTTCCAAATACCTTAAAAAAAGTCTAGAAATTAAAAGTTCTGTGAAAGAAAGGCGAGGATATTGGAAGCTGAGTAAACTATATAGACTCGGAGTAAAGTGGGAAGAATGAGTATTATGTACACAATAGCAGCATTACTAACAATCCAGATTTAACTCCCTCCGACGTTTTTATTGACTGCTACAGCAGACATATTGATTCCATCTACTTCGTATTAGGTTTCCACTACATAATAATGATTGAGATGAGTTAGACAAGACTTTAAAAACCAAGTATAAGAAAACGCTTTATGCCCGCAGGATTTATAACTAAACTTCAAAACGAAAAGGTTGGTGCAGAAGTCGCTAATGTGCTTAATTTTAGTAATATGAAATTTATAAATTGGTGACATTAAATTATCATTCAGATTTTGGTTCCACGGAACCAGCAATTGTTAATGTAACGCCCGACTTATTCAGTTTAAATGACAAATTCAATTTACATAGTTTAATACTTTTAACGAACTACACAGATAATGCAGCTTAAATAAAACGGAAAACGTAGTTAGGACAAGGTAATTAGACCGTGACTATACAGCGATCTCATGGAAATTTGATCAGGTATTAAAGTTTTAAACATGGCCGCAACAGATATTAAAAGTAAAGGTTTTACTTCAGAATTATAGGTGTGATGAGAACGTGGATCTAGATTCACATACCAGATGCTAACTCTCATTAGAATCTATATTTTAAAGATTCAGCGACTGGAATTACAATAATGCTGTGTGGGTAGTATCAATAATTTTTACCTTTCTTCATACATACCGTAGGTATATAGAAAAGTATTTTGTTTGCAAAAAAAATCCGCAACCAGGATGTCACTGGAATTATCCGTTCCAGGCGTTTTTAAGGCATCCTGAGTGGTTTTAACTAAGTTATCTGTCTGTATGTGTGTGTGTGTATGAGTCGTGTTTTTATCGTAGCTCCTAGTGTATTTATGCTAGAGAGTTGAAGCATTAAACAAAAATCAGTCTATTCGAAAAATATTTTTTATGATGCCATTAACCCGCAATAATGACAACGCAAAAATTTCGAAAAACCATAAAACGTATTGAAATTTGGCACGCATGTAGCCATGTAACAGTAACATATGTGCCAAGTTTCATCTCGTTATCAGCATTAGTTCAATTTTTATCACATGACTTGTGTACGTTTTTTTAAAAAAAAATAGTGAAAAATCGGAAAACAATCCAATTGAGTTGAAATTTGGCACAAGTATATATGCCTTTTTAGTAATTGATAAGTTTCGTTTTCATACGTTAAGTATATCTATTATTTTTGTAGAATCATAAAAGTTAAGCAGCATTGAGCGTGGACAGCTAAGAATGAAAAGGATGTATTTACTATCTGAGAGCGAGCGGACATGTTGCAGTATATATTTGGCGAATTGTATATCTGAGGACGAGCGAAGCGAGTCCAAAGGCGGGAGGATGAGCGTAGCGAATCCGATATGATGAGGAAAAGTTTCAAAGTACCCCTCACCCGATTTTTTCTTCTCATAATTTAATCTTGGAATAAAGAAAAAAAAAAAAAAATAATTAGCAGAACACCTTAATTTGGGTCTCTGAAAACACTGATAACAAGATAAAAACGAAATATTTAGTTTTATTAGGTAATTCACATTACCGAAAACAAAACGGCCTAAACAATATTTTCCAAATTTAGGAAAAACTGAAAAAGGTACCACTGTAGCCCAAAAGTTCTATTAGGCGTAAGGACAAGTTCGATAAAATCACGAAATCTTGTCCGTAAGTATGTTAGAGGTTTAAAGGCCATACATTTTACTCGGGCCGGCCTGCGCAAAACGGAATGCACATTCTCGACCTTCACACACGCTCAAGGAATCGTTTTGACATTTATTTAGTTTATTTGTTGTTTACACAGTGAAGTCACATTTTAAAAAAAACTGTGGTCAACATTTTGAGTTCAGCGGTAGCTTCTACCAGAGGTAGTTCACGCAGGAGTGTCCCTGACTATCTTAATGAGTCTTAAAGGAATTTTTTTTACTTTTCCTCATTTATACCATATTTATTATTATGTAAACACTCTATTAAAATAAACACTAAATTGAACTGCACAGTCCACCTCTTATACGTTCTGGCAAGACTGGGCAAATGCAGGTTTGCGCAGGTCGGCTGGAGTTCAAAACTAAACGTGTATGGGGGTCTTAAGAGATCAAAAGTTCAACAAATCAATAGCTAAAAGATTTGATAGCCCTGAGTAACTTAGGAAAGCATCATTCACACAGATGACCTGGAGTACTGATGCTTCTTGATTTAATTCCTAATACAAACTTATCAATCCTACCAGCTTTTCGGATCTTCTTAAATTCAGAGAAAATAAACGTGCTACCACCTCAGTGAGACTAAAAAACAACCTCCTTCTTTTAAACCCTAAGTGAAACACCCTGTCTAATTTTAAGGAAGCAACTGTTACACCTAAGATTACGCCTCTTCCAAAGGACATAATACGCAGAACGTTAACCCAAACCTTACAGATTTGTGGCTAGCATAATTCTGGAGATACGTAAACTTAAAGCTTAGGCCCGAGTTTTTTTTATGGTTTTTGATAAATGAAGAAGAGAAGATTAGTACCATATATGACAGCAACAATTAGTTTCCTATTACAGTACGAATTAGCAAATTTACAAAAAAAAGTAAGCTAATGAGATTTTAGTTTGGAAAGGGGCAGGTTTTTCTAGAAGGATCCCTCACTGATCTAAATATATATTTAATTCAGAGGTATATAAACCGCTGTAAGCCAACATGTTAAGATGAGGTGAGATAAGAAATGAAACCCTTCAAAGTGACATTTCGCTGACATAAACAAATACTAACATGGTTAAGAAACAAGCAAAATAGAAAAGATCTAAGCAGATTTTAACTTAAACTTGCATTGTTGGTTAGAAGCTTAAAAATTAAGCACATTTAAGCGCGCATTGTACAGGGAGTGCCAAATTAAATATGTCAGACGTATCCAGTCAAATTTCTTTTATTTGTCTCATCTCTTATAATCGGAGAAGTGATACCATTTTTTATGAAAAAAAATTTTTTTTTCATTTTTACGAAAATTAAAAGAAATGGGTTTCAGACCTCAAAGTATTAAGTCCACGAGCCATACCTAAAAAATATGACTCATTTTGTACTACTTCAAACCATTTTTTTCCTTGGAAAATATACCTTAAATTATTAAGTAAAAACATAGTCTGTCTATCCAAAATGAAGCCCTTTATATGAATGCGCTCGCTTAAAATATTAAAAAATCGCACTCCAATTTTCTTGCAATAAGTGGTTCCCTGTAGGTCGTGTGCAAAATATAAAAAAACCTTTTTTAAAACAGATAAAATTGTCTATAAAACGAGTGTTTTTTCGTCAAAATTTGATACCTACAACTAAAGTAGAGACATTTGTTAAATGGCAAAAAAATGCACAAAAAGCCAATATTTTTTCAAAGAAATTAGCTGACTATGCATAAAATAACCATTTTTTAGATGTTTTTGGTTGTACCAAAACCAAGAGCCATAACTTTGGTTGTAGTTATTCGATTTTGATGATTAAACACTCGTTTTATAGAAAATTCTATCACCTTTAAAAAATGTTCTCTTCATGTTTTGAACACGACCCACAGGGAACCACTTATTACAAGAAAAATGCAATTAGTGCGAGTTTATAACATTTTGAGCATCGCAATCATATGAAGAGCTCCACTCTGGATATGCAAAGTATGTTTTTTCTTAAAAAATAAGGCACATTTTCAGAAAAATTTGGTTTGAAGTAGTACAAAATGAGTCACATTTTTTCAGGTCCGGCTCTTGGACTAATTGGTTAGTATTTATTTATGTATTTATGTTTATGTATCATTTATGTGTGTATGTGTGTATAAAATGTCCTTTCTTTTAGTCCAAACTATTTTATTCCATCTTTGGAAATAAGGTAAAAATAAATGTAAAAAATAATAGTAAAAAATACACACACACATAAAAACTTTAAACCAATTAAGAATTTATTTGAAATATAATTTCCATACACTACAGACTTAACCGATTCTAGCCAAAACAAATTGGACTTAAATAGGGGATAACGAAAATTGGAACCCGTCCAATTTTTAAACTTTTAATATTCCATTTAAATCCGTTCTTTATTTCTTTTTGGTTCTTTGAAATCGTTTAGTCAAAATCAGGTTCGCTTATAGATTTAAATTAATATCAAACCCAGCGACCAAATCATAAACGACCTGATATTTGGCTTTCATAACATGTATATAGTTTCAAAATAAAAAAGTAATATATTATATTTAAGAGTGTACTGTTATGCCACAAAAATGAAATGGTTTTTTTAGTAAATTTGCTAAAAATTGGGTATAGGGTACCTCGAAATATATCTCTACCACTCTGAAATCTAAAGGTTCTTCTGCAAGGGTTATTGATAGGGGTTTGATTATTTGTTACTTTTCAAGGTAAGAAACTTTTGGTATATTCTTAACTGAAGTTGCCAAAGAGTTGCTAAGAGAGCTAAGTTAAGCTAGAGAGAAGCCAAGTCTCAACAACGATCCAGCTACTTTCTTGGTATCATTTTTCTCTTCCTCATTTATACCGTTAAAATAAATGAGGAATACTATATTTACTGATGAATACAATATTTATATCGTAGGTGATACTAATTAGGGGGAAGTGATAGACCACCTAACAAGTAGGCCGCGCTGTTGGGCCCTTTTTGCTAATTCCCTTTGACAGAAGATAGTGATCTACTTTATGAGTCGTAGTGCAGGCATTTTACGTCTAATCCACAAAAGATAATTTTACTCTAAGTTTCCATAGTTTCAACTAGAAACAACACGTGCCCCACTGCCAGACCAGGCTTTCCTGCCCTCGAAACTATAAGGCATAAGAAAATATAGGCTTCCACTATATTTATGCTAGAAGAGAGTTAAAATTAAGTACAACAATCAATCTTTAGGTTTAATTGCGCTAGATGGAAAAAAGGTATGACGTAACAAACTGCAAAAATGACTAAAATTCATTCAAAGCTATAAAATCTACTAAAAATCTATTCGAAGATATTTGGCATGCATGTAGTCATATGTAAGACAAACATATGTGCCAAGTGTCAACTCAATATAAGTATTAGTTCAATTTTTATCAAATGGCTTGTATTCATTTTTTTTAAATTGTGAAAAATCTAAAAATGATCCAATTGAGTTAAATTTTGGTAAAAGTTATCCTTTCTGTAATAGTCCGAAGTAAGGTGGATGAGCGTAGCGGATTCGATGTGGTGAGAAAAATGAACGTAGCGGATTCGATAAGGTGAGAAAAATGAGCGTAGCGGATTCGATGTGGTGAGAAAAATGAACGTAGCGGATTCGATGTGGTGAGAAAAATGAACGTAGCGGATTCGATGTGGTGAGAAAAATGAGCGTAGCGGATTTGATAAGGTGAGAAAAATGAGCGCGGCGGATTCGATGTGGTGAGAAAAAATGAGCGCAGCGGATTCGATGTGGTAAGAAAAAGTTTTGAGGTGCCCAGTACCTGATTTTGATTTATAATTTTGATGTGCTAAACCTGCTGAATAACTAGAACGTAAGACAAATCAGGCCGTCAGGTTTTAATGACGTTTATGCATATACTACGTTAACCTGGTAACATAGTAGCGTGGCAATATAGAAATATGGTAACATAGTAGCGTGGCTACATAGTAACGTGGTAACATAGTAGCGTGGCAATATATTAATATGGTAACATATTAGCGTGGCAACATAGTAACATGGTAACATAATAGCGTGGGAACATAGTAACGTGGTAACATAATAGCGTGGCAATATATTAATATGGTAACATAGTAGCGTGGCAACATAGTAACGTGGTAACATAATAGCGTGGCAACATAGTAACGTGGTAACATAAAAGCATGGCAACGTAATTAAGTAAGGCAGGTAAAACATGACGTAGTAACGTAGTAAAATAATGACTATTTATGCTACCAGGCAGGAAAATGGTATTATACTAAGAATTAAAATATTCAGATCCCAAGCTGAGAAGCGAGGGTTTAATATGCGAGGTATAATATGCCAATATCATACCTCGCAAGAAAATTTGAAGCAGGTAATTTATAATTTGCCTACCGAAGCGATCTGAAGCTGACAATATAGCTAGAGTCAGTGTTAATACCGTTTCTGTCATGTAGCATGCAGTATTTTACTTGCCCCCATTGAAATCTGGCTTTAAATGTTATAAAGCCTATAACATATGCCAGAAAACAATTAAATAATTGACTATAAATATTCCCATTATATTATTCATATTTGTTTAATCTTCTAAAAAAAGATCTACTATTATTTTTTAAATATTTATTGAAAATTAATCATACTATATTTAAATTATTAAACTTAAAATGAAAACAGTCATTCCAATGAAATTTTAAAAATAAGTCACATTTAGATAAAGAAATAAATCTAACTGAAACAGTCTGAGAAAGAATTTAGAGAATTCTTGAAGTTGAGAATACTGACTAGGGAGTTAGTTATAAACGCAATCCTATATACTTTACAAGTAACTTTAGGCCCGTCTACAATCTTAAGTTAAGTTAGAAAGAATTGAAGAAGTGAAGAATTTTTCAAAATCTCTTTTTCTTCCTTAAATAATTTTTTTTCCCGCTCTTTTGACTTAAGAAACCATAAGAATGGTTTTTTATAAGTTACTTAAAGAAGAATGTACTACGTTATCTGTTTTTGAATGATTACAATATTTTGTAAACGATGTGATGTGATTGTTTTGATTGTTGTTGTTTGAATATGTGATTATTTTGAATATGTGATTGTTTTGTTTGTTTGAATTTTTTTTTAATAAATATATTTTTCTTTTTATTTTTGAATTATATAGGTTTTGAAATGGATGAGGTTCCTACGTCTGTAGACATACTAGAGATAAGGAAAATAACGCTCCCAACAATTACCTCATCCATTTTGATTTTATTTATTAATTAAAATAAATAAAACACGGTCGATTTTAGAAGTAAATTAAAAAAATATTTGCAAAAAGTCTTTAAAAAATGGAAGGAAAGATCATTGAAAAGCAATGGTTATTTAAATTGTATTAAAATTTTATTGAGCTCTGCTCGTCGTTACCATAAATAAATAAATAAATGAGTGTTGACGGTAGAAAGAAAAGTAGTTTATGTTTATTTAAATTGTATTAAAATTGTTATTGAGCTCTGCTCGTTGTTACAATAAGTAAATAAATATAATGTGTGTAGACGGTAGGAAGAAAAGTAGTCTAAATACAGCTATATGTGTAATTTTAACTTTAAAACTTGACTTAACAACTCAGAGGTTGTAGACGTGTTTACGGATCTCTTAAGTCTAAAGAGCGGGAATTTCAAAATAGTTTGTTCTAAGTGAAAAATTCTTCACTTCTTCGATTCTTCCTGAGGAATTCTTCACTTCTTCGATTCTTCCTAACTTAACTAAGATTGTAGACGGGCCTTTATCATCCTAGACAGGTAATGTTTTCTCTGCTTCTTTATTTTTGACAAATCAGTGAAGTACTACATTTCTGTCTATAAATAATAAATAAATAATTTACATCGTTGCCGTGACCTAAAAGTTTTGTAACTTTTTTAAGCATATATATATTTGAATTCATTATTTATTTTCTTAACATATTTTTTATGAAACTATTTTAAAAATTTAACTTACACATAATTAAGTTAAATTTTATTTAATTTTAGTAGCAAAAAGGCAATATGCTTTTTGGAGGACTAATTTTAATCCAAAGGGGGCTTTAACTCCCCTAGCCCCCCTCAGAATCGCCTATGCTGCATTAATATGGGTGATAAATTCGAAGTTTTACTTTAACCTTGGAATGCATCTTCAGTGATGCAGCACATCTTAGATAAAACACAATTAAGGCATTGTTTGAAACTCAACAAAAAAATTAGCTGGATAGTTTATTTTTGTAGAGCACTATTTCCAGTTTAATTTTGTAGAGCATTGTTTCCAGTTCAGTGTTGTAAAACATTGTTTCCAGTTCAGTTTTGTAGAGCATTGTTTTCAGTTCAGTTTTGTACAGCATTGTTTCCAGTTCAGTGTTGTAAAACATTGTTTCCAGTTCAGTTTTGTAGAGCATTGTTTTCAGTTCAGTTTTGTAGAGCATTGTTTCCAGTTCAGTTTTGTAGAGCATTGTTTTCAGTTCAGTATTGCAAATCATTGTTTCCAGTTCAGTTTTGTAAAGCATTGTATTCAGCACAGAATTGCAGATCATATTTTTCAGTTTAGTCTTGTAGAGCATTATTTCCGGTTTAGTTTTGTAAAGCATCGTTTTTTGTTCAGTATTGCAGATTATTGTTTTCGGTTCCGGTTATGTAGAGCATTGTTTCTAGTCTAGTTTTGTAGAGTATTGTTTTCAGTTCGGTATTGCAGATTATCGTCTTTAATTTAGTTTTCTAAAGCAATGAGTTTTTATCTATGACATCCGATATCCCAGAAGAAACTTACCACAGGGGAAAGCAAAACGTCGGATTCGTCATCGTCATAGACGTAATCATCGCCAGAAGACATAAATCTTAATGATAAATAACCCCGGGAGGCTACGTAGTTTTTAAGATGTTTGAAAGGATTTTTTAATCATAATAATATTGACCATAATTTTATTATAACGAGAGTTCTTTAAAAATTTTTTTTTGACAAAATTTGATTGAGCCAGTAAAGATTAAAAACAATTTAATCCTTATACGGTCTATATACAGGAAAATTTTAAGAGAAAAAATGTGGGCTGAATGGTATGTCGCCCTTGTACGGCATGGGTCGCAGATGCATGCCCACGGCAATCTCTTCTTTTAAATTTAACAAAAATAAAGGAAAAGGTAAAAATTTGTGAAAGAGTGGGACGGGTCATGTGGGCAGGTACTGTAGGAGTAGCAGGTAACTACCTTCACTGCCATTCTTTACCCCATTTGAAACAATTTAATCGCTCAACCTATTTATAATTTATCAAATTTGTTTAAAAAGTGAGTGGCTAACAAGTCATAACAGTGTACTGCTTACGTCCGTTCTTATTAATTCACAAACAACTGCATAATTAAATTAGGCATGCAAATAAAAAATGATTTTATTTGATTTTGGTGAAAAGGCATCCGCAAGAGCTCTTAGAATTACTACGAGAAAACTATTAATTATGCCTTGTCAATTGATTCGTAAACAATTCTTAGCGGAAAAGTAAACAAAGACATGCATATGGGAAATTCTCATTTTTAATTAGTCCCCTACGTGGTTGAGGTCATTAACCGTCAGTGTTTAAACTCACTTTTGACCCCACTGAGGTCTGGGGTTCGCATCCCAGATAACGCTCTCAAAATATATAAGATTTATAATTTGATACTACCAAGTTTTGCAAAACATGAATAGTTGACAAAATATAATAGTGCGAGAGACACCTAGGAAATGTAACAAAGCAAAATACAATGCTACACCTGGGAACTGTTTCATCATTCGACATTCGTCATCATTGACGACTCGACAAGTCATGTCCCACTCTGTTTTATTTCGTCTATATAAAATATGTTTTACATAAATTATCTCTAACATTAATAATAATTTAATGTTTGCCTCGACCACCAGAGGTGGATCCGTAGAGGGTCATACCTGATGAGCCCTTGGCTCTAAACGGGCATTATTTTTGTCTTTGCTTGTTCATACAGAGAGTAATTCGAATTCCATAAAGATTGATCGCCCGATTTCGAATTGTATCATTAATTATTTTTATTCCGCACCAATAGTATTTCAGATTTTTAACATTTACCCTGTAGGCCTCGCGCCTACAGGGCGTAAATAAATGTTAAAATTTACTGTTTCTAGTAAATATCGACGTAGACCAATATGATTTACAGTTCCTCTGACATTTACAGAACTGTTAAGGTATAAGGTAAGTCCGTGGAGGGGGGGGATTACGAATAAAACGTGTTGCCGCTATTATAAAAGCAAATATAGGCCTTAAACAACTTTAGAGCCTTACACGTGTGAAATTTGGTTCAAACATATCCCCATATATAAATATAGGGACAGTAAGTTTTGTTTCAATACAAGTATATCTACAGTTAATATAGTTAATAGTTTAATCATACAATTTAAGCAGCATGTAACAAAGTCAGTGCTTGGATGGGTGACCGATGGAAAACGAATGTGTTTACTGTCTGAGAATGAGTAAAGCGAGTCCGAAGACGTTTGCAGTATATTTAGTGATCTTTATGTATTGTAATCGATCGAGATATATCGATTAGTGTGATCGATATAGATCGAGTGTGGGGAAGGTTACGGCGAATAAAGTTGGTTATATTAAGTTACTCATGTGGTTTTTCTTACAACATTAACTAACATTACATGGTGGCAGCGGTTTGTCTTATAATGTTCGTTTGTAATTAGTTCGGTTTCGGTAATAAGTTAAAACTATGTCGGACACTGGTTTAGATACGGGTTTAGACTCTCTTTTCGAGGATAACAGTAGAGTCCTCGAGGTTACCAGCAAACAAACTGCAAAAATACAGGCACCTTCGGTATTTTCCTTTAAAAATGAAGATTGGCCGGCCTGGTATAGACGTTACCAACGTTTCCGAAGAGTTTCAGGCATTGATAAGCTGACAGATATAGAACAGATCGACCATTTCGTCTATTCACTAGGAGACGATAAGGCAGAAGATATTTTAGAATCTTTTAACCTGTCGGCTGCGGATGTCGTCAAATATGCCGTGGTGAGCAAGAAATTCGAAGAGTATTTCGTTGCAAAAAGAAATACTATTTACGAACGTGCCGTATTCAACAAAAGACGGCAACAGGAAGGTGAAGAAGTTGAGACTTTTCATCACAGACTTGTATACACTATCCAAATATTGTGAATTTGGAGTACTCCGAGACGAATTTATACGTGATAAATTGTGGTTGGTATTTTAGATGCTAAACTTTCAGAAGAGCTGCAGACAGACTCGACTCTGACGTTGGAAAAAGCAATCAGTAAGGTTAGGCTTGCGGATATGGTGAAGAAACAGCAGTCCGCTGTTAGAGGAGAAGATATGGGTCAGGTAAATGCTGTTAGCAGACCTTTTAGAAATAAGCCGCCGCAGAGAAAACCTAATTATGATCCAAACTTGAAAAATAAAAGACCCTCAACTTATTGTAAAAAGTGTGGCCACAGTCCGGCACACATTTGGTACAAGTGCCCGGCAAAGAATGTAACCTGTTTTTCATGTAATTTTAGAGGCCATTTTAAAAAGTATTGTCCTAAAACTAAAAGTGTTAAGGAAGTTAGAGAAGCTAATAATCCAGGGGACCAGGATTCTGAAGATAGTTTTTTTATTGCCAAATATTGATAGCCAGTGTGGCAACGAACCGTGGTTTGCAACGGTGAAGCTCAACAGTTCACCCATAAAAATTCAAACTAGATTGTGGCGGATGTGTCTTTGGTGAGTATGCAGACTTTTAAGAAATTACATAATGTGAGGCTTGAGGCAACGAACAAGAAGTTGTATGTCCTGGGTTTAACCCTCTGAAGGTGTTGGGAAGTTTAAATCAAGGATGGTCTGGGAAGATAAATCTATAGAGCAAGAAATATATGTTTCGGAAGGAAATGACGAGCCACTTTTGGGGAGACCGGCATTGGCATCTCTAGGTATGTTTAAGTGGGTTGGCGAGGTCACGGGGTTATCGACAGCCGAAATAGTAGCCCAATATGACTCTGTGTTTACAGGGTTTGGGCAGATGGCGACCCCCTACAACATTGTTCTTAAAGATGGAGCTGTACCGTTTGCCATTACAACACCGAGAAGAATAGCAATACCTCTACGGGATAAGGTTAAAATGGAGCTGGAAAGAATGGTTAGAGAGGGTATTATTGAGCCGATAGATGAACCTACTGACTGGTGCGCAGGAATTGTACCAGTTCTGAAAAGTGATGGAAGTCAGTTAGAATATGCATCGATTTTCAAAAAATTAAATGAAAATGTGAAGAGGGAAAGGTTTCTCTTACCTAAAGTAGAAGAAACATTGGCTTTAATTAGCAGAGACTCTAAATACTTTTCCAAGATGGATGCCTCTTTTGGATTTTGGCAGGTGCCACTCACTGATGCATGTGCTAAACTAACTACATTCTTAACTCCATATGGGAGGTATTTTTGTAAAAAAATGCCTTTTGGTATCAGTTCTGCACCGGAGCATTTTGAAAAAAGGATCAAAGAGACCCTGAAAGGACTGGAAGGAGTAGTTAGTCTGTTGGACGACATTTTAGTCACGGGAAGAACCAGGAAGGAACATGATAACAGACTAAAAAAAGTTCTCAACTGTCTGCAAGCGGCAGGTATTACCTTAAATAAAGGTAAAAGTGTTTTTGGGGTTAAGCAAGTTAAGTTTTTGGGGCAGATTGTTTCTGAAGAGGGTATTTCCCCAGACCCTGAAAAAACACAAGCTATAAAGGATTTCCCCCAACCCAAAAACAAAACTGAGTTGAGAGGCTTTTTAGGAATGGTAAACCAATTGTTGAAGTTTTTACCTAACCTTGCCGAAGAGACTAAGGCTCTTAGAAATTTATTAAAGAACGATTCAGAATGGATTTGGGACAAGGTTACAGAGTTATCCTTTCAGAAGGTAAAATCTTTTATTACTTCTTCTACAGTGTTAGCTTTTTTTGATCCTAACCTAAAAACTAGGATAATCACTGATTCAAGTTCATATGGTCTTGGTGGAGTTTTGGAACAAGAGCATGGCGAAGGTAGGTGGAGGCAGGTTGCCTTTTGTTCGAGGTGTCTTAGCCCTACGGAACAACTATATGCTCAAATAGAAAAGGAAGCCTTGGGTGTAACTTGGGTCTCTGAAAGATTTAGTGAGTACTTACTCGGACTACAGTACGAAGTCATTACTGATCATAAGCCTCTTGTAGAGATCTTAGGGTCTAAGGACTTGGACAAAATTACTGCAAGGCTTCAACGGTTTAAAATGAGGCTGATGAGGTTCCAGTATACTATCAAATTTGCACCGGGAAAAACTATTGTCACTGCTGACGCTCTATCTAGAGCACCAGTTCAATGTGGTAAATTGTATAAGGATGTCCTGCTAGAACAGGATGTTGATCTGTTTGTAAAACAAATAGTAGCCAGTATTCCGGCTTCTGATCAGAAACTTAATGAAATCAAAAAAGTGCAGCAGCTAGAGGACAATTATACTGCTTTATGTAAATGTATAACACATGGTTGGAACAAGGGTGACTCTAATAATCACCTTACTAGTCAATTTTACCAGTATAGACAAGGTCTTACTCTTTATGATGGTATGATTCTGTATAACTCACGTATTTATATACCTCCACCTTTAAGAAACATGTTTTAGAAACTATACATTCTGGACATCTGGGCATTGAAAAATGTAGACGGCGTGCTAGAGAAGCGGTCTGGTGGCCGCACCTTAGTAACCATATTAATGATTTTGTTGCCAAATGTCCAGAATGTATTCCATATAGAACTAATACTAAGAGCCCTTGTTATCTACTGAACCTCCTAAGGGGCCTTGGTTGCTGGTTGGAGGTGATATATTTTACCACAAAGGGAAGAACTTTTTAGTTATCGAAGATTATTTCTCAAAGTACCCAGAGGTGGCGTCTTTACACTCTATGTCAGCAGCCCAGGTTATTGCAAAAACCAAAGCTATCTTTGCTAGATTTGGTGTTCCTTTAGAGTTCCGTGCTGATTCGGGTTCTCAGTTTAATTCCAAAGAGTTCTTTGACTTTGCAAAAGATTTTGGGTTCAAAGTCACTTTAACTAGTCCCAAGCACTCCCGCTCTAATGGTTTAGGAGTCAGCAGTCAAAACCGTTAAAAGGATTTGGCAAAAGTGTAAAGACCCATACCTGGGACTCATGGCATATAGGAGCTCTCCTTTAGAATCAGGGTGGAGTCCTGCTGAATTACTTATGGGGAGAAAATTAAAAACAACCCTACCAAGTTTGTTTGTAAAACCAAAGTGGCCTAGTCTTGATCGTATTAGAGAAAAAGAAAATCACTTGAAAGCTAGACAGACATCTAATTTCAATTTCAGACACAAGACTAAACCTCTTAGTCAGTTACAAACTGGTGAGAAAGTTTGGATAACCGATAAAAAACAATCTGGTATTGTTAAACATTCAGCTGAACAACCCAGGTCTTATGTTATTGTAACAGGAGGCCAAACTGTGAGGCGTAATAGAGAGAATTTATTGCCTTTACCGAATGAACATCCTAAGGTTGATGTTTCCACTTCTCCTAAAACCCCACCACAGTTTAGGTCTCAAGCCACCTCACCTATGTCACCTCAGGTGGTTTCTAAACACCCTACAGATCATAGCTCTGAGGCTATTAGAAAAAGAGATGAGAGTGGTCTTGTTTCCACTAGATCTGGTCGTTTAGTTAAACCACCTCAAAGATTGGATTTTTAATTGTAAGAGTTTATATTTATATTTTTTTTATCTATAAAAAAAAGATTAAACTCTAGTGTTGTATTAATTTTATTGATTTATTGAGAGACTAAATTTAATTTCTTTTATGATGAATTTTCTATTATTATTAGTTGTAGTATCTTGAAGTGTATGATTATTTTTTTTTATGAGCTGATCCTAAATTGTATTACTTGAGGGATTATCCCTATTTCTTTAATAAGTTTGAGTAACGATTATATTTTTCTTAAGATGATTGTGATTTTTTTTGTTTATTCATTTATTTTTTGTTAATGTTCTTTTTACTTCAGTAAGAGAGATGTATTGTAATCGATCGAGATATATCGATTAGTGTGATCGATATAGATCGAGTGTGGGGAAGGTTACGGCGAATAAAGTTGGTTATATTAAGTTACTCATGTGGTTTTTCTTACAACATTAACTAACATTACACTTATATTCAAAGGACGAGCTAAGTAGAGTCCGAAGACGTTTGCAGTATATTTAGTGATCTTTATATTCAAAGGACGAGCTAAGTAGAGTCCGAAAACGTTTGCAATATATTTAGTGATTTATATTCTAAGTAGAGTCCGAAGACGTTTGCATTTCATATTCAAGGACGAGCTAAGTAGAGTCCGAAGACGTTTGCAGTATATTTAGTGATCTTTATATTCAAAGGACGAGCTAAGTAGAGTCGAAGACGTTTGCAGTATATTTAGTGATCTTTATATTCAAAAGGACGAGCTAAGTGAGTCTTTGCAGTATATTTAGTGATCTTTATATTCGGAAGCTACCGAAGACGTTTGCAGTATATTTAGTGATCTTTATATTCAAAGGACGAGCTAAGGTCCGAAGACGTTTGCAGTATATTTAGTGATCTTTATATTCAAAGGACGAGCTAAGTAGAGTCCGAAGACGTTTGCAGTATATTTAGTGATCTTTATATTCAAAGGACGAGCTAAGTAGAGTCCGAAACGTTTGCAGTATATTTAGTGATCTTTATATTCAAAGGACGAGCTAAGTAGAGTCCGAAGACGTTTGCAGTATATTTAGTGATCTTTATATTCAAAGGACGAGCTAAGTAGAGTCCGAAGACGTTTGCAGTATATTTAGTGATCTTTATATTCAAAGGACGAGCTAAGTAGAGTCCGAAGACGTTTGCAGTATATTTAGTGATCTTTATATTCAAAGGACGAGCTAAGTAGAGTCCGAAGACGTTTGCAGTATATTTAGTGATCTTTATATTCAAAGGACGAGCTAAGTAGAGTCCGAAGACGTTTGCAGTATATTTAGTGATCTTTATATTCAAAGGACGAGCTAAATAGATTCCGAAGACGTTTGCAGTATATTAGTGATCTTTATATTCAAAGGACGAGCTAAGTAGAGTCCGAAGTAGCGAGAATTAGTGTACCGAATCCAGTGTACTTTTCCTAACCTTTGTAAAGGTGAGAAAAAGTTTTGAGATACCCCGCACCCATTTTTACTTTTCCTCATTTATACCATAGTTATATAGGAAAAGTATTGTGTTTGCTAAAAAAAATCCAAAAACCGGAATGTAACCGGAATTATCAGTTTCAAGTGTTTTTAGACCGCCTGAGTGATTTTCACAAAGTTGTCTGTCTGTGTGTGTATGTACGTGGCTGTGACTGTCATCATCGTAGCGCCCAGTGTATTTATGCCAGAGAGTTGAAACTTAGAACAAAAATCAGTAGTTGTGCTATTCAGAAAATATTTTCTTTATGACGTCATTAACCCGCAATAATGACAGCGAAAATATAAAGAAATCATGAAACGCGGAAAATTATGCGATTTGATTGAGATTTGGCACGCATGTAGCTATATGTAAGACTAACGTAGGTGCCAAGTTTTATCCTATTGTCAGCATATATTTTTTTTTTTTTCATTAAATGACACGAGTTCCTTTTTTTAAAATTGTAAAAAATCGGAAAATAATACAATTAAATTGGAATTTGGTAAAGTGTATACCTTTACGCAATAACAGTACACTAAGTTGTTTCGTTTAATTACGATAAGTACATCCATGATTTTTGTTGAATCATAAAAAAGCTGGATCGAGCGTGGTCAGTGCCAGGATATGTGACCGCTGAGAATGAAACCGATGTATTTATTATCTCAGGACGAGCGAAGCGAGTCCGAACACGTGATGAAATATACATTTGGCAAATTATATATTCTGAGTAAGAACATAGCGAGTCGGAAGTAGTGAGGATGAGAGTAGCGAGTCGGAAGTAGTGAGGATGAGCGTAGCGAGTCGGAAGTAGTGAGGATGAGCGTAGCGTGTCGGAAGTAGTGAGGATGAGCGTAGCGAGTCGGAAGTAGTGAGGATGAGCGTAGCGAGTCGGAAGTAGTGAGGATGAGCGTAGCGAATCCGATGTGATAAGGAAATGTTCCGATGTACCCTGTACAGGGTATTATATTCTTTTCATATATCATATTTTATATTCTTTTCTATAGACATTTAATGCTCATATAGCATCTTGTTAAATTTGGAAGTATCGGAAAAATTCTTCAAACCATAGAAACCGGTAAAAGGAAGCTTGGCGGTCTCCCCTTTATTGCGACCCTACGAGAAATTCCTTTAAATAATTAAATTACAATTAAACTGGATCGATAAATGGAGGGAAACTAGCGCACTCAAAGCTACTTCTGTCGTGTAATTGATGAAATTCTACTTGGTAGGTAAGTTTTCTTCACTTAGCAATGAATAATTGACATTTAATAGAGTCCATTCTCGGTTAATATCACCTACCTAATAGCCTGTAAAGCCTTTGCCTTAAAATTTAATGAAATGGCAAATTAAAAGTCCTTTACCTCTAATAAATTGTTCCATTTCTCACTAATTTCAACACTTAAGTAACTAATTTAAATTTTATTGGAAACAAGTTGTGAGTTTTAATTTATAAGTTAAAACCAATTTTATAACTTTTAAATGTATTACTTTTATTACTATTTGATATACATAGGTAAATAGGAAAAGTATTGTGTTTGTTAAAAAAACCGAAACCGGGATGAAACAAGAATTATCTGTTTCAGACGTTTTTAAGGCCTCCTCAGGGGTTTTCACAAATTTGTATGTGTGTGTCTGTTATCATCGTAGCTCCTAGTGTATTTTTGCTAGAGAGTTGAAACTTTGTACGAAAATCAGTCTATAGGTGTAGTTGGGCGATTGGATTTAATTTTAATTTATTTTAAAACTAATTTTATTTTTTCTTAAATTAAATTAATTAATTTTTTTTGATGCCACTAGCCCGAAATAATTACTCAGCTGAAAGTTCGAAAAACTATAAAATGCGGAAAAATTGTGCGATTGAATTGAGATTTAGCACGTATGTAGCTTATACGTGGATACATGCGTATATACTAAATATCAATCCTAACATATGTTCTAAGTTTCATCTCATAATCAACATAAGTTGAATTTTTATCAAATGACTTGTGTTCGTTTTTTTTAATTGTAAAAAAAATGCCTAACTCAATGCACTTAAGTTAAAATTCAGTACAAGTATATAATATAAATAATAACTTATTATCATATCTACTACTATATACTATCATCACTAATCATAGTATCTACTATATATATAATATATCTACTATTATATATAATCAGAAAGGTTGGAAGAAATTAGTTATATTATCATAAATATTAGAGTATAGTTGTGAATGTAAATGTTATACTCGTTTACTTAAAATCGGTATTAGATTTTGAAATCATTTATAGATATCATGAATATTTGGATATAGTGGTTAATATAAAATTTATATCCATAAAATTAGCATAAGTTTGGAGAAATCGGTCATAAATATCATAAATATTAACGTAGTTGTCAGTATGAAAGTTTTAACATTCGTACAAACTTAATTATACAATAACTTACTTATGATCAGAATGGGTTGGAAGAAATTAGTTATATCAGCATAAATATTAGAATAGTTGTTAGTGTAAATGTTTTATACTTAAAATGTTATAATGTTATTATTACATGTTATAATCAGCAAGATTTTAAGGAAATCAGTTATAGATATCATAAATATTACAATATAGTTTTTAGTATGAATGTTATATACCTAAAAACATACATAAAAAAAGTACACATACATAAATACATGCATGTGTTTATGTATAGCATGAGTTAGCACAAATAACTTAAATGATTTGACATTACAGTAATTTCCTTAAAGATTCAATTTTCTTAGTGTAGAATTCCATAATGTAAAGTTAAATAAAGTAAGGCCTTACAATTCTACATAAATTTATATAAAAGCAATATATGTCAGGAGTGACCCCCTATATTCAGGCAATATTAAACAAAAACTAAATAACTTATAGTCAATAACATCATAGCCAAACCTAAAAAATGTGACTCATTTTGCACTACTTCAAACCAAATTTTTCTAAAAATATACCTTAAATTATGAAGGAAAACCATAGTTTGCCAATTCAGAGTGGAGCCCTTCGTATAAATGCGGTCGTTCAAAATTTTATAAAATCGCACAAATTCCAGTTTTCCAAAAAGTGGTTCCCTTACAAAACATACAAGGTTATGTACAAAACATGAAGAGAACATTTTTTAAAGCTGATAAAATTTTCTATAAAACGAGTGTTTTTTCGTCAATATCGCATAACTACAACTAAAGTTATGACGTTTGTTAAATGGTCAAAAAAACAAAAAAAAGCAAATATTTTTTCAGAGTAATAAGCTGACTTTGCATAAATTAACAATTTTTTGGTGTTTTGCAAAGAGCCATAACTTTAGTTGTAGTTATCCGATTTTGACGAAAAAACACTCGTTTTATAGACAATTGTATCACCTTTAAAAAATGTACTCTTCATGTTTTGCACAAGACCCACAGGGAACCACTTATTTAAAGAAAACTGAAATTTGTGCGATTTTATAAAAACATTTTAGCATGTGCATTGATATGAAAGGCTTCACTCTGGATAGGCAAACTATGTTTTTCCTTTATAATTTAAGGTATATTTTTAGAAAAAAATTGGTTTGAAGTAGTACAAATGAGTCACATTGTTTCAGGTCCCGCTATTGGACTATTAGCTTTTTTAAGCTAAATAACAATTAAAAAACTATAAATCACATAATAGAGTGTAACTATTATGACATAGAACATCAGCAGACATAATCAACGTGGGTTTCAGGATAAACATCACATAAACATGTTTTTTTTTTATTTTAGACTTTTGTGATTATAGTTACACTTTATTTTGTGTTTTATAGTTTCTTAATTACTACTTAGTTTTAAGCTGAGTTATGTAGTTTTTGTTTTATTTTGTTTGAAGATGGGACCACTACTGAAATATAGTGCTTTTATATAAATTTATGAAGAATTAAACTCTTACGTTATTTACCTTCACATTACGGATTTCGCATTTATTGTTTCAGGTATTTATTAATTTTAATGTAATAATAGATTTTTAGTACTGTAATGTCTTCTTCCTTATTTTCTTCTTTATTTCTGTTTACTTCTAAGTATATTTAAAATAAATAAATACCTGAAACAATAAATGCAAAATCCGTAATGTGAAGGTAAATAACGTAAAACTTAAATTACCTTTATTTACCTTTTACCTATTTACCGTTATTTACCTTCACATTACGGATTTTGCATTTATTGTTTCAGGAATTTATTTATTTTAAATATATTTAAAAGTAAACAGAAATAAAGAAAAAAATAAGGAAGAAGACATTACAGTACAAAAAATCTATTATATGACATAAAGAATAAAAAGAAGAAATGCTAATGTCCTTATTATTGTTTTAGGTTATTCTTCTTCGATTGACTACTAAGAATAAAAGACGGAAAGAAGAAAAAATACGAAATAAAATCATAACTGATAACTGTGGTCCCATGAGAATGAGTTGGAATATTGTCATAGCAATAGGCTAAGCTATGTGTATATCCAGTATATTACTTTGCTCTCAAACAAATCAACTTCTAAGTTATATATTATCACTAATATTAATCAAAGTTAGTGTTGAAACAAACAACACAAGTTATTTATAGTTGTTTATATTAAGAAGTAGGAATTAAAAGACAAGATGATTAGTTATACCCGGTAGGCAGTACATTATCGAGTGATCTATATGTTTGTTTTTCGATGCATCTACATCACATTCTTCTCCTGTCCTTGGATTCAGTTTCACCTTTTTAAGATCCCTTCTCCTGTTACGACTCCCACTCTAGTTCACGTCTCTGGACCCGAGCTTCTTCTGCCTCGGCCACCCTATGTTTCCGGCTTGCCAGTACTTAAAAACTTTTTAAAATCCGTAAGATACTTAATAGACAAAGGTGACCTGACAAAAAACAATTAGGCCACGAATTGTTTTATTTGTTAAGCTTATATTTTATTGTTTATAACACTGATACAATAACTGCATTGATTTTATTTGTTAATTGTATCTTATATCTTAAGGCTATTCCCAAAAATGAAAGATTAAGTTAATTAAAATAACATTCTAAATTTATTTGCTCTTGTAACAAATCGGGTAGGGGGTGCCTCGAAACTTTTCCTCGCCACATCGGATTAGCTACGCTCATCTTCCCTACTTTGGACTAGCTTCGCTCGTCCTAAAAATATACATGCCATTAAATTGCAACATGTCTTCACACTCGCTTCCCTCGTCCTCAGATAGTAAATAAATCCATTTCATTCCCAACGCTAACCCATCCAGACACTGACCACGATGCTGCTTAACTTTTATGGTCCAACAAAAATCAAAGATGTGCTTGTCCGTATTGAAACGAAACTTGGATAAAATATTTATTACGTAAAGGTATATACTTGTACCAAATTTCACCTTCATTGGACTATTTTTCGATGATTTACAATTTTCTGAAAAACGTATACTAGCAGTTTGATAAAAAATTAACCAATGCTGATAATAAGATGAAACTTGGCCCCTTTGTTACACATATACATGGTACATGCGTGCCAAAACTCAATTAAACATATAGACTGATTTGTGTACGAAATTTCAACTTTCTAACATAAATACACTGGGAGCTACAATAATAACACACATACAGACACAACTAAGTGAAAACTACTTAGAAGGCCTTAAAAACACCTGAAACTATAATTCAGGTTTCATCCCGGTTTCGAATTTTTCGCAAACACAATACTTTTCCTATATACCTTCGGTATAAATGAAGAAAAGTAAAAAGTAACAATTAATTTTAATTATCAACTAATATACAAGAATTTACGTAGAATGTAAATTTATAGAACAAATTAATAATTCTATATCCCTTTGTAATGCTTATTTAAATATGGGGAGGTTAAAAGAGGGAATTGTCCTTATTGGTCATTACTTAAAAAGAATCCTAGGTAATCGTTTTAGACCAATCAGAATATTTCCATCACACTATTCTCGCGCTCTGTCAATTTTATTCTCCACTTATATACAAATTCAAATGAGCAATTTATCCTTATTTATTTTAAAGCTATCACAGAATTGGTTATAATACTATGAAAATTCTGGTGCGGAAGTCCACAACCCGGGCGAATTTTCTTGCTTATTAATCCAGTTTTTGCTTTAGTTTTTGATGTATAATTAATAATCTGAGTAGTTGCTTCATAACTTATTATTTAATTTTTTCGAATTTTTCAAAGATATTGCGCATATTTATCGTATAGATTATATATTATACTGAACAGCATTATTTGCATTTACTTGAAGCTCAGTTTATGCTTAGCTTCAAGTAGTGAGCTAAGTGTTAGCGCATTTCCTATGAAAAAATAAAAAAGATGCTTAGAATAATACTATATATAGAAGGAGCACAGGACCCTAAACACAATGTAATTCCACTGATAACACGAAAGCCGGTTGTCTGGTGCACCTAAGTAATGCTGCCAACCTGACAACAAAACATTATTTTAAATAAGTGTCATAAATATCTATTAATGAAGAAAGGTTGTAAAGAACAAATATTATAACTTAAGACACCTGCTGAGTATTTAATAAAACCGGTCTTAGATGGCAAAAGGGTGGCGGAATACAAGAATCTACATTTAGTTGACGAGGACTACTTTTAATATAATTTTAATAAATACGTTAAACTACAATTTAAAACGCTTTAAATATTGTAATGCACCGATATTTATATTAGTATTTTATGAATAATCAATCATTAATTAATAATAGAACACAATAATTCAGAAACTGGAAGTATTGCCAACTTTTTTTTTAGAAAATTGTATATTGTTAGGGTGGCAGCATTACTTAGGTGCACCAGTGAACCGGCTTTCGTGTTATCAGTAGTGCTCCTTCTATATATAGTATTATTCTAAGATAAGATGTAACGCAACTACTCAGGCCAGAATTATAATAAACGTGTCTGTCTAGATGTGTGTGAGTGTGTATCGTAGCTCCCAGTATGTTTATAGTTGAAACTTGGAACGAAAATGGATCATTAGGTCTAGGGGTGATATCTGGAAAATATGTTTGTCATGAATTTTAAGCAAAAATTTTAAAACTCGTAAAATGCGAAAAACTTTGTCGATTGGTTTAAGTTTTGGCACGCATATAGTCATATAAGACTAATATGTGCCCAGTTTCATCACATTATAGCATTAATTTTAATAAAATAACTTGTATGCGTTTTTAAAAAAAAAAAAATAACACATAATTCATTTGAGTTAAACTACGGTACAACTGTATTTACGTAAGAAATAAGTTTCGTTTTAAAAAGGAATATCTATGGGTTTTTGTTGGATCATAAAAGTTAAAGCAGCATTGTGTGAGGTCAGTGCCTGGATAGATGGCCGCTGGAAATAAAAGGAATACTTACTGTATGAAGACGACCAAAACGAAAAGTATAAATTTGCCGATCTGTTTATCTTAAGTACGAGCGAAGCGGGGCCGAAGTATCGAGGATGAGTGTAGCGAATCCAATTTGGTGAGGAAAAGTTCTGAGGTGCCCCGTACCCAATTTTTATGTATTTACTTATTTTATTTTAATGTATTTATTTATAGACAATCTCAAACAGAGGAATTCGTCTAATGGAATAAAGTTCAAAAGAAATCTGTGAGTAAGTTTCGGCTAAATACACTGAAAATTATGACCTAATATTTGAATAGTTACGTACACAAAGAGTCAATATACTAACTACATATCTCTATGAAAGAGCGACAATATCTCTTTAATTCTATTATATAAAACAACTTATTGCTAGATTCTATAGGAAAATTGCGAGCGAAGGAGCCCGCGGCAATATCTTTAAAAAGTTTTCTGCTTTTCGTGGCTTTATAAGGCTCAAGATTTTATAGATTATAGAGAAGAGAAGTTAACGGATATATTGAAGCATGTCACTTTAGAATAATACTAATATAGAAGGAGCATAGGACCGTAAAGACAATGTAATTCTACAGATAACACGAAAGCCGGTTGACTGGTGGTCTTAAGTAGGGGTACCACCCAAACAACAAACCATTATTTTATAAATGTGTTATAAATATCCACTAATGAAAAAAGATCTTAGGTAACAAATAAAATAACTTAAAAACCTTGCTAAGTACTTAATAAAATCGGGCTTAGATAGCAGAAGGGTAGGGGAATAATAGAATCTACATTTAGTTGACGAGGACTACTTTTAACATAATTTTATTTAAAAACGTAAAATACAATTTAAAATGCTTAAAATATTGTTATTCACTGATATTTATATTACTTTTTTATGAATAATCAATAATTAATTAATAATAGAACTCAATAATTCAATTGCCAACTTCGTTGGCAATATTTTAAATATTTTTAATATTGGTTTAAATATTAAACATTTTAAACCTGCAAACATTTTATTATGTCAGGTTGGCAGCATTACTTAAGACCGCCAGTGAACCGGCTTTCGTGTTATCAGTAGTGCTCCTTCTATATATAGTATTATTCTAAGCATGTCACGTTGGTATAAGTACAAGTCAATGTTATCTAAAAATGCGTTATTCTAAATATAAATCCACTTATGTAAGAGTGCAAAAAATTATTTTTTGACTTATTAATAATAATTATAAAAGACTTCCGTTATATTATTAAGGAAAATATAAAGTAAAATACCTAATAAATATAATTTTACATAAAATATTGGCAACACTGATATTTATGGCTTGTTTTAATTTTTTACCAGCTGCTTATTAATCGTCAGATTTTTTTCGTTTGTTTTGTCACTTTTTTCATTATTTATTGATTTCTTTTGTTTAAATAAAATCACAAATGTATAATATTGTAAATAATTAGTAGAACTGGAAACAAGGTAAAACTAATTTCGCTATAAAATATAATAAATCAGAATATTAGTGAAAAAATTAACAAATAAATATTCTTAGTATTGAGAAATTACAAGATCTCACTCAACTCTATTTAACATTGTAAGTGTTGCAAAAACTTTAAGGCAATATTTGCTGCCTCTAAAATCTCATAGCAAGTATTTAAAAACTCTTTTCTACTTGTTTATTTATTTCAATTATAAGCTTCTTATCTTAATTTAATAATTGATTGTAATCGTAATTTTTTACTGCAACCGATAAAAATTAAACATAACATTTTAGAGAATAATATTCTTATGTTTTTTTCGCCCGTAAGTAGATAAAATAGTATACGATAATATGCGGCAAAGGAAACATTGCCGACTCGTGGAAGCGATTACCTTGGGAAAATCGCCATTTGCCTAACTCGGCTTCGCTTCGTCAGTCAAATGGGATAATTACCAGCCTCTGCTTATGTCTTAGCTGGAAATCTTCATAGCCTACCTACATGCGAGTCAAATCTCAATCAGGCAATGGTTGGGTGACCAATATCTAACAAAAATTAGATGCACATGTCGTAATAAAACAAAACTTGTACCGTATTACGTCATTAGAAAATATTCAATTTTTTCAAATGATTCGAGATAAGGATAGAGCTAATGTTGATAATAAGATGGAACTTAGCACGTATGTTAGTCTTATACATGGCTATATGCGTACCACATCTTAATCCGATCGCATATTTTTTCTGCGTTTAAGAATTTTCGAAATTTGTGCTGGGTTATTATTGTGGTTTAATAACGTTAAAAAAATATATTCCGGATAGCACAAACACCCCTATAGACCGATTTTCGTACAAAGTTTGAACTCTAGCATAAAAACATTAGGAACTACGATGATATGACACACGCACATACACAACACAGACAGACAACTTTATGAAAACCCACTTAGGAGGGCTTAAAAACACCTAAAACGGATAATTGCGGTGACATCCCGGTTTCGGATTTTTCGAACAAAATACTTTTCCTATATACCTACGCTATAAACTGAGAAAAGTAAAAACTATATCAATTTCTAGGAATAATAATCAAATAATAATCCAAAAGTAATTAAGAGTTTTAGTACCGAAAAGTTATTAGGCAACTATAGGTGTTATCGCTGTGAAATAGCTGTTCTTTAAAAAGAAGAACTTCACAAAACTGACCAGCTCAGGTCGTGCTAACAGTTAGGGTTGAACAAGGGGTTGGTTGAACTCCCTGCCAAACCCCGCGTGTGAAAGAAATAATTAAATGGTTAAATTAGGGCAGAGCATACCATAATATTAATTGTTTAAAACCATATCAAATTCTAAGACATTTAATAAAAATACTTCATAATATTTTCATTAAGTTATTGTTAGACAAAAAATTTTTGTTAAAAATCTAAGAATAATACTAATATAGGAGGAGCATAGGCCCGTAAACAAAATGTAATTCCACTGACAATACGAAAGCCGGTTGAATGGTGGTCATAAGTAGGGGTACCACCCTAACAACAAAACATTATTTTATAAATGTGTTATAAATGTCCACTAATATAAAAAGATTTTAAGTAACAAATATAATAACTTGAATACCCTGCTAAGTACTTAATATAATCGAGATGGTAAAAGAGTAGGGGAATACGAGAATCTACATTTAGTTGACGGAGACTACGTTTAACATAATTTTAATTAAAAACGTTAAAATAAAATCTAAAATGCTTAAAAAATTGTAATGCAACGATATATATATTATTATTTTATGAAAAATCAATCATTAATTAATAATAGAACATAATAATTAACCAACCGGAAGTATTGCCAACTTTGAAATAAAAAAATCGTATATTGTTAAGGTGGCAGCATTAATAAGACCACTAGTAAAATGACTTTGCTGTTATCAGTTATGCTCCTTCTCTATATACTATTATTCTATGTTAAAAATACTCATTTCTTATAGTTTTTTTTAGATTTGATGTTTGTAGAAGTACAAAGATATTAATAAAAACTGAAAATTCCATTAATAAACGGGAAGAGTAAGTACTCGCAAGAAAATTCACCAGTGTTGCCAATAGATCTTAACAACACTACTTTTCGTCCGTTTTTAATTATTTTATCAAGACAGTTTTCAATTGATGAAATCTTTCCACTGTTTGGAAAGACATTAAATTTAAGAGTTTTGGAAAATGTGCATTGATCAAACATTATACTGATGATTTTTTTATTGTTTCCTTAATTTTTAATGTGTCATTAAAGTGGGTGAATGGTGTTATTGTTTTCTTATTTTTTCCGGATAACAAAATTTCATCTAAAGGTAAATAGTTGTAATAAGTTTAACTATGCTAGCATGAACACTAAAAAGAGCAACGACATAACAGACAGACATACAACTAAAGTTTAAAAAGCACTCTTGGTGTGTTAAGAAACACTTAGGACAGATAATAAGTGAAATCTTGGGATAAAAATAATAGTCAACACAATACCATACTTTTCTAAAGGAACAAGATGAGAAAAAGGTCAAAAAAATCGGGTACGGGGTACCCCGGAACTTTTCCTCATCACATCGGATTCGCTACGTTCATCCTCTCTACTTCGGACTTGCTTCGCTCGTCCTTTAGAATATACAATTCGCCAAAATTATACTGCAACCAATCTTCAGACTCGCTTCGCTCGTCTTTAGATAGTAAATACATCCGTTTCATTCTCAGCGGTCACCCATAAAGCACTGATCAAGCTCAATGTTGCTTAACTTTTATGATCCATCAAAAATCATAGATATGCTGGTCGCATTAAAATAAAACTTAATGTACTTATTTATAACGCAAAGCTATAGATTTGTTCTAAATTTCAACTCAATTAGATTGTTCGATTGTTTACAATTTTGTAAAAAACGTCATTCAATAAAAATAAAACTAATGCTGCTAATGAGATGAAACTTGGCACATATGGTATTCTTGTATATGGCTACATGCATGCTAAATCTCAATCCGATCACTTAATTTTTCTCGCGTTTTCTCGAGTCATTATTGCGAGTTAATGACGTCATAAATAAATTATTTCCCTAATAGCACAAGTACAGCTGTAGACTGATTTGTTATACAAAGTTTCAACTCTCTAGCATAAATACACTGGGAGCTACGATAATAACAGACACACACAACAGGCAACTACTCACTAGTGAAAACCACTCAAGAGGTCTTAAAAACACCTGAAACTGATAATTCCGGTGACATCCCGGTTTCGGATTCTTTTTGCCAACACAATACTTTTCCTATATACCTGCGGTAGAAATAATGAAAAGTAAAAAACTGTTTATTTGAAGATTATAAAGCAAAGGATGGGGCAAAGTTGAAGAATAGGAAGAAAAAGGTTTAATCTATGGCTTATCTGTGTAAGTCAGGTTACTCTACTAAAACACCTTTTACAACCTAAACGATATAAATACGACCTGAACTAGACGTAAATTCATGACAGTAAACTAAAGCTTTTTATAGATATAGAGTCAATAAGCCATATAGATACAAACAAGTTGAGGTACTTAGCACAGAGATAAGACTCGGATTTGATAAGAGATTAGAGGGCTAATGTTTACATGTAAACAAAAGAGGTGACAAACCGTTATCTAGTGTGCTATCAACTTCAATAAATCTTATATTATTTTTAAGTTAAGTTGAAATGTAGGTATAAAGGAAAGAGGAAGGTTCAGGGGTACTAACGTGAACCTGAGATATTGGTATATCTTTGTTGCTAATTTTATTTTTTTTAGTGGGGGGGGTTGAATTAAAGATTTCTTAAAGTGTATTAATAAGTTATAATTTAGTGTTTACTTACACTCTTTCTGCATGTCTGGGAAGATTCCTAGGTACACAGGGCCCTGTGAGAACAATCAACAGAAAGGCCGACACAAGTACATGCCCACGGACAATCCGTCAGATCGATGGAAGGTGAGGATTAGCAGGTATGGGATGTCCCCAATACGGTGGCTATGAACAGCGAAACACGACCCGGTCATATAGACGAAGAGGACGATGCAGAGGGCGTTAGGACGGTACGCCCCCATAACGTCGCGCGTAAACTAACCGTAGCAATGATTTCAATGTAACTGAGCTGGAAGCTTTTACAAACTAACCGCTTGGCTTCGCTACAGTCACCTCCCTTCTCTCACCCCCACTACCAGTCCCTACCCCTTATTTCTTCTCACATACTCTCCCATCTGCTAAGTACCTAAGTGTACTTCTCCCTTTTACCTAACTCTTCTTTTATTAACAATCGTATTATTTCTAAATCTCCATCTCCCAGTTACCCAATTGAGCCCTTTTCTTTTATTGCCCCACCCACCATCAGCTTACATGATGAACAAGTTTGATGAATGTCAACTAAAGCCATCGTCAAACTTCATAGAAATTCCATCAAACTGACTTGATAAAGTAGTTTGATATAAAGCCAATCAGCTCCACGATCTTTCACTAATTTTAATCTTCAACTAAATTTCATTAAATTAAGTGATTAATCCTTTTTGCAGCTAATAAAATATTGTCGCTAGCCGTGCTATTAGATTTTATCATATACACTTTAATTCTACAAATGTTTTCATTGTGATTAATTTATTTAGTGCATGGCAATAGTGGTTATATAACTTTTTGCTGATTTTTAAAATTTATTATACTAGTTCATGATACTATTTCGGCATGATATATTGAGTTATGAAAAGTTGACACAACCTCGCACAATTTGTTAACTGCTTAAACTTATCTAATGAAGCCAATCTTGTTATTACTTAAACTCTAAATCCGTTTCAGACCAAAAAAAAATTGTTTAGGTTTAGAGAAAAAAAAATGTTTGATGGTGGGGGTGGCACCCCCTTAAAGAAGGGTCTCACAAAACACTATAGACAATAAAACGTTTGTAAATAAAAATATAACAAAATTATAACATAAAATTAAATTTTGTCAACGTCTAGATATAAAATCTTGGGAGTAAACTTCTATTTTTGTCATAACTATCTCCGCTTTGCCTTTGGGGGCTCCGTATCGTTCCGTCGACAAATCACTTCGTCGACAAATCATTCCATCGACAAATCATAGCGTCGACAAATCATTGCGTCGACAAATCGTTCCATCGACAAATAATTTGAGTTTGTCGACGGAATGATTTGTCGACGGAACGAATCGGGTTGTTGCGTCGACAAATCATTCCATCGACAAATCATCCGTCGACAAGTTATTTGTCGACGGAACGATTTGTCGACGCTGTGATCTGTCGATGGAATGATTTGTCGACGCAACAACCCGGTTCGTTCCGTCGACAAATCATTCGTCGACAAATCATTGCGTCGACAAATCGTTCCGTCGACAAATAATCTGTCGATGCAATGATTGTCGACGCAATGATTTGTCGACGGAATGATTGTCGACGGAACGAATCGGGTTTTGCTCGACAAATCATTCCATCGACAGATCACTGCGTCGACAATCGTTCCGTCGACAATATTTTTGAGATACTATTTTTGCAATTCCAGCCTGTATTGTTCAATTGTCTATTTGCATTATGTCAGGCGTTTTAAATTATTTTTTAAGAACTGCGGTAGGACAACATAATATTATTTGTGAATATGAGGAATATAAATTTTCTATATTATAATATACATAACATTATATATACATATTATAGATATACAAATAATATACTTAATTAGGAATGGTGATAAAAACCTAATTTTTTTTTATAGAGATTGTCTACCAAAATCTATTAATAATTTTGAATTCACATACTTTATTGATAATATATAAACAAGAAATTAACTTCTTAAAATTACGTTTATAGTTTTGTAATAATTAAATATATATCTGTTAATCGTAACTGCGCTTTTACGTTTAACATTGCGGTCGTGTTGGATGTTGGACTTGAAAGTAGCATTACTATTTGTATTTGCTTATTACTAAAAATGAAAATGATTTTCCTTTTTTAGTAATAAGGGGGAGCAAATAAATCTCTACTCTGCTTTGTCCACTTCTTCTCCTTGCCTTACATTTCAAAGGTATGCAATTAATACATCTAAACACTGAAGGTCTACAGATTGTCGACGGAACGAACCGGGTTGTTGCGACAAATCATTCGTCGACAAATCATTGCATCGACAAGTTATTTGTCGACGGAGTGATTTGTCGACGGAATGATTTGTCGATGGAATGATTTGTCGACGGAACGAACGGGTTGTTGCGTCGACAAATCATTCCGTCGACAAATCACTCCGTCGACAAATCATTGCATCGACAAGTTATTTGTCGACGGAGTGATTTGTCGACGGAATGATTTGTCGATGCAATGATTTGTCGACGGAACGAAACGAGTTGTTGCGTCGACAAATCATTCCGTCGACAAATCACTCCGTCGACAATCATTGCATCGACAAGTTATTTGTCGACGGAGTGATTTGTCGACGGAATGATTTGTCGACGCAACAACTCGTTTCGTTCCGTCGACAAATTTTTCCGTCGACTGTCGACGGGTGATTTGTCGACGGAATGATTGTCGACGAACGACATCACCCCTTTGGGGTTATACACGTAAATTCCTAGGCATTGACTCGGGAGTTAAATGCTTTGGTAAATAAATAAAGTAAAATATTTAATCTTTATTTATTTTATTTTTTTATTGGCTACCCCCCCCCCCCCCCCAAAATAGTAAAAAAAAGTAGTAAATCGATTTATTTACTTTGGAAATTATTATTAACTCGTTTCACACGTCAATAACAAATTTCTCTTTAAATCTCATTATACTCACTAGGTAGATAATCTACAATTAAGCGTTTATTATAAAATTTGATTGTACAATATTTATTAGTTATTCAAATAAGTATTACAGTCTTAAAATGTAATAAGTTTGTGATATTATCTTTATAGTTAGGTTAATTATCAGTACTTGTGAGGTGTATGTTAAGAATAATACTAATATAGAAGGAGCATAGGACTGTAAACACAATGTAATTCCACTGATAACACGAAAGCCGGTTTACTGGTGGGCTTAAATAGGGGTACTACCCTAACAACAAAACATTATTTTATAAATGTCCACTAATATAAAAAGATCCTCAGTAACAAATATAATTATTTATAAACCTTGCTAAATACTTAATAAAATCGATCTTAGATAGTAAAAGGATAGGGGAATACGAAAATCTACATTTAGTTGCCGAGGACTAATTTTAACATAATTTTAATTAAAAACGTTAAAATAAAATCTAAAATAATTAACAAATTGTAATTCACCAACATTTATATTAGAATTGTATGAATTATCGATCATTAATTAAAAATAGAGCATAATAATTAAGCAACCAGAAATACTACCAACTTTATTATAAGAAAATCGTATATTGTTACGGTGGCAGCATTACTTAAGACCACTAGTAAAATGACTTTGCTGTTATCAGTTATGCTCCTTCTATATATAGTATTATTCTAAGGGTGTGTGTGTTAAGGTGAATTTTTCCTTTGTATACAACTTATAGAGCCTAGAAAGAGCAATCCAGAACTACCGATATCATTTTAGCGAATTCTGAAAGGAAAATGAGCTAATGAGATTAGGATCATAGAGGGGGAGGTGATTTTCCTAAAAAAATTGTGTACCTCCCCCCGCAGTGATCAAAAACATTTCAAATTATTAAAGCCTTCTTTTGAATTTGGTTTACTCATTTATAAGTAGAGAGGTTGCAATGGTCATATTTAATCTATAACTAAATTACCATAATGAAAAATTCAGATCTTTAATACGGAGAGGTAGGGAGTTTTATATTTATCGTATAGATTCATAGATTTCCGAGAGCTATTTTATAAATATTTGATAACTATTTATAGTTTTCTTTTAAACAAATAACCAGAAAACTGCCTATTTCCTGAACGGAGGAGTAAAATCACCCGACATGCTAGGATAATCACTTTAAAGTGTATTTTACTTTTTTAATACCTATTTATTTAGGTAAATTATTAAAACATTGCGTAGTTTTTCTCTGAGCTTACCTTAGAAGAAAATATATATTTAAGAAAAGTTTTAATTATCCTGGTTTAAATAACTATTGTTGTATATTTATGGACATTTTCTCCTTCTATTACTAAATTTTTCTTTGGAAGAAATTAATTCGCTAAGAAAGTAAGACATGGAAAACGCTGGAGTGGGTTCGGAATCAAACAGTTTTGCATACATACTTACATGCACACACAAATATATATATATATATATATATTATATATATATATATATAATATATATATAATATTATATATATAATATATATATTATATATATATATATTATATATAATATATATATATATATATATATATATATATATATTATATATATATATATATATATATATATATATTATATATATATATATATATATATATATTCATATTTGAATTTTCAGCAAAAGGATGTGCGCCTATATATCCAATATAAGTTATACATATCTTGATTGAACTTGCTTAATCAGTTCTGCATAACATTTTGGGCACTAATGCAAAGCTTAAATAATTGTAAGCTTTACAATGCACCAAAAAATAATTGATTATTTAAGCTCCTGGGAGTCGACTTGGTGAAGGTAGATACTAATATTTTGGTGATAGCTCCATTCGAAGCAATCAGTTGGGGTGATGTATTCTGGTGTACCAAATTTTTAATATTCGTTTTGAATAAAATTAGTTATGTATGTCAAACAATAAATCTTTGTGAAATATATGAAATTTAGTGCTATTGCGATATCGGATTGTTAAACAAATAATGTGGTTTCTGCAAATTTGCCTGGATTGCAGACCCTGCGTCTGAATATCTTATCTTTTTCATAGAGATAATATTCTAGAAAGGCCTTATCGGTCGAATTTTAAAACATCAAAAAAGTAACTTGAACACGTTTGATTCTATGATCAAGTAAACTGTACAAATCACAAATTTACTGTAATAGGTTTATAATACAAAGGAAAAAGCGATGTGCGAAAAGTCCACAGATAATATATTCTCAACAATATCTTGGAGAAAGTTATCATGGGATTACACAACTGAGCCCCTTATAGCCCCAAATAGATGTTTCAAGCCTCTCAATTTAATGAAATAGGATAATCCCATTCTTGCTATATATCTTTATGATCGTTTCTAAATTATATAATTACATATTATTATCAAATTTTATTTTTAATACAATGTATGTATCCAGTGTCTTAAAAATATATACTTTAAACTTTACTTTACTTTTACTTGAATAAAGGGGATGACGCATTAAGAAACATTTCTGACCCCATGGAAGTTGTATGAGATAGAGAAATAGGAGGAAACTTACATTCCCCTTGGTTATAATGAAAAAAGGCGCCAAACGCAGGTTATATAGCAAGGTTGTCGAGTTTGCTTCTTAACTTTCTTCTGTGCTAATCGTGATTGTTACATTTGTGGTGCTCGTTAAGTCATTTGTGCTTATTTAATTTTAAATTTTGGACTGTACTTTGCCACTTCAGTGAATGAAACACGCGTGTTTTGTTATAACCTTCTCAAGCGATAAACAATGGGAAACCATTGAGAGGTAAGTTTTCCTCTAAATTTTAAGACCTGCGCTGTTATGAGAATTGTAAACATACTTAGTTTGTACCAATGGAGTCACCCGTGGTGTAGTGGTTAAGGTACGCGGCCAATACACAGAATGAATGGACTTCAGTCATGGGTTCAATCCCAACACGGGCCTCTAGGATTTTTTGAGAGGAATAAAAATTCTGCGTACCACGTCCTTCAGAAGGGACGTAAAGCCGGTGGTCTCGAGCCTGTGCGTTGTCAGGTACTCGTTAAAGATCCCTTACCCTAAATGAAACTGGGTATAGGCAAAATTTAGGACCCTCATTGTAGATTCATTATAATACTATACTGTTTCTGCCTTGTAGTTTAAAGTGTGTGGAAGTTTGGTTAAACAGTGAGGGCACGTGTTGTTCCTAGTTTTCACTAGACTATAAGAGTCAGTGAAAATATGTATGATTGCTTGAAAAAGCATGAGAGGAACCATAGAATTTCACGGCTCTTCTGTCTAGATTAGATGAAATATACCTACACTTGAAATTAAAAGGAGTAGAACACTATCTTAGAGAGCTGGCAAAAAGGGCCCAACAACGTGGCCTACTTGCCTGGTAGATACTACCACTCCCCCATATTACTACTACTATTACTAGTTTGTACCAAGACGTGTGTTTCGTGTTGAATTCTCCCTATTTTTTGGTTTTCGATGGAGTCACTGTTTTGTATGGCAAATCGTCTTAATGCCCTTTATTCAAGATCCTTGACTTGAATTATGTATATCCTTCCAATTATGTATATTCCTTTGTTCATTTTTTATTTAAACTTTAAGCAAAATTAAAATTATGCCATTTTTAATTTTAAAACTGCAAATTTTTGTATAAACAAAATTAGAGTTATGAAGTGATGGTTTATATTAATTTTGGTATAATTAAATTAATTGTAATAGAAAGGTTAATATTTATTTTAAATCCTGCAAAAGTTGCCTTGTGTGCAAGCATTGTTTTTAATAGTATTTTTTTAGATTCATATTATAACTACAACATGCCAATAAGAAGAATAAATGTATAGGTCCATGTTGGAAAGAGTGTGGAGAGTTTTATTTAATAAGCTACCCACATAGCATGGGTTAATGTAAACAGTTTGAGTAAAGGATTATAATGTGAGAGTTCATAACTAAGTGTATACGCGATTATCTATATCAAAGAATTCTCTTAGTGATGCTTTGTATACAAAGGCACCAAAGAGCTTTTTCAAGTGCTTTTCAGAGTGCAAGAAGTGATTGGCCTTGCTCAAGAGATCTAATCTCGAGTATCCTACAAAATAAAAACAAGGCATTTGAGTTTTGCTTACTAAGGCTTATGGTTATTAGATAGAGCTTTAAAATGGGATGAAATTATTTTAAACAAATACCTCGATAACTAATGTAATAAAAGCTACTAAATTGGCGACTCATAAATTTAGAAGAAAAGCGTAACTTTATCGTTTGTGGCTGGCCTAGATCTTGTAGGAATAGATTAGTAAAGATCGATAGGATTTTAGAAAATTAGATCAGTTATAGTCTTGTAATAGTTATTTACTCTGCACGAAACAGAAGAAATTGTTACCTAGCGAGTTAAGCTGCTCTCTGTACGAGTAATCTTTCATAGGTAGTATAGCACATCTTTAGGGGTTTAAATCAGTTAGCTATATTTTTCCCGCCTGTGTGCGATCACTGGATTTTTTCTCTACGAAGTCTCTCAAGCCACTAAAACCATTTAACTCTAATACTTGTAATTATCATAATTGTTGTTGTATGAAACAAATAAAATATGTTGAAAACAATCTGTTAGCTCCTAACTTGCCGAGCGAGTGAACAACGGGTTTGGCGGAATCGACCCCCCTATCCCACTTTTCACTTCCCTCATCCGCATCTGAATAACCTTATAATCGTATTTTTACGATTAAAATGTGCTAAAATCAAACAGGCTGCTTAGCAACCTGTTGAATTTCCATTGAAATTCAAATTTCAATTTTGCTTTTTTGCTCACGAATGCTTGCTTTTTGGTGCAGTTTGTACAGCCCAAAAAAAGCTGACGTGTATTTCTTGTAGAATTCTCTCTATTTTTTGGTTTTCGATGGGGTCACTTGTTTTTCTGGCAAATCGACTTAGTGCGTCATACCCTTTATTCAAGATCCTTGATATTTGTAAATACAACAAAACGAATATCAGTACTAAGCTAAGTACTACTTCACAGATTTTGCTATAATAATTAATTATGAGAAATTAAGCTTTTAAAAAGTATAACTATTATTATTTTTATACAACTTATGCTTGAATATAAATATGTTATTACATGACATAGTGAGAAACATCCAACACTAAGTAAATTTCTTGTTGAGTTGTGGATATATTTATTTGTTTTTTATTTTATTTTATTAATTTTTTAAAGTTAATAAAATCAACGCTAAAATGATTTATGTTAATAAATAAATAAATTATTAAAATAAAAAATAAATAAATAATAAGAAATTTAAAGAAAAATAGTTTAAAGAACAATAATAATAGACAAAGAGAAAAATAAATGACAATATAATGAAACAAAATATTAATTAGACATTTTTATTGTTACCTAATACTTTGTTGTTGTAACTGATTATAAGAAACACTATATAATTTTAAAACAACTAAAAGGGGCTTGCTTCGCTCGCTAGATAGCTTAATTATGATATTAAATAGAAAAAGGCTTGGGCTCGCTTCGCTTCCTTGATTCATTATATTTATGAGTAACATAGTAATAGTATGCTCGCTTCGCTCACTAGATTGAATATAGTCACAATAAGACATAGTAAAAAAGACTTGCTTTGTTCGCTAAATTGCTTATAGTCGCAATTATACAAAGAAAAGAGCATAGTTATACAAAGAAATAATAAAGCATAGTAAAAAAGCTCGCTTTTCTGGCTGGATTGCGAATATTTATAATAATGCATAGCAAAAAGAGCTTGCATCGCTCGCTAGATGCGTTTGTTTAAAATTGTACGAGTATATGCTATAAAAGGGCTCGATTCATAGTAAAAAAGGCTTGCTTTGTTCGCTAAATTGCTTATAGTTGCAATTATACAAAGAAAAAACGGCTCGATTCGCTCACTCATAATGTAATGTCATAGAAGTGGAATCAGTCCAACTGACAATAATAATCTGAATGAAAATTTTGCAAATTTTCTTTTCAATGTCTTATTTCTATACGAATTGTATTAAAAAAAAATCATTATAATTATAATTTTAAAAATACAATGATACTAAATTAACTATAATTAAAAGAAATTAGCTATTAAATAACTAAGTTAAGGATTTTTATAGAGTAAGATTTCATAGTTAAAACTATAAATTTATTGTATAAAAAAGATAATTTTGCATATTGTTGTAATATTTTATTGTATGTATTTTATGTAATTTTAATAAATAAATCGGCTGAAAATTTATCCACGTTGAATGGAAGAGAGGACCTTATGGTCCTAATTCTGCGTGGTTAAATAAATCAGTAATCAATCAATCACTTGATTACTAAAAAAGTGACTCGTTTTGTACTTCTTTAAGCCAAATTTTTCTGAACATATACCTTAAACTATGAAGGAAACGCATAGTCTGCCTATATCCAGAGTGGAACCCTTCATATGAATGCGCTTACTCAAAATATTAGGAATCGCACAAATTCCAGTTTTTTGCTATAAGTGGTTCCCTGTAGGTCGTATGCAAAACATGAAGATAACATTTATTGAACCTGATAAATGTTTCTATAAACTCAGTGTTTTTTCGTAAAAATGGGATAACTACAACCAAAGTTATGACATTCGTTAAATGGCTCAAAAATGCACAAAAAGTCAATATTTTTCAAATAAATTCACTGACTGCATAAATTAATCATTTTTTGGTGTTTTTGAAAGAGCCATAACTTTCGTTGTAGTAATCCGATTTTGATGATTGAAAACTCGCTTTATAGAACACTTTATCACCTTTAAAAATGTACTCTTCATGTTTTGCATAAGACCCACAGGGAACCACTTATTTCAAGAAAACTAAAATATGTGATGATTTTATAAAATTGTGAGCAGGCGCTAAAATTAGGTTTGATTAAAAATTTGGTTTAAAGTAGTACAAAATGAGTCACATTTTTTCAGGTCCAGCTCTTGGACTATTATAAAAATAAAAAAGGGTTCGCTTTTCTCACCAAATTGCGTATGTCATTAATTATTTATAATAAAAAGGGGCTCGCTTCGCTCGCTAGATTGCTTACAAATAGTACTAGTACATATTAAAAAAAGGTCGCTTCGCTTGCTAGATTGTGCATATTTATAAAATAATACATGGTAAAAAGGGCTCGATCTTGATACATGGTAATCAAGAGCTTTTCAACGATATATTTCTCGAGATATTCCTTTTAATGTAATTTAATTTTTGCCACCATTTTGAAAATTTTAAAAAATTTTGACCATGAAACATGTATTTTATTTAAGAGTATTCTACTCTTTAAGAGCTATACGATACAAAATTTGTTTTTTTCATACAAAATTAATTCTTAAGTGATCTTGCCATTTTGAAAACCATTTTCGAATTTTATTTTAAAACTATTTAGCTCTGACATGTAATTAGTACTACACGCACACCAAATTTGATCAAATCGTTCAATTTCTACGGCGCTTCTCGCGTGACGTACTAACAAACAATCAAATGTCGTGCCATTTAGCTGTTTAATGAAGAACTCGTTGACGTTCTTTTAATTTTTGTTGTTAGGTAAATTAAAATTTTGTGACACCAAAGCCAGCTTAGATGACCCCTACGGGGACACCTAATTTGGAAGTGTGCCCCAAAATAAATAAATAAAATAAAAACAAAGAGGCACAAATTACTCCAAATCAATAAATAAAATATGGCTCCGGTTTACACAAAATAAATATTGTATGCTTTTGCCAATAAAGAACTTGTTTTTAAAAAAAATTCTCATTAGAGTACAGTAATAAGTACATTATATCCAATCATTAGTTTATTTTCTTTGAAATTCTTTAGAACTAAATTCAAAACCCCAATTCTCCAAACGGATTAAAATGCCCAATATGAAGGTAGTTGGAAACTGACTGTATGAGGATTGGCAGAGGTTGGAACAAGTAGTCTTGCTATATCCGGCCAAATAATAATGTTTCCGGTCCAAGGGAGCTACAAGGGATTAGAAAAACGTGATAATGACTCAGCGTCCGGGATTACACTTTGACTCACGTATCTTTTCTTCTCAGCATTCCGTTCCATACAATTCTTTATTATTTACGAATCGAGGGTGTCCCAGCTATCATGCTTCGGCCAAACACGTCGAAAATAAGAGCTAGAGAGAGGCTTAATATACAGTGCGAAAATTTATACAGTAAAGTACCATAGGGCTTACAAAGGACGATTAAAAATGTTGATAAGACTGACTTGAGGAACTCTATTTTAGACTAACTCGGTATGTTCAAACAAATATGTTAATAAATACCAGTCAAATATTGCTAATAATAATAATGGATGCACGTGCCTCGAATAAAAAAGGTTCAAAAAGTAGTACAACTATATAGGGTTTGAACCAATGAATGATTCCACTTTCCGACTTTTATGTTGCTCCAAACAGGGGCGAACTGGCCCCTAAGCGAACTGGGACCCTCAGCAAAAAGTAAACTTAAAGTAAACAATGAAAATTAAAAATAAATAATTAACATACCTCGCCGAATAAACAACATAGCCGAATAAAGTTCGGCTATATCTTCAACGATATTCATCACAAAACGCTATAGAATCGCTAAAGAATAAACTAACTTTTAAACTGTATTAAATACGGGTTCGAATGATAAAAGTAGTGAATGACTTGACCTTAGAATAATACTATATATAGAAGGAGCACAGAACCGTAAACACAATGTAATTCCACTGATAACACGAAAGCCGGTTGACTGGTGCAACTAAGTAATGCTGCCAACCTGACAACAAAACATTATTTTAAATATTTGTCATAAATATCTATTAATGAAGAAAGATCGTAAAGAACAAATATAATAACTTAAAACACCTGCTGAGTATTTAATAAAACTGGTCTTAGATGGCAAAAGCGTGGCGGAATACAAGAATCTACATTTAGTTGACGAGGACTACTTATTACATATAATTTTAATAAATACGTTAAACTACAATTTAAAATGCTTTAAATATTGTAATGCACCGATATTTATATTAGTATTTTATGAATAATCAATCATTAATTAGTAATAGGACATATTAATTCAGCAACCGGAAGTATTGCCAACTTTTTTTAGAAAATTGTATATTGTTAGGGTGGCAGCATTACTTAGTTGCACCAGTCAACCGGCTTTCGTGTTATCAGTAGTGCTCCTTCTATATAAAGTATTATTCTAAGGACTTGACAAAAGAAGATGAGACAATAAACCCAAGACAAAAAGTGTTGCCTTTAATATAATCAATGAAATTTATTCTAATTAAGATTTACATTACAAACTGTTTATTTTAATTTTAATTAGTTAAATAATGTAATTATTCATTATGTAAATTATTAAATAAATTCAATAGGATTTTTATTATTAACTAATCATGTTTACAAAAATTATCTATTAACTTTTTTTACAAGCATAGGCAGGAGCGGCTGGGAAATGCTTTACCAAAGTCAGTATACCAGAGTATACAGAATACATAAGTATACATAGTATACATACAGTATACATAAGTATACAGAGATATATTACTAGAGGGGCCCTATTGGTTGAATTTTGAAACATTGAAAAAGTAACCTGACCACATTCGATTATCATTTTCATCGAATAACAGAACAAAAAAACAGTAAATTATATAGTAGAATGTTTAAATACAAATCACAACACAAACAATCTGCGGGAAGCCGAAAACAAGTGATTAATTATAACCTTAACTTCCTCTTGGAGGAGGTTTCAATGAGGTTACACAGAGCCCCTGAGAGCCCTACTAAGAATGTTTCAGGCTCTCAATGTATTAAGATAGGCCCTCTAGTATATATCTCTTTGAGTATACCTGCCTAAGGCACTTTACCTGCCTAGGCAGGTAAAGTGCAGTCATTCATGACTAATTACCAGCCGATCTGGGAAATGCTACTTTCTCGCCTAAAATTAGTTCAGTAATGCTTCATTTTCCTGCCGTGATCAAATAAAAATAATTTCATTCGATTAAATTTTATTAAATACAGAATTAAATTATGCATGCTATAATCATTAATACTACTCACTAGAGTATTGAGGGAGGGGGGCATTTAAGGGTCTACTTTTAACTATAAAAGTAGGACCCCCCCCCCTATTGTGCTCCAGGAGATCTAGGTTTGGGCCCTTTTATGCCCAACTCTCCTCGGGCCTTTCTGGCTCAGTCCGCCACGGCCTCCTAACATATATCATCGTTACCCTTTGTTGTGACAACCCCCTTCGGCCCTTCTGATTAAATTGTTTTCCGATTTTTTACAATTTTTAAAAAAACGTACACAAAAATCATTTGATTAAAATTGAACTAATGCTGATAATAAGATGAAACATAGCACATATGTAATCCCATTCAGATACATACATGTCTTATACATACCTATATGAGTGCCAAATCTCAATCCGATCGCATCATTTTAAGATTTTTTGATATTTTTGCTGATTCAGCATAGTAGGTTATTGATGTCATAAAAAAATATTTTCCAAATAGCACAATGTGTGTGTCTGTTATCATCGTAGCTCTCAGTGTATTTAGCTGGAGATTAGAAACTTTGTACAAAAATCAGTCTAAAGATGTAGTTGTGCTGTACGAAAAATAATTTGTTCTGACATCATTAACCCGCAATGATGACTCAGCAAAAAAATCATAAAACTCTAATTTTTTTATGTTTATTCTGCTTTATAAAATTAAAAATAAAATATTACAAAATACTTCTATTTTAAAAGCACATCTTCGAATGAGTCGTGCTCGTGCTTGAGGATGGCTCAACCCGATTTTGATCGGGTTGAGATTTGGCAAATGTATTCATACATAAGACTATCTAAATAACTAACTAAGACTACTAAATGCGCTAAAAACTAAAAAAAAACTAAACTAAAACACTAGCTAAATGTGCCAAGTTTCATCTCATTATTAGAATTATTTCCATTTTTATCGAATGACTTGTATGTTTTAAAAAAAAACTCGAAAAATAATCCAATTGACAAGAAATTTGGAACAAGTGTATTATTATTAATAAATAAGTATACTAAGATTCATATCAATACGAGAGTGTATCCATGACTTTTGTTCGATCATAAATGTTAAGCAGCATCGAGCGTGGCCAGTGCCTAGATCGATGATTGCTGGGAATGAAACGGATGTATTTACTATCAGAGGACGAGCGAAGCGAGTCCAATGTAGGAAAGATGGTCGTAGCGAATCCGATGCGATGAGGAAAAGTTCCGAGGTACCCCGTACCCGATTTTTGTCTTTGTTTGATTGGCTAAACTTTGATCGACAATTTATTTGAAAATCCTACATTCCAAATCCTAATGACATTCTCATTATCCAGAGAATATTTCTCACTAAACGCTTGGCTTGTGCTATGATTGAGACAGTTAACTTTATTGGGGTCCTTTCACTAGCATCAAACATGCTGTCAAGCACATAAGCACATTTGATGTTATTATATGCTAAGCACTTGTAAAAATTATCGAAATTTTTAAGGGACCGGACATTGTTTACGTTTAATCAAAATTAAGATAATGGTGTTTTTAATTTAAATTATATACTTTTTTAAATTTATTAATTTGACACCCTCTGCTCAGAAAGATAATGGTATCCAGCTATTAACTTAGAGGGATGCATTCATTTTTATTTTATAGGGGAGAAAGATAAGTCGATTAAGGATTGAACCCCAAAGGGTACGAATAGGATAGAACTCGTTCGGGTACCTTTATAAGGCATTGTTTGAGTAGTATGATTCATTTATGTTATGAATATTTGAGGGGGCACAATTGTTAATAACGCCTTGTGTAGTGGATACGTTTATTTTGCAGGGGAGGATTATTATTGAAACATGTCCGTTAAGTAGGGAAGAGGGATTTTAGTGAGTTTTTTTAATGAAAAAGAGATGTAAAATTTTAATCGTTTATAAATCAATAATACGAACTTTATTTGATTCTTGAGGTGAAACTAAGGGAAATAATTATTGCGAGGGTAAAATAGCGGGTTACAAAATTTTATATCCCGAAGAGAGTAACCTGCTTAAAGATCTGTTTCAAGCAGGCCCGTAGCTAGTCAAAGTATGAAGGGGACGAAACCAATTCTAGGTAGCGATGTTTTCCACACCTTTAAGGGATCTTCAGTGAAAACTGCTTCGTCAGGGAGGAAATTGTTTCCTGGGGAGCTAGACCCCTGAGCCTAGTTTCAGGTCTAAGTTGTTGATCAAAACTATGATTATCTGATTTTGACTAGAATTTACTTTAGTCCCGTATTTTTACATTTCGCTCCCGCATTTAAAGATAAGAGATTATTTTTTTTGTATTCTCTAACTATAATCAAATTTTGGTGCGGGTTACCGCGAAATTTTACCTCACCTTATAAACTTGTATAATAGTCCAAAAGCCGGACCTGAAAAAATGTGACTCATTTTGCACTACTTCAAACCACTTTTTTCTGAAAATATACCTTAAATTATAAAGAAGGAACATAGTCTGCCTATCCAGAGTGGAGCCCTTTATATGCACAAGCTAAAAAAAAATATAAAATCGCATAAATTTCAGTTTTCTTGTAATAAGTGGTTCCCTGTGGGTCTTGTGCAAAACATAAAGAGAACATTTTTCAAAGTTGATAAAATGTTCTATAAAACGAGTGTTTAATCATCAAAATCGGATAACTGCAACTAAAGTTATGGCTCTTTCAAAATCACTAAAAAATGGTTAATTTATGCAGTCAGCAAATTTCTTTGGAAAAATATTGACTTTTTGTGCATTTTTTTGGCCATTTAACAAATAACAAAATTTGTTGTTTCGACCGAGATTTTGTGATAATTGCAAATTTTATATGATTAATAAAACATAATATTTAAAAAACTTATTTATTATACTTTGTCTATATCACAATATTACAACAATTTATATAGACGCGTTTCCCATCTTCAATGTATAAATAAACTAAACTTAAAATTACTGTTGCTGTATGGAAGTGAAGGAGTTTTGACATTTAACAAATGTCAAAACTTTAGTTGTATTTATCCGATTTTGACAAAAAAACTCTCGTTTTATAGGAAATTTTATTAGCTTTAAAAAAAGTTCTCTTCATGTTTTGCACACGGCCTACAGGGAACCACTTATTACAATAAAACTGGAATTTGTGCGATTTTCTAATATTTTGAGCGAGCGCATTCATATGAAGGGCTCCACTTTGGATAGGCAGACTATGCTTTTCCTTTATAATTAAAGGTATATTTTCAGAAAAATTTGGTTTAAAGTAGTACAAAATGAGTCACATTTTTTAGACCTGGCTCTTGGACTATAATCTTTCTCATGTATAATCCTAAGACAGTTGTCTTAGGATTTCGAAAATGACATTTCCTCTCCTATGAACTCAAGCAAGTATAACAACAAAGTTTGTTGTTTCGACCGAGATTTTGTGATAATTGCACATATTATATAATAAATAAAACACAATAATTTAAAAACAATTTGTTATAATTATACTGTGATATAAGACAAAGTATAATTAAAACAAGTTTTTTTTAAAAAAAAAATTTGAGTGTTTTATTCATTATAAAAAAACTCAAGCAAGTTGAAATTCACCATTATTTTTCTCGTTTCTCTCAAACACAGGGATTTCACGCAATGAATACGATCAACTGTTAAACGTGCTGTGCAGTTTTTATAAATAATAAATTAGTAATGAAACATTAAAATCCCCCCAAGCCCCATTTTAAGTGTCGTCTGCCAAACATCTTGAAAAATAAAATTAAAACTAAGATTTTGATATCCCTTTTAAGAACTAGTGAATTATTAAAACATTTCATTGCAAGAATATATTCTATCATCTTAACAGGGGATTATAATTTATAATTACAATTTTGAGACGTTTAATAATAAAAGGAGCCTTTTGTAAATAATAACTATCTTTTTAATAACCTGTTAAGTGAACTTATTGTGAAGAAGATTTGCAAGCAAAAACTTTAAATTCGTTTCAATAAATGTATGTTTCTAAACAAGTAAAATTTATATGAACTTTTTGCAAATCACAAAATTTTCAACACTTATCCGAGAATAAAAAATACTAATTTTTGCCAAAATGTAGCTTTATCCGGGAACACTCTGTAGAGGCAAATTTAGGTAATTCATGTTTACCAATTCCTTTGAAAATTCCAAATCATGGTGTAAAAATACATACAATTTTATTTCCTTTTTTCAGGGCTTTATTTCTAAGGGCAACATCTGTTTATAGGATAAGTATAGTGTTTGCACTTAAGGTCCAAAACCACCTGTTCCAACAGTCCTGAATCGGGATTCCATACATTTCAGGTGTTTTTAAGACCTCCCTGAGTAGTTTTTTATCATGTTACTGTAATATGTGGTAGTCTGTTATTGTATAGCTAATACTATAACAGATACCCATATACATAAGGGAAGATACCCAGTATGTTTATGCTAAGAGATTAGAAACTTGGTTCAATAATTATTTTTCAACATTCATGCTATATTGTATATAATAGCATATTATATTATATATTGAAATTATAAATAAATAAAAAAATAATCAATCTTTAGGTCTAGCTGTGGTGTATGGAAAATATTTTTTTCATGCAACATAGATCAGCAATAATGACTAAGCAAAAATTTAGAAAATTCATAGAACATAGGATTTTTTGATCGATTTGAAATTTGGCACACAAGTATAGTGCTAAATTATTCATATGGAAGTACAACAAATGAGCCAAGTTTCATCTCACCAGTGACATTAGTTAAATTTTTATCAAATGCCATATATACATTTTTCAAAAAATTTGAAAATATTCCAAGTGAGTTAAACTTTGGCACAAGTGTATTCCTATTAATGTCAAAAGACAAATCGCAATATACTTTAGGCGATTTCCACATTCTTAGGATGAGCAAACTGTCAAATAAATTGCATTAGAATGGGTATTTTATTTTTTTGTAAGATAAGAAAAATAGAGCGAAAGAGGGGGGTTGTCCTTCGTTAGAACCTAAAACAAGATGGTTTTTTCAGCTGCAGTATTTTATTTTACACTTTCAGTGAATTTCATTCGGGAAAAAATCAATATTAAAGTGGTTAGCATAGCAGGAATTAAGGAAATGCACAAAAAGCAAGGACTATAAATACACGCTCCTATTTAAAACATTTTAATGAGAACCAAAAGAGATGTTTTTGGAAAGGATTATAGTGTAGATATAATCAGTTGACAGTGTGAGAAAATAGTGTTGAGAAACCAATGAGGTTGATCTGATATGAAATTGTGAGCGCGGTTTAACGTCCAAGACTAACCTCATTGGATCTATACCATAGCATATTTATGCTTATACTACAGCATATTTTTTTGAAAAGTCCAAGGAATAAACTTGCACGTTTCCTATGGAAAAGCAAGTTGAAGAATTACTGAACGAACTGAACTGAAGTTTAAATTCCCCAGCCAGGCGGATTTATTTTCATATGAGAAATGTTAATAAACTGAGAAATCAAGCAAGAAATGGATTTTTTAGAACAATAAATCAAGAAGTAAACAAGAAATTCGCCAAGCTCGCAAAAGAGTCTACAGAACCAATATTAGTCCAATCAAATACTAGTAGTAAGGTCTTCAGAGGGCGAGCTTTTAAGGAAAAAATAAACTAAATCTATTAAATTTATTTACAAACGAAAATGTAACAGTATTTACATTAAATTATGATTTGCACGAACTTACATTTCATTATTCTTAAAATAACAAATAAACAATCTAAAAAAATGTAATAACAATAACAATAAATTAATATCAAAGTTAATAATATGTAAAGCTTAAAAATTAAACCCTAGATGTAATTCAGAAATATGGATACTGAACATGGTTTTAGAATTATTTATATTAAAGGTTCAAGGCAGAGGATTAGATCGGAACTTGTCTTCATAAATTACATATTTTATACTGTAAAATAAATAAAAATTTATACTGTAAAGGACCTACAAAAACAAGTTCTATAGACCTTTTAAAACGTTCCACAAAAATTAGTGACTTATTTTTAGGGTATTTTAATCCTATTTTTCCATTGTACTTATTTGAATTTTTGAGATAGTAAAATGTTTTAATGTCACATTAAAAATAATTAATCCTTAATGTTTTCGGACATTAAATATGACATTGAATTAGATGTTAAATAGATTTTCTTGGGATAAAATTCAATCTCTAAGCCTTAGCTAAGAATAATAGAAATAAACTAAAAGTTAACTTCATTAGCCTTTACACTGGTAAAACCAGAGAGTAATACTAACAGCACAATAAATCTTCTAGAAATGGGTACTGTTAAAAGTTTCTGACGGTTTTAGTAAAATAAACGTCACAATTATACAATTCCAAATCATTGAGTAATAAAACTATCTACCATAATAAATATAATAATTAAAAAACTTAAGGACAATAAGAATATTAATATCTAAAGTTACATTTAAATCAAATACTTATAAATATATAAATACATACATACATACATACACACACACATATATATATATATATATATATATATATATATATATATATATATATATATATATATATATATATATATATAACATAGCCACTCACAAAATCATGAAATTAATACAATAATTATCATTTTATATTCAATAAGTCTGTTTTTAGTTGTTCTACTATGTTAGCGCTACAAGTAAAACGTAAAACTAGCTGATGAAAGACATAAAAAATTACCATCTCGGGAGAATAAAATCTGATTACTTGTACAAAAGGAACTATAACAAGGAGGAATTTTGGCCAAAGTTCATAAGAGTATTTTTTTTATTTGACCACGCTAAAAATATATTTTCCATGGGTTATCTGTTATTTTTAGCTGTCATCTATGCTAACATGGGTAGCATAGGTCACCTAAAAATGCTGCTAATGACGGTAGTAAAGATAACCAGTGGTAAAACATCAGCCCTTGAACCTTTACAAGAAATATCACTTAAAATTTTTCAGGAGATGTAACATTATTAGTGGAATCAATTTTTCCAGAACATCCAGTCTTGTCTGAGTTACTCATTCCCTCATTTATCAGTTTTTGTCTTTCCCTTAGCATACTGGCACGCATGTTGTGAATTTCATGTTGCTGGCACATTTTTAAAAGAGCAAATACTGACAATCCTACCCAGCATGCCATGGATGCCCATGCCCCAAACTGAAACAGATATTAATTTTGGTAAATCGAATAAAAAATATAGTAAAAAAGTTTCAAAAAAGAAATAGAATACTTCCTCAAGAAATGGTAATATTATACCCCAAAAAATTGATGGTAACTACCCTGCAACCCAGCTCTTATATTTTGTATATGAGCAAGTTTTGCGGGCTTAGAATTTTGGTCAATTTATTAACCAAAACATTTAGTTACAAGTATTATTCGAATAGTAAATATTTGTTAAAATAATCTTTATTTATAAAATAAAGATTTTTTTTCCAATTTTCCAACATTGTCAAGCCCCAAGAGGCAAATTGTGTGCAGCACTCAGTCTTTGTGATGCATATTGATACATTTTTACTTTTCCTCATTTATACTGTAGGTATATAGGAAAAGTATTGTGTTGTCAAAAAAAACCCAAACCTGAATTATTAGTTTCAGGTGTTTATAAGGCCTCCTGAGTGGTTTCCTCAAAGTTGTCTGTCTGTATATGTGTGTGTCTGTTATCATCATAACTCCTAGTGTATTTATGCTAGAGAGTTGAAACCTTGTACAAAAATCAATCTCTGCTGTAGTTGTGCTATTCGAAAAAATAATTAACCCACAATAATGACTCAGTGAAAAATTAAAAAAAATAAAACAACGCAGAAAAATGATGCAATCATTTTTTTTGGCAAGCATGTTGCTATGTATAAGACTAATATATGAGCTAAGTTTCATCTCATTATCAGCATTAGTTAAATTTTTATCAAATGACTTGTGTACGCTTTATAAAAAATTAGAAAATAATTAAATTGAGTTGAAATTTAGAACAAATGTATATCTTTACTTAATAAATAAGTACAAAAAGATTCATTTGAATACAAAAAGTATATCCACAATTTTTGTTGGATCATAAAACTTAAGTTACATTGAGAGGGTCAGTGCCGTATCTGTGACTGCTGCTGAGAATGAAACAGATGTATTTACTATCTAAGGACGAGCAAAGCAAGTCCGAAGACATGTTGCAGTACAAATTTGCCGAATTGTATAATCTGAGGACAAGCGAAGCGAGTCAGAAGCAGGGAGGATGAGTGAGCGAATCCGATGTGATGAGGAAAAGTTCCGAGGTATCCCATACACGATTTTTTGATGTATATAATTAAGTATAGTAAAATTATTCTTACTTTTAATATTAACCTTGATGTATTGAATTAATAGAGATAAACACACATACAGCTCATGTGTACTTAACTTCAGACAAAATAGTCTAAAATCAAGAAATAATTAAGGGAAATTCTAATTATTATGAAAAATCAAGAAATGGCGTCACCAATGTACACTTATGGTACCAAGCTACCCAGAGAATGTTAAGAGCCCTTGTGTATAGTATAAGTCTCTTTGGATCACACAGAATAAAGTGATATTATTATAGCTGTTTAGTCATATTAAATTAACGCTAACAGCCAAATTTTATTTGATATATTTAAAGTATAAGTATAGAGTACATTCACTATACATAAGGAGCTTAAAAATCGTAGTAGAGGATAAAATGTAGTAAATAATAATAATAAAGGTAATAATAATAAATAGCTTCAAATTGATAAATTAGCAAAATAAACTTACTATATATGATAAAAAATTAAGGAAAAACTCTTCTGTTTATAGTACAGATCTAAAAGAGGGGGAAGAAGTTCACGATTAATGCTTGATAATTGAAAAAATGCTTGTTATAAAGCATAACCCGGAACCATAAGCAAGAAATTGATTGTGTAGTACAGAAACACGCTTTTCAAAGGAAATTGGCCTTGCATGTAGACTACTACGTCAGAATTATTTTGTTGTTATAAACTAATGCAATGTAAAAAAAATGATGAAAATTATCATCCTTACCAGGATTTGAACCCAGGTACCCTGTTTTTTCATTCAACTCTCAGGCCCAAAAAACATCGTAAATTATTACCCACTTAAAAAATGTGGTTTACTGGTTGAATTTCAGGTTTTCCAGTAATTGACCACCGTTTTTTTTAACTTTTTGGCCATTTTGAGTGGTCATATCAACTTTGGACCGGTTTCATTCAATTTAGCGCCCCAAATAATATTGCGAAGGATTTTTTTCTGGCCAAAAACAATAACCTTGAATTTAACTGATCTTTTGAAGATTTTGCTGACTCAGCAAATCAAGTCAATGACGTCTCAACAACCTTGATTTGCAATAGGGTTTGTGGCCACCCAAAAACTGATTTTTGTACCAAGTTATATATTTACCCGTTCAAGAGATGGCATGTTTATAAGATTTGGCTCGAATATATATATATATATATATATATATATATATATATATATATATATATATATATATATATATATACATTTTTGCAACACATTTTTTGTGATCAGGGACCTTTGAAACAGATTAGGTCTAAGGTGGCATGACGCCTCTCTCATTAGCAAATTTTTTCCAAAGGAAATCTGCTAATGTTGATATTATTATAAGATCTCATAGAGACCTTACCTTCTGAAAGATTCATCCATATTTAATTTTCATATTATATACATTATAGTATATCCATGTTAATATTTAATAAATGGATAGAATTATTAATTAATAATTACTTAAATAATTAAGTAATTAATTATTACTTATTAATAATTAATCTATTTTGAGAAACAAACACATAAAATGCGTATTATAATTTATCAATAAATATTAAATAATAAATACAGGGAAAAATATTAACCTGAGCAGCTCCAAGCTCGATGTAAAAATTAGAAGTATCAATACCATCCACTTTATCAATGTCCTGCCCTGATGCTAAGTCACAGCTAAAATAAAAACAAAAAACATTAAACATTCAATACGCTATTACTGACAGGTCACAAATTTAGGAAACATAATGAGCAAATAATAAACATTCTTGTTGATAGAACAGTGGAATTCAACAGAAGAATGTGAAAGGAAATATCTCTTTTAATATTTTCTTACAAAATTAAGAAATCGGGTACGGGGTACCTTGGAACTTCTCCTCATCACATCGGATTCGCTACAATCATACTTCAGACTCGCTTTGCTCGCTTTAGGTCTTCCGGTGGTGACCACGTCAAAGTAGATGAAGAATCCGACGTTTCGCTTCCACTATTGGAGGAATCTTCAGGGATGTAGGACATCATGGAATGCTCTACAAAGCTGAACAGAGCAGCTGTGTTCAGCTTTGTAGAGCATTCCATGATGTCCTACATCCTTGAAGATGCCTCCCACAGTGGAAGCGAAACATCGGATTCCTTCATCTACATTGACGCGGTCACCACCAGAAGACCTAAGTCTTCATGACAATAACTGCGGAAGCCTACGCAGTTTATAGTATGAGGTACAAATATATCCCGTCATGTAATGAATAAGCATACCAAGTTGCATTTCAATACAGCAAGTATATCTATGGTTTTTGTTGGATCATTTAAGTTTAGCAGCATTGAGCAAGGTTAGTGCCTGGGAATAAAAGAAATGTATTTATCGCTATTAATTTGGCAATTTTTATAATCTGAGGATGAGTAAAGCAAGTCCCATGCAGAGAGGATGAGTGCAGTGAATCCAATGTGGTGAGGAAAAGTTCCAAGGTACACTGTACTCGGTGTTTTTATATGATTATTTTATTTTAAAGGTCAATTCACAAATATGCAGGTAGTTTATTCTCAGGTCTTTAAGGAGAGTAAATAATAGTAATTAGGATTAGCAACCCCCTATAGCAGCAAGACACACATCCCATAATAATACACCATACTAAGAACACCAGGATTTTTGAGTAGCATATATTTTAAACTAATTCTAATAATACTGCTAGGAAGACACACATTTTTGCCTTCACAAAAAAATAAAACCTATTACTACATAATCTAACTTAAATATACTAGGCAAACACTCTAATTGGTCCAAGCTTACCTAATTAAAAAATCTTAAAAATACATACACGATGATAGCAAGAAATGTCTCTATTTATATTAAGAACCCAAACCCCTAAAGAGATATGTGGAAGAACCCCTAGTAACAAGGTATTAAAGGATATTCAAACTGATTATGCACACTCTTGTTATGTCAAAGCAAACACACTCTATTTTTCTCAAGAAAAATTTGATAATGGGAGAAGTACCAGCTCCTATAATGTTAACTGCAATGAAAAGGGATTAGATCCAATTTTTCCCATAATTCTCTCAAGCTATTAACTTCCATGTGTAAGTTTAAAATTGTAGAAGGACAGTGCTTAGAAACTAATACAGCAACTGAGTCAGTCATAAAAATCTAATTTAAAACATTGAACTATCAGAAAAATTGAATGAATTTGTATTCTCTTAGCAAATATCCTTGGTTTTTTAAATCCTTAGAATAATATTAATATAGAAGGGGCATAGGACTGTAAACACAATGTAATTCTACTGATAACATGAAAGCCGGTTAACTGGTGGGTACCACCAAAGTAGGGGTACCACCCTAACAATAAAACATTATATTAAATGTGTTATAAATATCCACTAATAAAAAAAGATTTTAAGTAACAAATAAAATAATTTAAAAACCTTGCAATGTACTTCATAAAATCGGTCTTAGATAGCAAAAGGGTAGGGGAATACGAAGAATCTACATTTAGTTGACGAGGACTACTTTCAACATAATTTTAATTAAAAACATTAAAATACAATTTAAAATGCTTTAAATATTGTAATGCACTGATATTTATATTGTTTTTTTATGAATAATCAATCATTAATTAATAATAGAACACAATAATTTAGCAACCGGAAATATTGCCAACTTTCTTAAAAAAACATTTTATTTTGTCAGGTTGGCAGCATTACTTAAGACCACCAGTCAAAGAGACTAATACTATTAGAGGGAGGATACAACAGTTCTTATCATTCCTTTGGTAGCTAGGTGCCGTAACGGTACATTGGTGACGTCATTTTTTTATTTTTCATAATAATTACAATTTCATGTAAATATTACATTATTTTTTGACTATTTTGTTTTAAACCAAGTAAAATGAATTTGAAATAAGTTTTAATTATTATTATGTTTCTTATGTCTGTGTTAATATTTTGTTTTGACATCACTGAAAAATGTCCGCCGTTTGTAGAGTGTGCCTTAAAAGGGTTGTAGAGGGTGGAGGAGTATCTAGTATCTCTCTTGGGAGACTATAGTAGGGGTAAGTACAGTTACGGCACCTATGGAAACTGTCTCACTTCCATACCCCTTATCACTGTGTAAATCGGGTTTGTGTTATCAGTAGTGCTCCTTCTATATTAGTATTATTTCAAGTTTACATCACATTCATCTTCAGGAAAACACGCGTGATAATTGGTAAGACAGAAATCTGACACTATATTTTAATACAAAAGAATTATATAGTCTAATATCAACAAGAGAAGAGACAGTTTTATTTCACCACATTTACTTATTATTTCTCTTTATTTTCTTTCACCTTTTGATATTTTAATTGACTGACATGTTGGTTACTTTCTCAGTCTCAGGAGGTTACTTCTGGTAGGCAGTGGTTACTAAAGAAAGATTATTGACCATAAAATGCAAAAAGCAAAACAATACAAAATTTAAAAATATCTGTAAGGGAAAAACATAAAAGAATTATTTTTGCTTTTCCTCATTTATACTAAAGGCATATAAGCTAAGTAATGTTTGACACAAAAAATCCAAAATTTCACCTGAATTATCTGTTTCAGGAGTTGTAAGATCTCTTGAGTGGCTCTTTCAAAGTTGTTTATCTATACAAAATAATTGTGCGAGAGACACCTAGGAAATGTAACAAGCAAAAAGCAATGCTACATCTGGGAACTGTTCCATCATTCGACATTCGTCATCATTGATGGCTCGACATTATGTCATCAATGTCAAATGATGGAACAGTTCCCAGATGTAGCATTGTTTTTTTACTTGTTAAATTTTCTAGGTGTCTCTCACACAATTATATTGTGTTAACTATTCATGTTTTGCAAAACACGGTAGTACCAAATGATATTTGTCTATCTATATATGAGTGTGTGCATGTCTGCATCATAACTCCCAATATGTGTCTGCTAAAGAGTTAAAACTTAAAATAACCAACCTTTAGATCTAGTTTTGCTTTTTGGAAAATATTTTATAAAACAATTAATGGTTCAGCAAACATTTATAAAAATTCAATACATTCATTGGATCGATTTGAAACTAAGTATCCATGTAGTCCTATATAAGAACACAAATTTACCCAGTTGCATCTCAAATGAAATGTACACAATAAAAAAAAAAACAAAAAATTAAGGAAGAGAGAATCAAGTAAAAAGAAATGATTCGATAAAAATTAGGTAATAAGGCGCGGTCGAATATCTAGAACGTTGGATCACCAACAAACTTTATTTATAATTTTTTTTTCAAAATTTTCAGTAATTAGCCGGATTTGTGATAAATGAAGCCTATTTCCGTAATCTGCACGCTCTTTTAGTTATATTTTGTGTTATATTTTGACATGTCAATATTGACGTCTAACAGTAGTTATGTATGTACCAAGTTAGATTAAAAATAAATCGTTGAGTGAATGTAAATACTCTTTGAGATTAACTAAAAGAGCGTGCAGATTACGGAAATAGGCTTCATTTATCACAAATCCGGCTAATTACTGAAAATTTTGAAAAAAAAATTATAAAAAAGTTTGTTGGTGATCCAACGTTCTAGATATTCGACCGCGCCTTATCTTCATACACTGAATAAGGGTGAAACAAGTCTGAAGTGGTGAGAATCGGTAAAGCTAATTAAGGAGAAAAAAAGTTCTGAGGTATCCTGTACCTGATTTTTATTATCTATGGGGACAGGACCAACACTAATTATAAGAAAATCTACAAAAATAGTTTCTTCTTAGCAATTGCAAGTTTTAGAAATCACTATGTTACATTATAGCATGTAAGAAACCCAACTTTAAATGTAACAAAGTTGTTAAACTGTTTCAAAAAGTTGAAACAGAGTTTCAATTGAATAGTACTGCAATTAGAAATTGAGTAGCATTAAAATTAGAAATTAAGTAGCATTACAATTAGAAGTTGAGTAGCATTACAATTAGAAGTTGAGTAGCATTACAATTAGAAGTTGAATAGCATTATAATTAGGAATTGAGTAGCATTACAATTAGAAATCGATCAGCATTACAATTAGAAATCAGATTACAAATAGAAAGCATTACATTACATTAGAAATGATAGCATTATTAGAAATTGAGCATTACAGCGCATTACATTAGAATTGATCAGCATTACAATTAGAAATTGAGTAGCATTACAATTAGAAATTGGCATTACAATTAGAATTGAGTGCATTACAATTAGAATTGAGTAGCATTACAATTAGAAATTGATCAGCATTACAATTAGAAATTGAGTAGCAATTAGAAAGCATTACAATTAGAATTGAGTAGCAATAATTATAAATTGACTGAAGTTTGGAAATTCTTTTAATTTTCTCAGAACTACAGATATATTCCTCATTTTAGAGAAAAAAAATTAAGGAGGATAAGAAAGTAATTGAGTAAAGCAAGTTGTTTAAAAATTTGAGTTTCAACAAAGGTACACACTAATTGTTGTTGAAATGAGGACTATACTTACGAGGGAAATCTTCTAGTCATGTCATTACACCATACAATGAATCCGAATGTAATAATGATGGCAGCAACTATTGTCATTCCACATAAAAATATACAACCAATTACATCGAAAAATGCAGATAGAAAAGTACTGTAAAAAACAATACAAATTGGTTAATAATTAAATGAGACACAAATATTGTCATTTAAACAATGTAAAAATAGGTGTTTCTTGTAACTGTATTTCCATATATACTGAGAAGAACCTTTCAGATGAACTCATAGTCCTAAACTTAAGAACATGAAACTCCAGAAAGTCAACTCATAGGAGTTAAAAATTACCATGGTTTCCAGTAGATGCAGACAGACAATGCTTGATGTTATTTAAGTGACCTGACTAAAACTGTGGACAGATAGTTTAAAATAAAAATAATTAAAAGTGAGTTTAAATAATTAAACTTAAAGCTAAGTTTTGCCCAGCAATGTCATTTTTGCAAGAAGGATAGATGAAATTTGATATAAATGCTAATATATCATTATTGACATAATGAAGAAAATGATAGATGTGTAATAAAAAAGATCATATGCTTCATCATAAAAAGTGTCCCAACATTTTTCATGTAAAACTAATATAAATCAACCCTGGGCTTCCAGGGACTATAATGCTATGCATACACTGGCTTTAATTTCAGCCTCAAGTCAATTTTGTCTTCAAGCCTTCAGTTCAAGCTGTGTTAGTTCATTTATGATCATAATTTGAAAAAATTTAAAAACATTTATGTAACAATAGATAAATTTACTATTATTACGTCTCTAGAAAGTAGTATAGCTAAGTGATTTTAATTTTCTTGAAAATAACATTGATATGAATGCATATCATACAATTTTAGTTTTCTTCATTTATACTGTAGGTATATAGTAAGAGTATTGTCTTTGCAAGGATATCACCTGAATTATCAGTTTCAGGTGTTTTTAAAAACCTCCTAACTTGTTTTTATAAAATTGTCAGTCTCTATGTGTGTCTGTTATCAATGTATCTCCTAGTGTATTTATACTAAAGACTTGAAACTTGGTACGAAAATAGTCTTTAGATATGGTTGTGCTATCCAGAAAATTATTTTTTATGATGGCATTAACCCACAATAATGACTCAGAACTAATTTCAGAAATTCATAAAACACGGAAAAATTTGTTGATTGGTTTAAGTTGACACGCATGTAGTCATATTTAAGACCAACATATGTGCTAAGGTTCATCTGATTATTAGCATTAGCTTAATTTTCATCAAATGACTTGTATAAGTTTTTCCAAAAATTTGAACAAAAATCTGAAAATAATCCAATTGAGTGGAAGTTTGGTACAACTATATCCCTTTACGTTATAAATAAGTATACTAAGTTTTGTTTTAATACATCAAGTATATCTGGGGTTTAAGTTAAGCAGCATTGAGTGAGGTCATTGCCTGGATGGGTGACCCCTTATAATAAACCTAATGTAGTTTTTCCTCAGCAACAGACAAAGGGAGTCTCACGACGTGTTACAGTATATATTTTGTGATTTTTATATTCTGAGACGGGCAAACGAGTCGGAAGTAGTGAGGATAAGCATAGCAAATTTAATGTAGTGAGAAAAAGTTCAGAGGTACCCCTTACCTGATTTTTTACCTTCCATTCATTTCAGAGAAGCGGCTTTAAACAAATTTGAACTTACCAATCAGTCCCTCTGTACATATGCAATGACATGCGATAAATCTGAATGGCTGATACTAAGGCAAGAACAACTCCCACAAATATAGTATAGTTACAGTATGCTTGAGAAGCCCAGTTAACAAGTAATTGACCATCTTCATCTTGCCAGGTTCCAGTAGAGAAAAGTAAACAGTGACCCCTGAAATTCAATCAATTTTTTTATTTCTGAAGTAAAATAAGTTAATTACTAAGGGAATTAACTTAAATTAAGTTAATTACAAATAGTCATTAAGTTTAATAGTCTATTATGCATACTTATACTACTATATACTCTATACTTGTATGTAAACAACCCAGAAGCCTGCAACTGTACCACTTTAAGAATAAGTCATAACATGAAAGCTATGGAGACTCTGAGGGTTTCCGAACTCTCATCGTCTTTGTCGACCATGTCATACAAGAATATTTATAACATCGTCTGAGTCATTGTTTACTTTAAACAGTTTGAACTATTTTAATAATTTATGGACTGCTGAAAATTGCAACGATCTTTGCAAACCTGCTCAGAACACTGAACGTCATAAAATAAAGATTAAAACGTTTGAATAGATAAAAACTCACCTAAACTCGTCCTGATGTAGAGTCATTGGTATTGTTAGACAAAGTGATAATATAAAAGCTATAACATAGCCAGCCATCTGACTGACCAAAATTAAATTGTTCAACGCCATATTTCTTCAAGTCAAATGAAACTAAAGTACTAATCACAAAACATTTTACTGTAAAACATAAGGAAGTAATTTAACGAAATAATTTATTTTCCATAGACAATTTTAGGTGAACAAGACCAAACTAAATACAATAAATAAATATTTGATGCGTCTTAATCTTCTTTGTTTTCATTTTAAGAAATGACTCATAACAATTTTCTTGGTCAAACCGTTTCATCGAATGGTCAATTAGTCGGAAATCACCCAGTAGTCTAGTACCAAGGATCTTGAATAAAGATATTTAAGATCCTTGTGTAGTACTCATTTTAGATGGTCTGCCATCATATTTAAAAATTTTCTTTTGACTAAACCTGTTTTTAAAAAAATAAACTATCCGAATAATTTTGTCAAAGAAAATAGTCCATCCCGTCTAATATTTTTTATAACATAATAACATAGCAACATACAACATAATATAACAAAATATTTTTATTGTTTTTAATCTGATTAATTTCATTACTTTTCCTTTTTGTATTAGTAATATAATTTTTTTTGTTTTATTATAACTCTTTTTTAAAAATATTATAGATATAATGCTCATATTGTATTGTATATTGTGATATTTGTCTTTATAATTGTTTGTTTTTATTATTGTAAATTTTATATCATGGTCTATGACAGTTGACAATAAATAAATAAATTAAACATATAGGTATATACAACAGGTTTACACGTGTGTATTGTTGGTTTAGCATATGTCATAAATATAAGGCGTTGTTTCTTTGATGTCTGTGTTACTTAAAATTGTATGGCATGGCCGTTAAAGAAAACGTAATTTCTCTCCTTTGAAGAAATCCTTTTAGTAACCCCTAGTTTCGGCATGATCTTGGGAAGTCGTTATAAACAAGTCTTTTTTGTTTACCTCCACTTCATATATTTAAATATATATATATATATAAAGACATAATAATAATAATAGTAAAGGTGGGGAAGATCCTAGATCTTAGCAATTATGTCTCTGGGACGCTTTTTGCCAGCCCCAAGAACGTCCTCACCTCTTACCTAATAGAATCTCTATTCTCTTTGAACCTGTCTGATTCCTTAATGAACTTCAGAACGTCTGCCCATGGGAGTTTCACTAAGTCGTCGTCCAGAAGAGTGGCTGATCCAAATATACTAAACCTCAATCTAGCGTATGCTTCACACGATCCCAAAAAGTGATCTGTCGTCTCCTCCCCAACTTCACACTTGGGACACGTTGGCTCTGCTTTTATTTTCATGGTATGCAAATGTCTCTGAAGCCAGCAGTGACCTGTCAAGATACCTACCAGGTATCTTAAGCTCTTCCTCCCAAAGAGAGAGCCCATACACTCATGGCTTTGTTGGCTTTCTTCAACATTTTCCTAGCTTGTCTGCAAGTAGCTTTGGTTTGAAGAGCATCCCTGGTTTTCACCATCGCCCAGTCATCTAAAAGGAAATTGACTTTGCTTCTGGTAAGTCCTATAGCTGGTTCTGGTCCTTTAAAGGGTTCAGAGGAGCCTTCCCTGGCTAGTTCATCAGCGGTCTCATTCCCTCTACTCCAGAATGACCAGGGACCCAAACCAGTGTAACTTTATTTTTTCTCCCAAGTAACTCTAGCTGTTGTTGACATTCTCCTGCCAGTGCACTGGAGACACTGGGTGAGTCTATTGCCTTGATTGCAGCCTGACTATCTGAGCATATAAGATGCTTTTATCTTGAATATCCCTTTCTAGCAAAAGTTCCGAAGTTTTTAAAATAGCAAAGACCTCGGATTGATACACAGTTGCTAGATTTCCTAGTGGGTAATATCTTTTCTCTTGGGGTAGAAAATTAACGCAGTTTTTTGTTGCAGTGTACTGCAAGTGCCATTACATTAAGATGCGTAATTAAATACAGAGCATCAAAAGCACTTCTACGCCGTACTAATGACTATATTGAAACTGTTGCAAAACTTATCATTGCTATAGAAACGCTTGTTAAAGAAGTGTGCAAAGTATAATTGTCTTATAAATAATCGTTGGACCTTTTCTAGTTGTTACTGTTGAGTCTTTTTAAGATTTTTCCATATAGGAATAGCGTACTCGAGTAGAGGTCTAACCAAAGATTTACAACCCCTAATATAACAATCGGCCGAAAGTTTCTTTGTTATAAAACGAACCAAGCCAAGACCAAGAAGTATAGTATACTAATAGTATACTCCTTGCCAAGACATTTCATTTCCTTAGTAACGATATTTCCAACATGATTATCAAAATTAAGCTTTGCATTTAGAGTGACTCCTAGATATACATATAATGTAATCAACTCTCGAGAGTGGTACACTTGCAACATTGTACTTAGTGTCAACAATAATATGTTTTGACCTTATATAAGAGATGGACACTGTTTTATTGACATTAAGTTACATTTTATTAAGCCGTAACCACAAGAGAATACTATTGATATTAGATTGCCGTAAATATGCTGACATATCATCAAATATAAATGAGTATATTTTTAAATCATATCTAAAGAGAGCATATTTGGTGCTTAAAAAAGAAGGGACATCATATAAAAATACTAAAAAGAGCCACAGTCCCAAGACCAAACCTTGATGTATGCCAGGCGACACATAAAAAGGTTCAGAAACAAAGTTAACACTACAAAATCTGTTTGTCCTAAAGTTTTCAAAGCATTTGATCATTGTTGGATTTTTTATTATTAAAGAAAGCTTAAGTAAAAGTAATTTGTGGTCAATTGCGCCAAAAGATTTGCTTAAGTCAAAGTACATTGTGACCAAGTACCTGACGCTTCTTTGAGATGTGTGGTGCAACGGAAGATAGATGTACTAGATTAGCAGTTGATCTAAAACTATGTCGATTTGAGTCAATAACTTTCTCTAGAAAAGGAGCAAGAAAGGACTTTAATACACTCAACAATTTTGCAATATATGTCATTTTGTGAAATTGGACGGTAGTTGGAAGTTATTGAACTATCTCCGTTTTAGTGAATTGGCATAATATAAGACGAGTTCCATTGTTTTCGGCATGTATAAGTAAAAATTGATTTTATAAACATGAAAAAAAAAAAAAATCAATTATTAGTACTAAAAAAATGGATCAGAGGAAAATGAAAAAATTTTATGAAGATTTAGGTCTCCCAGAGACCACGTTAATGTAGATGAAGAATCCGACGTTTCGCATCCACTCTGGGAGGCATATTCAGGGATCTAGGACATAATAGACGAAAACTCAATGTCCTACAAAACTGAACTGAAGATTCTAGCCCTATTTATACCCGTCTCTGATTTTGCCTTCGAATATCAAGATTGTAGCCATGTAAAGGGATTGTTGTGTTTGAAGGTCTAGTATAACGTTATCTACTTGACGGTCGCGGAGGGTAGTACTGTCCGGCTGATGTGCTGACTAATGGGGTCGTTGGATAACGTGATCGGTGGCTGCGTTCTACGTGACGTAGTAGGAGGCTAAAATTGGCTTATGGAATTATCCGAAACACTTAATGAAGAAGTACGCAGTGTCCATGAGTTCCACCGAAAGACCTAAATATGACAATAACCGCGGAAGCATATAGTTTATTAAAGAAATTTTAATTGGCAAAATAATAAGCAGCATAGCCATGATATTTGCTGAAAGAAGCATGAAAAAGAATTCTAATTTGCATAAACGTACCAATCCATCTAAAGAAAAACTACAGGAAAGGATGCAACTACCCTTTTTAACGAGCTGTACAACTATGCTTTTAGAACTAATTATGGAAGCCTTATACTTAATTTATTATTACTTGTTTACTTAGTCTTTATTATTGGAAGAATTAATTTATAAGGGAGTGATATTACATATTACAAAAATACATTGGTATATTGTTCAAGATTACCATAATAACCGTAATTAAATTAATTATTGTTCTTGTAAATATTTCTTATAATTTAAATTGTAAGTAATCTATAATTTTTACTTTTCCTCATTTATACTGTAGGTATTATGGGAAAATTATTGTGTTTACAAAAAAAATCCGAAACCAAGATGAAACCGGAATTATCCGTTTCAGGCGTTTTAAAGGCCTCCTGAGTGGTTTACACAAAATTGTCTGTCTGTATGTGTGTGTGTCTGTTATAACCGTACCTCGTAGTGTATACATGCAAGAGCGTTGAAACTGTGTACAAAAATCAACCTACCGCTGTAGTTGTGCTATTCGGAAATTTTTTTTATGACGTCATTAACCCGCGATAATGAGGCAGCAAAATTTTCAAAAAACCATAAAAAGCGAAAAAATGATGCGATTGGATTAAGATTTGGCACGCATGCAGCCCATGTATAAGACTAACATATTTCCTAAGTTTCATCTTATTATCAGTATTAGTTTAATTTTTATCGAATGACTTGTGTACGTTTTAGGTGATCAAACCTAGATTAACGTCATTAACTTACAATAATGACTCAGCAAATTAGGTAATTTTTATAGTCTGAGGACGAGCGAAGCGAGTCAGATGTGATGAGAAAAAGTTCTGTGGTGGCCCCGTACCCGATTTCTTATCTACACAATTAATTTATCATTTTTTATGTTGTTCATTATTAATAGTTCGAAATATAGTAATTAGTGGAAGTTAGTGGTTATTATTCTTCTTAGTACCCAACTTTACAAATAGTCCAAGTGTCAGGCATAAAAAATGTGACTCGTTTGTACTGCATCAAACCAAATTTTTTCTGAAATTATACCTTTAATTATTATGAAGGAAAAGCATAGTCTGCCTATCCGCAGAGTGGAGCCCTTCATATGAATGCGCTCTCAGAAAATAAGAGAAAACCGCACAAATTCCAGTTTTCTTGTAATAAGAGGTTCACTGTAGGTCGTGTGCAAAACATGAAGAGACCTTTTTTTTGCTGATAAAATTTCCTATAAAACGAGTGTTTTTCGTCAAAATCAAATAAATACAACTAATATTATGACATTTGTTAAATGGCAAAAAATGTACAAAAAGCCAACATTTTTCAATTAATTCGCTGACTTTGCATAAATTATCCATTTTTTTAGTATTTTTGAAAGAGCCATAACTTTGGTTTTAGTTAAACACTTTTTAAGCACTCGTTTTATAGAACAATTTATCAACTTTAAAAAATGTTCTCTTCATGTTTTGCACACGACCCACAAGGAACTTATTACAAGAAAACTGAAATTTGTGGGATTTTATAAAATTTTGAGCATGTACAATCATAATGAAGGGCTCCACTCTGGATAGGCAGACTATGTTTTTCCTTCATAATTTAAGGTATATTTTAAGAAAAATTTGGTTTGAAGTAGTACAAAATGAGTCACATTTTTTCACGTCCGGCTTTTGGACTATATTAATTTAGTTAGTATGAGGAACAAAAAAAGAAAATATTATTTTTTTTATTTTTGGACAATATTCTTTAATTTTATCCCATCTTGTACCCTAGCTTATTTACAATCAAGTAAATAACATTTTAAAATTTAGCTGACTGGACAACCTGTATAATAAAGCCAAGGTAATTTATTTTTCATTATGGCTCTTGATCTCCAACAACTAAGACCCGAGATCGTGTTTTAAGATTAGAGTTATGTTCCTAATTGTAATTTATTATTTTAAATTTTTCTTATTGTATTAAAAAATCGTGTACTTTAAACTTTCCAACTACATCGTAACTGTACTTTTTCTTTTACATTTACTGTATAAGGAAAAGTATACTTTTCCTTATACATTTACTGTATAAGGTAAAGTATAATTTTCCTTATACATTTACTGTATAAGGTAAAGTATACTTTTCCTTGTACATTTACTGTATAAGGAAAAGTATACTTTTTCTTATACTTTACTGTAATGCGTTTCATCTGGAACTCAAGTCAGAATCTAATCAAAATTGGCCGTCATAATAAAATTATCCGTTATTTCAGGCATTTCACGTACCTGTTCTTTCTCTAATCTGAAAAAGCTTTAAATCGATATGCAACACGATTTTCCGCTCAATTATTTTCCACACGGTTCTCCATATTGGCATTCATTTAAAAAAAATATTAGTCCAACTATAACCAAAACTATACAGGTCAGACTTATTATACCTGAATGTATACTAAGTGTCATTACAATCGGTTAATATTTACGGCAACAAACACACAAACATACCCGCCGTCCCAAACTTCTGAAATGAAAGAACTCACTGACTTTCGTTCCTATATACCGTAGCTGTATAGGAAAAGTATTGAGTTTGAAAAAAATTTATGTATTAGTTTAAATATGTTTAAGTTTAATTTTACAATTTCAATTTTAGTTTTTTTCTGTACAGCAATTTATGGTTTCCTAAATATGTTTCAAATCTTTTTCAATTGTCTTTATAAAATAATTAATTTTGGTAATCCTAACAAAATTAATTTTTAAGTAATTTTATTCATTCCCTCATTAATTTAGTTTTGAAAAATAATGAGTTACAAATCATTATTTTTCGGATCTTTTCGAAATTTAGCCGCTAATTTGTCTCTTTTTCCTGACTTTTCAGTTTTCTTTAATTTTTTTAGTCTTTACTTTTCATTACGTGTATCGATTAATAATTTGATTTTTGTTTCAAGATAATTGACTACTTTATTTACATCCTTTATATTGTACAATGAATCATAAACAACAGCACTTTGTTACTCGACGGCTTCTTCGTTCTTAATTTTTTAGCTTATTGCCAAATTATATTGCTCTGTTTTCTATTTTTGGTTTTCATCATTCATACCGTAGGTATATAGGAAAAGTATTGTGTTCGAAAAAAATCCGAAATCTAGATAACCTGAATCATCCGTTTCAGGAGTTTTGAAGTGATTTTTCCAATATTATTAGTGAATCCAATATTATAAGGAAAGGTTCCGAGGTGCTTTGTACAAATTTTTTCCTTTAGTTACCTGTTCCTATATTTAATATTACTGGAAAATTATTAGTTACTTTGTTAAGGTAGGTAAAAGATAGTTAAGATAGAAAGAACCAAAGAGTTTTCCTTTGGTTTGAACCAGATATGGTCTATCGTTTAGAATTGTAATATTGATCATATTAAAATAATAATATTTATTGTTATTGATTTCTAATATGAAAGATAAGCCATGTATAAACATTTTTATTTCATTCACTTTATTATCAAGTATACCTGATTATTAAGTAAAATTGATATCTCTTTGACAGTTTTATTACTGACAACTAAAAATGTAAACATATTTAACTACTTTATAATTTAATACATTTAAGATATGAAATCGCCCAGTATAATTGAAACAAAGAATATTTCACTTTTTTGGTCCTAAGTAAACTAGGGTTACTAATTCTATGTCTAGAAACATGTAGAAATAACTCATGTACGCTATAACCCACACGTACAAATACCTCGCGAGTCATCTATCCGGTCCGATATGGATCGATCCGTCGATTTTTAGAGGTATTTTTTCAACGAGCCGGTCTGAGTAGGGCACGCTGAGTTAGCTGGCTCAGTAGAGCATTTTTACGTGGTGATTTATACATAAATTCTTTCACAAGAAAATCTGTCAGACTCAACGAATTATCTATACGTGTAAATATACAGCAAATAAGCAGTACAAATATACCTTTGACTCTAATGGGATAAAAATTGAGGGAGTAATTTGTAAAATTCAAGCAGTACAAATATACCTTTGACTCTAATGGGATAAACATTCAGGGAATAATATGTAGAATTCAAGCAGTACAAATATACCTTTGACTCTAATGGGATAAAAATTGAGGAGTAATTTGTAGAATTCAAGCGTACAAATATACCTTTGACTCTAATGGATAAACATTGAGGGAGTAATTGTAGAATTCAAGCAGTACAAATATACCTTTGACTCTAATGGGATAAACATTCAAGCAGGAGGGATAAAAATTGAGGGAGTAATTTGTAGAATTCAAGCAGTACAAATATACCTTTGACTTCAATAGGATAAACATTGAGGGAGTAATTTGTAGAATTCAAGCAGTACAAATATACCTTTGACCTCTAATGACAATTCAAAGGGATAAACATTGAGAAGTAATTTGTAAAATTCAAGCAGTACAAATATACATTTGACTTTAATGGGATAAACATTGAGGGAGTAATTTGTAAAATTCAAGCAGTACAAATATACATTTGACTTTAATGGGATAAACATTGAGGAGTAATTTGTAGAATTCAAGCAGTACAAATATACTTTGACTTAATGGGATAAACATTTAGGGAATAATTTGTAGAATTCAAGCAGTAAAATATACCTTTGACTCTGATGGGATAAACAGGAGGGAGTAATTTGTAGAATTCAAGCAGTACAAATATACCTTTGACTCTAATGGGATAAACATTGAGGGAGTAATTTGTAGAATTCAAGCAGTACAAATATACCTTTGACTCTAATGGGATAAACATTTAGGGAATAATTTGTAGAATTCAAGCAGTACAAATATACCTTTGACTCTAATGAGATAACCATTGAGGGAGTAATTTGTAGAATTCAAGCAGTACAAATACCTTTGACTCTAATGGGATAAAAATTGAGGGAGTAATTTGTAGAATTCAGGCAGTACAAATATACCTTTGGCTCTAATGGGATAAAATTGAGGGAGTAATTTGTAGAATTCAAGCAGTACAAATATACCTTTGACTCTATGAGATAACCATTGAGGGAGTAATTTGTACAAGCAGCAAATATACCTTTGACTTCAATAGGATAAAAATTGAGGGAGTAATTTGTAGAATTCAAGCAGTACAAATATACCTTTGACTCTGATGGGATAAACATTGAGGGAGTAATTTGTAGAATTCAAGCAGTACAAATATACCTTTGACTCTAATGGATAAAATTGAGGGAGTAATTTGTAGAATTCAAGCAGTACAAATATACCTTTGACTCTAATGGGATAAAATTGAGGAGTAATTTGTAGAATTTAAGCAGTACAATATACCTTTGACTCTAATGGGATAAAAATTGAGGAGTAATTTGCAGAATTCAAGCAGTACAAATATACCTTTGACTCTAATGGGATAAAAATTGAGGGAGTAATTTGTAGAATTCAGGCAGTACAAATATACCTTTGACTCTAATGGGATAAACTTGAGGGAGTAATTTGTAGAATTCAAGCAGTACAAATATACCTTTGACTCTAATGAGATAAACATTGAGGGAGTAATTTGTAGAATTCAAGCAGTACAAATATACCTTTGACTCTAATGGGATAAACATTGAGGGAGTAATTTGTAGAATTCAAGCAGTACAAATATACCTTGACTCTAATGGGATAAAAATTGAGGGAGTAATTTGTAATTCAAGCAGTACAAATATACCTTTGACTCTAATGGGATAAAAATTGAGGGAGTAATTTGTAGAATTTAAGCAGTACAAATATACTTTGACTCTAATGGGATAAAATTGAGGGAGTAATTTGCAGAATTCAAGCAGTACAAATATACCTTGACTCTAATGGATAAAAATTGAGGGAGTAATTTGTAGAATTCAGGCAGTACAAAATATACCTTTGACTCTAATGGGATAAACATTGAGGGAGTAATTTGTAATTCAGCAGTACAAATATACCTTTGACCTAATGGGATAAAAATTGAGGGAGTAATTTGTAGAATTCAGGCAGTACAAATATACCTTTGACTCTAATGAGATAACCATTGAGGGAGTAATTTGTAGAATTCAAGCAGTACAAATATACCTTTGGAGGATAACCATTGAGGGAGTAATTTGTAGAATTCAAGCAGTACAAATTACCTTTGACTCTAATGGGATAACATGAGGGAGTAATTTGTAGAATTCAGCAGTACAAATATACCTTAGACTTCAATGGGATAAAAATTGAGGGAGTAATTTGTAGAATTCAAACTGTACAAATATACCTTTGACTCTAATGGGATTAAAATTGAGGGAGTAATTTGTAGAATTTAAGCAGTACAAATATACCTTTGACTTTAATGGGATAAACATTGAGGGAGTAATTTGTAGAATTTAAGCAGTACAAATAATTATCGAACTTTTACTTATTTATTGTTTTATTTTCAAGTTAATGAAACAATAAAGCCTTTCAATGATAATCTAAGGGAAGACAGCATTATATGAAATGTATTGTAAAGTTTCACTTTCCAAAGAATTAACCTTTTACACACATCCCACCTACATAATTCTATACATAAAAAGAGTAAAGACAAAAATTTAACTATTTCATGTGAAGAAACTCCAACCGTCTATCTAAATTTGTTAAAAATTTTTATCTATTGTTTTAATACTAAAATATCACTATCAGCGTATTTATTTTTTAAGTAAAAATCCTTTATTAATAAGTACTTTAACAATGTTCAATTTACAATTGAAATCAGTACGCAATAATTTTGGCAAATTATTAAGATAATTATTTTAATGTACTCGTATTAACAGATATACATTACACAAGAGAGACTACTCTCCACAAGAGAACCAAAAAGCTCTGAGCTGTAAGGATGAGTGTTTTATATGCTATCATAGCCTAATACATAAGAAATAAATATTTTCTTGTGTTATGTAAGGAAATACGTTTAATAATGATTATATTTGAAAAAAGATTAAAGTACAGGTTATCAGATGATAAGCAAATTCATCTATACTTTAATTTTTCAGAGAAGAAATAAAAGTTTATAATGATACATTCGTTCAATGTCAACTTTTCGTTTCAAGACATTTTCAGACCCTAGTTTGAAGTAAAATATCTATATATTTTTATTCTTATCTAATAGAAAGTGATTAATTCTTCTCTTTTGGCGGAAAGTATTTGTAATCTATTTATTATCACCTAAAATTTTTTCTCAATTTGATTAAAAAATATTCTCTTTTTGTAAATACTATACTTTTAAGAAAATAATATTCCTCTTTGTGTTCGATCAAGAATAAGCTGTACACGTTTTGGATACTTCTTAAATACTAATTTTTTTAGTATTAATTTAATAATAATAAATAAAAAAATAAATAATAATTTTAAATTTAATTTTTTAGTTCTATACAATTTGATAATAGAAAAAAAGAAAGAAACACCCTTTATTTTTCAATTACAAATTAAAATTAAATAACAAATTGAATTAAAAAATAATTTGTTGAATTTGACTATAATAAAAAAAAAATATTTATACATAAACTAAAATAAACTTGTGTAGGAAGAACCTGTTCGCAGGAGGGATATACATAAATTAATAAAAAAAAACAAAGAAGAAGGGTTATTGGGAGTAGAAATACTCCCAACAAGTTAAAATGGTTTAGAGTATTTGATAAGGATTATATAAGAGTAATTAAGTGAATGCACATTTAATACGCACACAAGCTATGACAATATTTTAGGTAGATTAATTTTTAAAGTTTTAGACATTCTTTTTGCTCTTTTATAATTATATTTATTTTGCCGACGATGCTGTATTAAATTAATGATGAAATATTGAGTAACTTGGAGTACTAATAAGGTATACAAGTACTTGTAGTGATAATATATATAGATTATGTTCCTCGATGATATTGTGTTACACACAACAAAAAGTATTTTCATACAAAGGAGGGTATAATATTATATTGGAACAATTTTGAAATCATTAATTTATTAATATTTTCAAGTGTGAGGGTTTTATTAGAGATCTAATTAATATAGACGGGGGAATCATGAATCAGAGACGGAGGGAAGAGCAGTGGGAGTGTAGTGGATGGGAAGAAATGTTTTTCTTTACTACTATAGAGTTATTCTCGTGGCCGAGTTGTATAGAAGAATGAGTAGAGGGAAATAGGAATATGGGTTAGCAGAATTACGTCAGTGTTACCCTGGTTACAGTGGGGAAAGATTTCGGGTCTGTTCGCTAGAGTGCAGGTCACTCGGCTACCGCAGTCAGTCATGTGCGCTCCTAAGAAAAATCGATTCTGTGTGGGTCTGTCGGCGCGGAGATGGTGGTAGAATCAGTAGGGGCAAATAGGAAAGTGTAAAAAGGCAGTGTGGCAGTGGTCGTCCACCGCGGGGGAGCCGCAGGGGATGCTTGGGACGGGCAGGTGAGATCGCCAAAGCCTACTTAGCCGCCGTCTGCCCGAAACATTCCTCCACAGAGCATGGCCTCGGTCGCCGCTTGGCTGCCGTTTGCGCGGGCGGCGGCCATAGGATGGGTGCCTATCGCCACTCATCCTTTGCCACCGCCACCTGTACCGAAGGATCGTCGTAAGACAGACGACGAAAAACTATTAATAAATGTATCAGGGAGAAGATTCGAAACCTGGAGGAATACTTTAGAAAAATATCCCGATACGCTATTAGGATCTAACGAAAGAGAATTTTTCTATGACGAAGAGTCCAAGGAATATTTCTTCGACAGGGATCCCGATATATTCAGGCATATTTTGAATTATTATCGAACTGGTAAACTCCATTACCCTAAACATGAATGTTTAACTAGTTACGACGAAGAATTGGCTTTCTTCGGTATTTTACCCGATGTAATAGGAGATTGTTGTTACGAAGACTACAGAGATAGGAAGAGAGAAAATGCAGAGAGGCTCATGGATGATAAACTCTCTGAGAACGGCGATCAAAACTTACCTCAACTAACTAATATACGGCAAAAGATGTGGAGGGCATTCGAAAACCCTCATACATCAACTGCCGCTTTGGTATTTTATTATGTTACTGGATTTTTCATCGCTGTTTCTGTAATGGCCAACGTAGTTGAAACAGTGCCCTGTGGCCAGAGACCTGGAAGTTCAGGTACCCTCCCTTGTGGAGAAAGATATAAAATAGTATTTTTCTGTTTAGATACCGCATGTGTAATGATATTTACAGCGGAATATCTTCTCAGACTGTTCGCTGCTCCGGACCGTTGTAAGTTCGTTCGGAGTGTTATGAGTATTATAGACGTAGTGGCCATTTTGCCTTACTATATAGGTTTAGGCATAACCGATAACGACGACGTTTCCGGCGCGTTCGTCACGTTAAGAGTGTTTAGGGTTTTTAGAATATTTAAATTTTCTCGACACTCGCAAGGTCTGAGAATCTTAGGTTATACTTTGAAGTCTTGCGCTTCAGAATTAGGCTTCCTGGTATTCTCATTGGCCATGGCTATCATTATATTCGCGACAGTTATGTTTTACGCCGAGAAGAACGTCGAAGGCACCAATTTCACATCCATTCCAGCAGCATTTTGGTACACCATCGTTACAATGACTACATTGGGGTAAGCTACATTCTTGTTTAGTTTTATACTTAAATCTGGAAACTTAAATGTTGTAGGAAACATTGGTTTGCTTTCTGATTCAGATAAATAATATCGTTGTTAGTAATTTAAACAAACAGATGAACCATGTTTTAACCTACAGTCAGCTGATGAGATGCCCCCTACTTCCCATTATCCACTAACCAGCGATTACTTGGTAAAGACCCAATCTCTGGTTAACACCAAAACAACCCACTTCAATTCATTGAAATAATTACCTGCATAGAAAAGCAAAATTAGCTGAGAAAACACGCAGACATTCATGCTGAATTATAAAAATTAGTTCCTCTTTCAGTTCAAGTAAACAAAAAAACTTGGCTTTTTCATATATGTTTATATGAAAATTTCATTTATTTTGTTCAAATATGATTTTTCATTTTTTATATTCTTTTTATTACTTACTCCTACTATGTTTACTAATAGTGTATTTATTACTCACTCCTAATATGTTTATTATTAGTGTGTTTATTACTCACTCACATTATGTTTATTATTAGTGTGTTTATTAATCACTTCCTAATATGTTTATACTCTTCTAATTTTTTTATTACTAGTGTGTTTATTACTCATTCTATATGTTTATTATTAGTGTGTTATACTCACTCCTAAATATGTTTATTATTAGTGTGTTTATACTCACTCACATTATGTTTATTATTAGTGTGTTTATTAATCACTCCTAATATGTTTATTACTCACTTCTAATATGTTTATTACTAGTGTGTTTATTACTCACTTCTATTATGTTTATTATTAGTGTGTTTATTACTCACTCCTAATATGTTTATTACTAGTGTGTTTATTACTTACTTCTAATATATATTACTAGTGTGTTTATACTCACTCCTAATATGTTTCTACTAGTGTGTTTATTATTTACTCCTATTAGTTTATATTAGTGTGTTATTTACTCACTCCCTAATTGTTTATTATTAGGTGTTTATTACTCACTCCCAATATGTTTATTACTAGTGTGTTTATTACTCACTTCTAATTTTTATTACTTTTATCCTTAAATAAAATTACTATTAAAGGGAAGTATAACATTTCTTTTTCTTGTTGTTGAAAAGTATTGTGTTTGTTTAATTGGTTTTTATCAATTTAATTTACTTTTCCTCATCTTGAATATTGACACAATAAATAAAAAACCGAAATTTCCTTAGAATTATCTGTTTTAAGAGATTTTAAGACTTCTGGATAGTTTCATTTCTTGTAAAAACTGGTGTCAGTGAAGGGTGTATTTTGAATGTGTTACATAATTGTGTGTTTGTGTCTGAGTTTACAGTGTTTATGCTATAAAGAGTTGAAACAAAAAATCAACTTGAAATGCAAAAATCGAGTACGGGGTATCGGATTCGCAACGCTCGTTTTACTACTTTGGGCTCGCTTCGCTCGTCCTCACTCGTTTCACTCTCAGCGGTCCACCTTCCAGGCACTGACCTCGCACGAAGCTCCTTAACTTTTATGAACTAACAATAACAAAATCAGTGTGGATACTTGTATTGAAACAAAACGTAGTATACTTATTTTTAACGTAAATGTATACACTTGTACCGAATTTCAACACACATGGATTATTTGCACAAGTCATTCGATAACATTTGAACTAATGCTGTTAATGAGATGAAACTTGGCGATTGTGTTACTCTAATATATGATTAAAAGCAAGCAAAATCTCAAGCCAATCAAAACATTTCCTGCGTTTTATATATTTTTAAAGATAACAATTGCCAAGATATAATTTACGAAACATAATCTTAGACTATTTTACATTCCAAAATTTGATATTATATTATTTTTCTATTTTAGAATTGTATTAATATAAACACTATATCATTTACTTATATAAAAAATGCATAAATAGGTATTAATTAGTTATCTTTATCTTATATCTAAAAGCTAAAATATCTAAGAGTTTCATCTCACTCTCAAGATTAGTTCAATTTTTTATCAAATGAACTTGTACGCTTTTCAAAAATTGTAAAATAATCCTATCAAGTTAAAATGTAGGACAAGTATATTCCCCCACCTTTACGTGATAAATAATTAGATTAAGTTTTGTTTGAATACGACAAGAATATCTATGATTTTTTGATGGATCATAAAATTTAAGCAGCATTGAGCGTGGTCAGTGCTATGTGGGTGACCATTGAGAATGAAACGGATGCATTCACTGTCTGAGGAAGAGCGAAGCAAGTCTGAAGACGTGTTGGAGTATAAATTTGGTGAATTGCAGAGTCACCCGTGGTGTAGTGGTTAAGGTACGCGGCCAATACACAGAATGAATGGACTTTAGTCATGGGTTCAATCCCAGCACGGGCCTCTAGGATTTTTATGAGAGGGATAAAAATACTGCGTTCCACGTCCTTCAGAAGGGACGTAAAGCCGGTGGTCTCGAGCCTGTGCGTTGTCAGGTACTCGTTAAAGATCCCTTACTCTAAATGAAACTGAATATCGGCAAAATTTAGGACCCTCATTGTAGATTCATTATAATTATACTGTTTCTGCCTTGTAGTTTTAAAGTGTGTGAGGTTGGTTTAAACAGTGAGAGCACGTGTGTTCCCAGAGTTTTCACTAGACTATAAGAGTCAGTAAAAATATGTATGATTGCTTGAAAAAGCATGAGAGAACCATAGAAATTCACGGCTCTTCTGTCTAAAATTAGATGAAATTTACCTACACTTGAAATTAAAGGAGTAGAACACTCACTTAGGGAGCTGGCAAAAAGGGCCCAACAACGTGGCCTACTTACCTGGTAGTTACTACCACTACACCCCCCCATATTACTATCACTACTACTACTACTTTGGCGAATTGTATTTTCTGAGGACGAGCGAAGTGAGTCTGAAGTAGTGCGAATCCGATGTGATGAAGAAAAGTTGCAAGGTACCCCGTACCCGATTTTTTTTGTGATACAAATTTTGATTTTTTTATATTTATTAGACTCCTAGGGGGTTGGTAACTAACCCGTAAAACTACTTCCGTATAACTGCTCCTGAAAAAGATGTAATAGAATTAAATAGGTTAAGTTAGGTAATAAGGCTATATGCCAAGATATAATAAAATAATATTTTAAGTAGTCTAAACTTATCGGGCTTTAAAACTTTCATCCCATTTAACAAAATGATGCTTCTGCGCAGAAAGAACTGCTAGAACAAAACTTCGACAAGGGAATTCTAAAGCTGGTAAAACAGCAACGAAAGGGAGCATATTATTCATTACTTAAGTTTTATCATCAAAATCATTATGATGATTTATAGTATAATGATTATTTATAATTTAGTCTTTATACAAAATTTCCCTCATAATATTGTTCAAATTCGTATACCTTTTAACTCATCAATATTTTATTTATTGTGTAACGTAATGGCCGAGCTTGGACATTGCGATATGTCCTTTTCCAAAAAGGGATTGTAACCTAAATCAGAACTCAGCGACAGGTTATAAAGGAATTCATTTTTGAAAGCGCGGTACGTAAAAAATTGAACATGTTATCTATGGACTGGCATACATTGTGAACCAATTAGTGAAACAATAATAGTTACTTTTACAAATTGATGGCAATTTAAATTCCTCATCTATACCGTAGGTATACAGGAAAAGTATTGATTTTGGAAAAAAATCAATCCAAAACCTCGATGTCACCTTAATTATTCGTTTCAGGTTGTTTAAGGCTTCCTAAGTGGTTTTCTCTAAGTTTTTTGTTTTTATGCATGTGTGTGTGTGTGTGTTATCATGCTAGAAAGTTAAAAATTTTACACGACAACACTTTTAAATAATTTTTTTTATAACATTATTAACCTACAATAATGCCTCGGCAAATTAGATAATTTTTATACACTAAGGACGAGCGAAGCTAGTCCGAAGTATGGAGGATGAGCAGATCTAATCCGATGTAAAGAGAAAAGTTGCGAGGTACCCCGTAACCGAGTTTTTTTTTCATATCAATAAGTTATTAATTACAATAAGTTATTGTAATACCCTAAGTAGACAAAAATTATAATATTAATTTAAATGTAATATTATACTTAAATTAATGTTATTGTATTTAATAATAATATTGAAATTATTGTGTAATAAAAATAATTTAAATTAAATAAATTATTATTATTGTTATAATATAATTAAAATTTTTAGTGTTTTCTGCCCGCAAACACTTAATTTTAATTTAATTTTTTACATCGTTGGACAAACTATGTAAAAATTTAAATATAATTACTTGTAGTGTTTGCAGCCCAGCTATATAAATAATTAAATTATAATTATATTTTAGGTTTGCCCAACTATATAAAAAATAAATTATAATTACTTTATAGTGTTTGCAGCCCAGCTATATAAACAATTAAATTATAATTATATTTTAGTGTTTGCTGCCCAACTATGTAAAAAAAATTATGTTTACTTTTTAGTGTTTGCAATCCAGCTATATAAATAATTAAATTATAATTACTTTTTAGTGTTTGCAGCCCAGCTATAAAAACAATTAAATTATAATTATATTTTAGTGTTTGTTGCCCAGCTATATAAAGATTTAAATTTTAATTACTTAAAGAGCATTTTTAAAGCAGTATTAAAATGAAGTAAAACGGGTATTAAAATTGCTATCTATAACCAAGTAGTTGTAATAAAAAACTGAGGCATGACTTGTTTATAAGGCTGCTAGATTTATTTGATAAGTTTTTTCAAAAATACTTAAGCAGTTTCATTAAGTTCGAATCTCTTTCTTGAGGAAAAAAAGCTTTAAATACTTTTTCCTGCTTGATAATAGGAAAGAAAATAATGTGGTTGCATGGAAGTAAATTATCTACCCTGAATATTTCAAGCACTAAGCGCCACAGATGTCGTTAAGGTTTTATTGGCTTTAGCACACCTATAACTAATATTAGTTATAGATTTTCGGAAAATTATTATTTCTTATACTTTCACGTGATAATACTTCTAATAAGGATTTTTATTTATTCACTTAAAAACTACGAAATAAGAGAAATAACATAGTAGAATATGAAACTAGGCTGAAAAATGAGTTTTTATTAGTTTGGTTTATTAGATTCTATTAGTTTTATTGACTTTATTAGTTTATTATTAGCTTCGCTCTTCAATAATAAATTTCAAAGTAATGAAATCGCTTAACAGCAATGATACATATACTGCTTATTTGGGGGGGGGGGATTTAATTTGCTTCCAATTTACGATATTTTACTCATATAAATATTATTTTTTCGTTATTTATGAAGTAGGTATATAGGAAATATCTGGAAATTGGATTTCAAATGAATTATATTTATATGATATTTTACTTACAAGCATATACAATAATTATTTCTAGTTATAATTACATAAAATAGCAGGTTTATTTTATTTAACTAATAACAAACTATGCGAGCGAAGCGAGCTAAAGAAAATTTTACTTTTTTTCTTAAAAAGTAGGAATATAGTTAAAAAAATTAATATAAGTTTATTTCTTTTTCCCTTTTCTTTCCTCCATTTTTCGAATCTTGGGGGAAGGGGGGGGGGCCTTCGTCCCACCCAAGATCCGCGCCTGGTTGTACTATACGAAAATTTTTTTTTCGGCCATGCCTCTTGAGTAGATCTCAAAGTCGTCTGTCTATATGTGTGTGTAAGTGCGCGCGGGCTCTTGTGTGAGTGTGTCTGTTATCATCGTTGCTCCCATTGTATTTATGCTACAGAGTTGAAACTTTGTACAAAAATCAATCAATAGGTGTACTTGTGCTATCCGGAAGCACAAGTCATTGTGCTTTTGTCATTGACTTCAAACGACAAAATCGTATTAACATTAAATTTAAAAAATCAGAGAACGCGGACAAATTTTGCAATCTATTTGAATTGTCGCACGCATGTATCCATGTATAAGACTAACATATGTGCCAAAATGATGCTTATTATGACCATTAGTTTAATATTTATCCAATGACTTGTGTACGTTTTTTTAAAAAATATAAAACATTAATAATAATTTAATTTAATTTAACACAATTGAGTTTAAAAAAATATTTAATTGTCAAACTACAATATATATAAAAAAGAAAACTGACCGGTTTCAACTATTAATTAGTCATTGTCAGAGTACATTTATAAACTTTATAACAGTTTATAAATGTACTCTGACGATGACTAATTAATAGTTGAAACCGGTCAGTTTTCTTTTTTTAATTTATTGTGGTTTGACAATTAAATTTTTTTAAACTTAATTGTGTTAAATTTTAATCATGTTTAACATATACCACAAAGTCTCTGTCACAACAGCTAATAATTTAATTTAATTTATGAAATAAGTAAGATAAATAAATTAACTAAGTTTTGTTTTAATACGACAAGTATATCTAAGGTTTTTGTTGGATCAAAAAAGTTAAGCAGCATGATTTTTTGAAATTTTCGCTGAGTCATTATTGCGGGTTGATGACATCATAAAAATATTTTCCGAATAGCACAACTACAGTGGTAGACTGATATTTGTTCACAGTTTTATCTCTCTAACATAAATAAACTAGAAGCTATGATGATGACAGACAGACAACTTTGTGAAAACCACTTAGGAGGCTTTAAAAACATTAATATAATTCCAATGACATTCCGGTTGCGGAGTTTTTGCAAACACAAGTATAAATGAGGAAATAAGGTAAATAGGAAAAGTCCTATATACCTTTTTCCTCATTTATACTTTCTGTATAAATGAGGAAATAAGGTAAATAGGAAAAGTCCTATATACCTTTTTTCCTCATTTATACTTTTTCTGTATAAATGAGGAAATAAGGTAAATAGGAAAGTCCTATATACTTTCCTCATTTATACTTTTTCTGTATAAATGAGGAAATAAGGTAAATAGGAAAAGTCCTATATATCTTTTTTCCTCATTTATACTTTTTCTGTATAAATGGGGAAAAGTAAATAATTATGCAACAGGTGGTTCTATTTATACCCTGATCAATACAGAAAACCCGTACCGGAGTTGAAAACTCGTACAAAAAATCAGTCTACCGCTGTATTTGTGCTCTCGGAAAATTATTTTTTTTATGACATCATTAACTCGCAAAAATGACTCAAAAATGACAGAAATAGAATAGTTCTTAGGTAGCCCGTACCAGATTTTTTATTAAGGTCTTCGGGATATAATTTAAAATTTATTTTATTCTCCTCCTGAGATATGTGTAGAGTGTAGAGCTTCTAATAGCTGTCTTTTCTCATTATTGATTTCAATGAATAATCAGAAAACAAACTTCAATTGATAAGCAAGAAAGCGAGTATTTCAAAGAAAATTTGCCTGGCTTGAGGACCTCTGCGCCAGAATTTTATTTCCAGGGATCACATCCAAGCACTGACCTCACTCGATGGTTCTTAACATAGGTGATCCAACAAAACCTTAGATAAACTAGCCGTATTGAAATAACACTTAGTGTATTTATTTATTACATAAAAGGATTCACTTGTAATGCTGGTAATTAGATTAAACTTCGATTAACGATCGATACACTTTATACATTATTCATCGATACCTTTTTTGAAAATTCTTAATTAGGCCGGTTATTAACGTCTTGTGAAATATTTTCCAAATAGCACAACTAAACCATTATATTGATTTTCGTATTAAGTTTCACCTCTCTAGTATAATGACACTGATTGAGAGCTACGATAATTACAGAAAGACACACAAACATACAGTCAAACAATTGTGTAAAAACTATTCAGAATGCCTTAAAAAATCCTTAAACAGATCATTCAGCTAATTTGCAAACACAATAATTCCTCTACCTACGGTATAAATGCGAAAAGTAAAAATATAAATGGAACTAAATTTTATATAATTAAAGCAACAGAAATGATTGGCATTTGATTAAAATCTATTTAGTATTTTTACAGAGTGTTAATATCTATTTAGTATTTTACAGAGTGTTAAAATCTATTTAGTATTTTTACAGAGTGTTAATATCTATTTAGTATTTTTACAAAGTGTTAAAATTTATTTAATATTTTACAGAGTGAACGTATCTAATTTTATGATGTTTGAATGATAATTAAAGGGTTAGTAGTGTTTCAATATAACCTTAATTAAGATTTTTTCTCATTTTTAAAATTTTTATTTTTATTTATATAATTTGAATAGTACTTTTAAAGTAGGTTAATTGAGAATTTCATTTTTTTATAATTAAATGGTACTTAAAACTGATATTTTTGAAAGTAGAGATTATTGATATTTCATTGTGATTTTTAAATTATTTTATGCATTTTAATACTAATTATGTTTTTACATTGATTTAAAAAAATTTGGTTGTTATATTTTTAAAGAAGGGGTGTAGTGTGGTAAGCCTGAGCACTAGTTGGCAACTCTGCATCTTGTAGTACTGCCCTCAATACAGGGCTCTTCCTAGAGTTGCAAGACTCCTCCCCCGGGTTCCTCTGCATCACCAAGTGGCCTCGTCTTCCCAACGTGTTTTTCCCTTCTGCAAGTAGTCCAATTTTCACAGGTACTCTCCCTTTCCTAAGTCTCTCCTTCCCTATTTAGGGCCTTCTCCCCACGATTCCCCCTTTCCAGTAGTTCTCCTTTCTTTAGACCCCTCACTCCCATCCATTTTTTCCTTTCCCAGATCCCTCCAACTCCAAAAAGTTTTCTCTTACCCAGATCTCTTCTTCCATTAGCTTTTGTCTCTTTTAAAAGTTGGTCTTTTCAAACTATGTCCTAAAATCCTATGGTTTCATTCTCCAGATCTATTTTTATTTTTCCTCATTTATACTGTAGGTATATAGGAAATGTATTTTGTTTCCAAAAAATCCAAAACCGTGATTTTACCTAAATTATCTGTTTCAGGTGTTCTTTAATTCCAAATTTAGCTTTTATTTATTAAGGAAAATAATCAAAACTTTAAAAATTGTCAAATTCTTATTTGACAATGTAGTGTGTCTGTCTTGCAGTTTAAAGTGTATGGAGGTTTCGTTTAGCAGTAAAAGCACGTGTTGTTCCTAATTTTCACAAAACTAAATGAGTCAGTTAAAATATGTATGATTGCTTGAAAAAGCATAAGAGGAACCAAAGTAATTCAAGGCTCTTCTGTCTAAATTAGATGAAATATACCTACACTTGAAATTAAAAGGAGTAGAACACTATCTTAGGGAGCTGGCAAAAAGGGCCCAACAACGTGGCCTACTTGCTTGTTAGTTACTACCACTCCCCCCATATCACTACTACTACTATTACTTGACAATGAGTCCTCATTCTTAAAAAATCAAATAAAGCACGACCATGATACCAAATTTAAATCTCGCTTAAACCTAACGCCCATAAGAATACTTACTACGAAAATTCTATTCATCATAAACCAATAGAAATCTTTAATGCAATCCCTGAAACGTTTGAAACTAATTATTTATCAGAAAAAGATATATTTATAACTATAATCAAAACGTTTTTAAGCAAAAATATAAATTATGATCTAAAAGAATTTTATGATAAAATAATTAAACAATTATAATAATGCATTTTTAAGGTGTATTATTTAACAATTTTGTATGTATAATGTTAATGTAATATTGTATAGTAAAATTTTACTTGACATATCCAATTCCTAACCATGTTAGGCAAATGAAGAAATAAAGATTTATTTTATTTTTACAAAGTTGCCTGTCTGTGTGTGTTATCATTGTAGGTCCCAGCGCATTTTTTGCTGGAGAGTTGACAAATTGTACCATAACCAATATTTTGGGTTAGTTGTGCTATAGGGAAAATAATTTTGACGTCATTAGTCGGAAATAATGACTCAGCAACAATTTCGAAAATTCAAAAAACGCATACAAATTTTTGATCGGTTTGTAATTTGGCACGCATATATAAGACCAACGTATGGTCAAAGTTTTATCATATTGTTAGCATTACTTTAATTTTTATCGAGTGACTGGCATACTTTTTTTTTTTTTTAAATTAAAAATAATCTAATTGAGTTGAGGTTTGGTACAACTGCATCCCTTTACGTAATAAAAATAAAGTATAATAAAAGTATAATAAAGTATATTAAGTTTCTTTTTAATTTAGCTAGTATATCCATGCTTTTGTTTGATCATAAAAGTTAAGCAGCATCGAGCGAGGTATTTATTATCTAATGTATTTACTATCTGAGGACGATCAAAGCGAGTCCGAAGTTGAGTGGATGAACGCAGCGAATCCGATGTGGTGAAGATAAGTTCTGAGGTATCCCGTACTTTTTTCCAATCCATTTTCTTTTACTCTGGTCTTTCCTTTTAACAATTGTTTTCTCTTCGATTGGTTCTTCCTTTATCCATTAATTCTGACTTCAAAGGACATCATTCTGCGTCAGTTTTCTTTCCCTTATCTCCTAATTGCACCTTCCTAAATTAGTTTACTCTTCCTCTGATAGCCTTATTACCGAAATACTTTTTTGTTTCATAGGTCTCTTTTCTCCTAACTAGTTTCTGTCTATCCTAAGTTTCATCATTCCCTAGTTACCTCTGTCTTCGATATCTTATTCTCTAAGAAGTTCCCTCTTTGCTAGAGAATTAAAAAGGTCCTCCTCCATCCTCTTCTTTATTTCAATTCAGTACTATCGGGTGCGGCTTCAAAAAGTAGATCTAACGTATATTACTTTTGCCAAGTTTTTGAGAGTTATTATTGAACAGCTAAATCTGTACGATTTTAATTAATTTTATTTAGGCGACTTTATACTGCGTAAAGTTTCAGATTTTTGGTTGCCTAAAGCACAGATGTCTTCTTCGGATAAATGCAGATCGTTACAGCATTTTAAATTACCACAGATTTGCCACATTACTTGTAATTTTTTAGATTCATATGCGTTCACTGACTTTGGTAACGGCTTTTGTTTCTTGAAACTTTGACTCTGACTCCAGACAAGTTGCGTTAATTTAGCGTCCCACCTAGCAAATAACACGTTACTTTTCAAGGCAAAATCAAACTTTATATATATATATATGTATTGCAAAACTTTGGGGTTAGAAAAAGTTTATGATCTTTTCGACGTTTTACTAAACTTTCTAGCATAGGTAAGTGAGGTAGAAGTAAATAGTCTATTGTTTGATGAATTTAAAATTGAGGAAAATCTCTCTTAAAATAAAGTTATGTACGAACAATACGTGACGCCTAGGCGTAGGCGGGCTGTGAGAAACGCCTTCTTGGTAAACAAACCCTTACCTTAGAAGCTTGAATAACTTTTTCCTTATAAACTTTTAATTGAATCTCGTAGTTCTCAAATTATGTAGTTATAACCACAATTACAAAGAGTTTAACGCTAGAATATTTGTTAATTATTCCTTACGTGAATAACGTAAACTATGCATAATGTCTGAGCAAAACTCTAAGTAACTATAAAACTTCTGAAAAGATGTGTATGAACAGAGATCGATATATTTTAATGAACGACACAACTAAATTTGAACGATCAACAATTCTACTTCCAAGTTGATCTAATATAATTGTGTGAGAGACACCTAGGAAATGTAACTAGCAAAATGCAATTCTACATCTGATTACTGTTCCATTATTCAACATTCGTCATTATTAATGGCTCGACATAATGTTATGTCCCACTCTGTTTCGTTACGTCTAACTCATCAGGGCGCCGACAGAACCTGATTTCACTGAGACCTTCCTTTAAATTTCCGAAGAATATAATGTGAAGTATTTACCAAATACGTGTAAATCACGCGTCGCTCTTTGCGTTATCATACTTGGTTAGCAAAACATATATCATTCGACCCATCAATGATGAATGTCGAATGATGGGAGCAGTTCCCAGGATTAGCATAGAATTTGGTTTGGTACTTTTCCTAGGCGTCTCTCGCTTAATTATACTGTGTTAACTATTTATGTTTTGCAAAACTCGGTATAATTTTACGTCCAAAGAGACTTTTGACTATACAGTTAAGATTAATGCGGTTATTTCTATCCCAAATTTTAAAATGCATGACTAAAGTAGAATGCGGGGGTATAAAGTTATTACCAATTTATTGACTTAATTAGCTTATTGCTTGTGCACTGAACTTAAGACTTAAAGGTTGCATGTTCAGTTAAGACAATTAAATCTCGCAGGAGCAGTTCACCTTCAACCCCCTAAAAAAATCGATTTTTTTATTGCACCAAACTTCTTTTCACTTAAAAGAGGGTTTCAAAAAATAAAAAGTTATTTTGATTGGCCCTCCTTACACATTTTGGGGATGCCAATGCCAACACCAATAAATCGGCTATTTTTTATTGCACTATAAACAATTTATTTTTGACCTGAAACTGATTTTGAGTCAATATACACTTTTTGGAAGGGCTCGCCTATAATTTTTTTTAGGGAGGGGGGAATTATAGGCCCCCCGGCTGACCCCAAAATAAAACAGTTAAACGCCCTCAATAGATCATAAACAGATTTTTATCAGATCAGTATTTTTTTACGTCCTGCAGAAATAACTTGCTCTTTTAAATTCGTATTATTTTTCATCACTAGAATAGTAAGTATAATTACATTGGTTTCTCCAAGGGATATATATATATATATATATATATATATATATATATATATATATATATATATATATAACTTATACCTTCTCATTGCCTTAGAGACATCTATTTTGCTTCCAGTGAGACAATTTATGTATGGAGTCTTGCTCTTCGGTCGCGTTAACACCGAGAGAAATAATCCTACAGAAGAAGCTCATTACGGAAGGTTGCAGTCGAACATTTTTTTGCCAGAGATAGTATTATGAATGTTACAAACCTTTTTATTTGATCTGGTCTTAATACGTATACATTATGAATAGTTTAGACAAATTTCCAAATAGTGTTTGTTATCATAACTACTCTACTTGAGGTAGTTCTATTTTGTTAATACCTAGACATATGTTAAACAAGTCTGAAGTAGGAATCAACATATCATTTGATTGTTTAACCATCGAGAGTTCGAGACAGATCAATTTTTCTCGAGACAGATCAATTTTTCTCGAGACAGATCAATTTTTCTCGAGACAGATCAATTTTTCTCGAGACAGATCAATTTTTCTCGAGACAGATCAATTTTCTCGAGACAGATCAATTTTTCTCGACAGATCAATTTTTCTCTCAATTTTTCGAGACAGATCAATTTTTCTCGAGACAGATCAAAGAGACAGATCAATTTTCTCGAGACAGATCAATTTTTCTCGAGACAGATCAATTTTTCTCAAGACAGATCAATTTTTCTCGAGACAGATCAATTTTTCTCGAGACAGATCAATTTTTCTCGAGACAGATCAATTTTTCTTAATTATACAGGAAATGTTTATTAAAGAAATAAACTCCACAGTACAAAATTACACTAGTGTAAATTAAAAGGTTTTATTTTTTGCAATAAAAACATTTTCCGAGATAAAGAGGGGAAAAATCGTTACAAACGGAACTTTTCCTCATCACATCGGATTCGCTACACCTCCTGATACAAGTTCATTTTCTTTCTGAAAGAGTTTCCCTACTTCAGACTCGCTTCGCTCCTCCTCAGACTATACAACTTGTTAAATTTATACTCTAACACGTCTCAAGTTATTAGTTATTTTCTGATTATATGTACTTGTTTAAAAAGCGTTTCAAAGTCATTTAAATTAATGCTGATAATGAGATAAAACATCTTATTATCTCACGTTACTAGATTATATCTAGGTGTTGCAGACTTGTGTTTTCCAACTATATTATATGGATGTCAGACCTGGTTTTTGACTCAAGATTTAAGTAATAAGCTGGTTTCCACACAAAGTCAAATGCTGTACGGTATGTACGGTATAAGTAAGGCTCAAAAAAATAAAAATAAAAGACTGATAAAAGATAGCAACACGAAAAGCCTAATGATAAAAGTCATGAATTGAAATGGAAATGGGCTGAACATGTGTACAGGATGAATCATAACAGATGGGCGAGAGTGCTGACAGAATGGTCACCTTATGGATTCAGCAGAAATAGAGGCACACCAGCATATAGATGGAGAGACGAGTTTGTGGAGAGTTTAGGCCGTGTTTGGCTTAGAGCTGCAACAGATAGAATAAGCTGGAAAAAAGACTGTATCAATTTATACCAAATAGTAATATCAGACTATTCTTACACCTCAAATGAGGAAGGCTTTGGAATCTAAATATAGAAGTGTCAATGAAGCTATTATTATTATTATAATGAGATGAAACATGGACTATTTGTTTGTCTTATACATGGATTTACGTGCGCTAAATCTCAATCATTTTTTCGCGTTTTACGATTTTTAAAATTTACCAAGAGTCATTATTCTTGGTTAACGACGTCATAAAAAATATTTGCCGGATAGCACAACTACGCCAATAAACTGATTTATGTACTAAGTTTTACTTTCTAACATATATACTGGGAGCTACAATGATAACAGAAACACACACACAATCACACACACACACACATACAGACAGACAGAAAACTTTGTGGAAATCACTTAGGAGGCCTTAAAAACATCTAGAATGGATAATTCCAGTGGCATCCTGTTTCCGGATACACAATATTTTTCCTAATTACCTACGAAATAATTGAGGAATAGTAAAAATAATAAACTGCGTAGGCTTTCGCGGTTATAGTCATGAAGAATTAGGTCTTCCGATGGTGACCGCGTCAATGTAGATAAAAAATCCGACGTTTCGCTTCCACTGTGGGCGGCATCTTCAGGGATGTAGGACATCATGGATAGAAACAAAATGCTCTACAAAACTGAACTGAACTGAACAGTTCAGTTTTATAGAGCATTGTGTTTCTATCCATGATGTCCTACATCCCCTAAGATGCCTCCCACAGTTGAAGCAAACATCGGATTCTTCATCTACATTGACGCGGTCACCACCGGAAGACCTAAATCTTCAATTGTAAAAATGTTGTTTTCGGGTTTTCGTTACAAACGGAACTTTTCCTCATCACATCGGATTTGCTACACCTCCTGATACAAGTTCATTAAGCTTTAAGCTATTAAGCTTCCATAGTGACTTCTGTATTTTATAATATATGCCAGCTATGAATTGATTAATAGATATAGAAAAAGAAGTTATGAATTTCATTAATTAATTAAGATCACCAAGGATAATAATATACCAACTATTGTTGAGCAGTATGTATAGTTAATAAATTATTAGAATTATTAATTTATCATTTTTTTATAAATTACTTCATTAATAATCGACAAATAATCGTTTGAAAAAAATAGAAAATTATTATTTTTAAATTATAATTTTTATTGCAATATTTTATATAATTTTAATTATAGAATTAATTAAAAAAATAATTAATCTATTGCCTAAAAGTAATTAATTAATTATTGTTAATAATTTAATTTTAGATTTAAAAGAAGGTTAGATTATTAATAGTTTATAGCGCTTATTATTGGTTAGTAGAGGTTACCAGTGGTAATTGGTTTATTACTGATCATTTATACAATAATAACATCAGTAATGTTTATAATTTAATTTTAGATTTAAAAGGAAGTAAGGTTATTGTTAGTTTATAGCGCTTATTATTGGTTAGTAGAGGTTACCAGTGGTAATTTGTTTATTACTGAACAATTATACAAAAATAACATCATTAATGTTTATAATTTAATTTTAGATTTAAAAGAAAGTAAGGTTATTGTTAGTTTATAGCTCTTATTATTGGTTAGAAGAGGTTACCAGTGGTAATTGGTTTATTACTGATCAATTATACAACAATAACATCATTAATGTTTATAATTAATTTTAGATTTTAAAAGAAGGTAGATTATTGATAGGTTTATAGCGCTTATTAATTGTACTTGATAGTTAGTGTAGGTTTTAAATGTTACCAAAATATACCAAAAACTTTTTTTTAGTAGGGGAGAAATTACCCCAATCCCTTGATTTAATAATTTCTGAAAAAAGTTTATCTGAATATTTTATACCAAAATTGGCTATTAATATTATTACTCGTAAGTATTTCACATTAATTGCAGTTGTTAGTTTGTAGTTGTTGTAATTCCCTTAGTGTCTCACTTTAAGTTAATAGATTCACTACACATTTTTTATAAATTAAAAACAATGACTTTAATTCTATAATTTCATAAGCTATAAAATTAAGCTATGGTCATTTCACCCAACACTGTGGGCATCATCAGGCTAATAAACTAAACACCACATTAACAACTAAAAATCACAGAAAACAAATAACAAAATAAAATAGATTTTTTTTGTTGAAGAGGTTAAGTTTTAGCTAATTCTGTGATTTTTTATTTATTTAATTCTAGTCTTATGTATATGTGCTTTATTTGTTTTCTGTGATTTTTAGTTTGTTAACGTAGTGTTTAGTTATAGCCTGATGATGCCCAAAGTGTTGGGTGAAATGGCCATAGCTTAATTTTATAGCTTATGAAATTATAGAATAAAAGTCATTGTTTTTAATTTATAAAAAATACTGAAATTATTATTGGACCTAATTTAGAAAATATTTTGTCTTTAATGGCAGTTAGAAGGTCAGCATTTTTGAAATCGGTCCCGATATTTCCCCTCTCTATATTCAAAAACTGTTGACATGACTAAGTAAGTAAAAAAAGATCTCTAAGCAAATTTTATTTGAAAACAAGTCGCTAATAAGGCGGCTGGTTTAGCAGGAGTTTGACCGGGAAGTGTAACCAAAAGCCGTTTCAGAGGTTCCTGATACCGAAAAAATAGCTATATAATATATAGTGAGTGTGTTTATTTCTAACAGACACTTTCTTGTAAACACGCTATCTCGAATGGATTAATAATTAATAAACTCAATATTGAAATAATAATAATGAAACAATTTTCTTTCAGTGTCTCCTTCGATAGGAAGGGAAGTACTTTAATAGCAAAAATTGTGACACTCGCTTTTTCATAAAATGTCCAAGTTTTAGCAAATAATAAAATAAATAAAATTATTAGTCAGTCAATACCAATTACTAATTAATAGATTCTTTGTCATTGGTCATTGGTAAAGTAATTCAAATTTATTTATTAACAAGCGACTTTTTTATTACATTAACTTTTATCGATTTTAGGGATTTTTATTTTTCTAAAACTTGAACATTTTTGCAAAATCGAGTGTCACTATATTTGCTATTAAAACATTTCCCCTCGTATCATAGGAGGGGGAGTATTGTAAAGGGGAAAATTGTTTCATTATTATAATAACTTTATATTAAGAGACATGAGAGAGGTACCTATACAATGTATAGAATGAAGTGTTATCAAGTACTATGTCAAAATAGAATACCAATGTATTCAAAGTTTATATTATAGTTTCTAGTAATGATTTCTTTAATATTATTTTCGTATTATTCGTGTCTAATTGCTTTTTACTTTTCCTCATTTATACCGTAAGTATATAGGTGAAGCGTTCGATTTCGGCACAGGAGGTCCGGGGTTCGCAGCCCGGGCTATACTCTAAGATTTTATGAATAGTATTTGTATTAAAAAGATTTCGCCAACTTTAATTAATTCTTAGAGTGTAGTAGATGCAACCCACTTGAGGTTGTTCCCGCAGGGTGAATACCCTGATGGGCTGAAAGGCCCTAAAACGGGCATTTTATTTTATTTATATAGGTGAAGAAATGGGTGAAAATGCAAAAACAGGATGTCACCGGAATTATCCGTTTTTGGTGTTTTAAAGGCCTTCTTAAAAGTGGTTTCACAAAGCTTTATATCTGTAAGTGTATTTATGCTAAAGAGTTGAAACTTAGTAAAATATTCAGTCTATAGATGCAATTGTGACATTTGGAAAATGTTTTTTTTATGACGTCATTAACCCGCAATAATGACTAACAAAATTACATCGCGGAAAAATTTTCCGATCAATTTGAGATTTAGCACGCATTTAGCTATACATAAGACTAACATAAGCGGCATGTTTCATCTCATTATCAGCATTAGTTTAATTGTTATGGAATGTCTTGAGCACGTTTTTTAAAAAATTGTAAAAAAAACGAAAAATAATCCAACTGAATTGAAATGTAGAACAAGTTTATACCTTTACGTAATAAATTAGTAAACCAAGTTTCGTTTTAATACGACTTGTGTATCAATAATTATTGTTAGATCATAAAAGATAAGCAGCATTGAGTGTGGTCAGTGCTGTATAGATGACCCATGAAAACGAAACAGATGCACTTACTATCTGAAGACGAGCAAAGCGAGTCCGAAGACGTTATGTAGTATAAATTTGGTAAATTGTACATTCTGAGGACTAGCGAAGCGAGTCCAAAGTAGGAAGGATGAGCTTAGCAAATCCGATGTGATAAGAAAAAGTTCCAAGAACGCAATTTTTATTTTTCTGTATTTATACCATGACTATATCGTCAAAGTGTTGGGTAAAAACTGAAAATACAAAAAAGGTCACCTGACATGTCCATGTCAGGTGTTTTATGACCTCCTAAGTGGTTTTCAATAAATTGTCTGTCAGTATGTGCGTGTGTCTGTTATCATAGTAGTTCCCATTGTTTGTATACTAGAGAATTAAAACTTGATACAAAAATCAATCTTCAGGTCATGTTGTGCTATACGGAAAAATTAAACGACCAGTTAAATCGTAAAATATTGTATAATTATGTGATATAACTAGCTATTTCCTGGTGTAAATAATACGACAAGTAAATCGTAAAATATTGTATAATTATGTGATATAACTAGCTATTTCCTAGTGTAAATAATACGACCAGGTAAATCGTAAAATTGTTTAATTATGTGATATAACTAGCTATTTCCTGGTGAAAATAATACGACCAGTAAATCGTGAAATATTGTATAATTATGTGATATATCTAGCTATTTCCTGGTGTAAATAATACGACAAGTAAATCGTAAAATATTGTATAATTATGTGATATAACTAGCTATTTCCTAGTGTAAATAATACGACCAGGTAAATCGTAAAATATTGTTTAATTATGTGATATAACTAGCTATTTCCTGGTGTAAATAATACGACCAGTAAATCGTGAATTATTGTATAATTATGTGATATATCTAGCTATTTCCTGGTGTAAATAATACGACAAGTAAATCGTAAAATATTGTATAATTATGTAATATAACTAGCTATTTCTGGTGTAAATAATACAAGTTAAATCGTAAAATATTGTATAATTATGTGATATAACTAGCTATTTCCTGGTGTAAATAATACGACCAGGTAAATCGTAAAATATTGTCTAATTATGTGATATAACTAGCTATTTCCTGGTGTAAATAATACGACCAGGTAAATCGTAAAATAAAATATTTAAAATATTGTATAGTTATGTGATATAACTAGCTATTTCCTGGTGTAAATAATACGACAAGTAAATCGTAAAATATTGTATAATTATGTAATATAACTAGCTATTTCTGGTGTAAATAATACAAGTTAAATCGTAAAATATTGTATAATTATGTGATATAACTAGCTATTTCCTGGTGTAAATAATACGACCAGGTAAATCGTAAAATATTGTCTAATTATGTGATATAACTAGCTATTTCCTGGTGTAAATAAAACGACCAGGTAAATCGTAAAATATTGTATAGTTATGTGATATAACTAGCTATTTCCTGGTGTAATAATACGACCAGTGAATCGTAAATATTGTATAGTTATGTGATATAACTAGCTATTTCCTGGTGTAAATAATACGACCAGTAAATCGTAAAATATTGTATAATTATGTGATATAACTAGCTATTTCCTGGTGTCAATAATACGACCAGTAAATCGTAAAATATTGTATAGTTATGTGATATAACTAGCTATTTCCTGGTGTAAATAATACGACCAGTGAATCGTAAAATATTGTATAATTATGTGATATAACTAGCTATTTCATGTAATAACTAACGGTGTTAAGTTACATCACGAAATACATACCTTTTGTACCAAGTTTCCGTTTGTTTACAATATAAAGTAGATTTAATCTTTTCATCATATTTATGATATATATCATATATATATATATATATATATATATATATATATATATATATATATATATATATATATATATATATATATTATTTTATAATGATATATATATATATATATATATATATATAATATTATATATATATATCGTAAAATATTGTGACGTATTATTTTGTGTTTTATATTGTTATTTGTAACGTAAATATTGTTACGTATATATATATATATATATATATATATATATAACATTAAAATTCCTGAAAAACCTATTTTGGGTTTCTCAACCTCATTTAAAGAGTTTACTTATTTCTCCAAGGAGTGAGTAATTAAAATAAATCAATTCGTTTTCGGCTTCTCGCACAATTTTTACATTTCCTCATTTATACTATACCGTAGGTATATAAGTATTGTGTTTTCAAAAAAAAATGAAACCGGGATGTCACCAGAATTATCCGTTTCAGGCGATTTAAGACCACCTGAGTGGTTCTTGCAAAGTTGTTGCTGTATGTGTGAGAGTGTGTGTGTCTGTTATCATCGTAGCTCCCCGTGCATTTATGCTAGAGAGTTGAAATTTTGTACAAGAATCAGTCTACCGCTGTACTTGTGGATTTTAGAAAATGTTTTTCTATGACGTCACTAACCCACAATAATGACGCAGCGATAATTTCGAAAAATCATAAAACACGAAAACATGATGTGATCACATAACATTTGGCACGCATCTACATGCGTGCCAAATGTTAGTCTTATACATGGCTACTCATGTATAAGACTAACATATGTGCTAAGTTTCATCTCATTATTAGCATTAGTACAATTTTTATCGAATGATTTGCATACGTTTTTTTAATGTAAAAAATCGGAAAATAATTTAATTGAGTTGAAATTTGGAACAAGTGTGTGTCCCTTGACGGAATAAATTATTGTACTAAGTTCAGTTGTAATATATCAAGTATATCTATGATTTTTGTAAGATCATAAAAGTTAAGCACCATCGAGCGTGGTCAGTGTCTGGATAATTATCCACTAGGAATGTAGCGAATGTATTTACTATCTAAGGACGAGCGAAGCAAGTCCGAAGACGTGTTTTAGCATAAATTAAACGTCTTGACTTTCTGAGGACGAGCGTAGCGAGTCTAAAACTGGTAGGATGAGCGTAGCGAGTCTAAAACTGGGAGGATGAGCGTAGCGAGTCCTATGTAATGAGGAAACGTTTCGAGGTACCCCGTACTCGATTTCTTGTGTTTAGATTTGTATTTTAAACAATTTACTATATGTATAAGTTAGTATAATTTTGGTCTGTTTATTTAATTATAACATAGTTGTATGTGGTAGGTGATAGTTAAAGTAGGTGATAGTTAATGATAGTTAAAGGTGGTCAGGTTACTTTTTCGATGTTCCAAAATTTAACCAATAGGGTCTGTCTAGTAACGATATCTCTAAGTTTACACCACTAAACCCACAGCTAGTGTTGTTAACCTTAAGAATCTTTTTCAAAAATGCTGTATGTGCTTAAAGGTGCTAAATGACTCTAGTTGCAAGATATAACAGTATAACACTAATAAAACTATCTGTTTAGAAAAGAAGGTATCATCATGATGTTTATGTTTATTTGAGTAATAAATACACGGCCAATGAAGAATTAATGATAAGAATAGATTTGTTTGAAGACAAGGTTTTGTATCTAAAAATATTGGAGGCACCTCATATGATTCCCCTACCTATCTAATCTCATCTCGGATATTTTGATATCGTTTGCTCAGTCAATGTCTAGTTCGAAGCAAGCCTAGACCCTCTGCAGTAGAGATGCGCTTAAAACAATTATACTTTCAATAGACAACTAAACAAGTCTATACTTTGGCAATAGAGATGCATTGCTAGAGGTCTATTTTAATACATTGAGGACTTTGAACGATTTTTTAGGGCTCTGTGTAAACTCATTAAAACCTTCCCTTAAAAGGAGTTAAGGTTATAACAAATGAATTGTGTTGTTTTGCATTTTAAACACATTTTTCAATGTGTTTAACTTTGAAAATTTTTAAGGTTTGGCGGAAACTTTCTTGATAATTTCTTTGAAAGTTTTACGCTTTTCTGGTTTTTCATACAGCTTGATATTGCAGTCTTCTGATATTTTCTTTCTTGATATTGACATTATTTTAGTAAAGTAGTAAAATTGACATTATTTTAGACACTGATTTTAGTAAAGCCTTTGATAAGCTGTGTATTAAATTTCTTATATAAATTAAAAGAACTAGGCTTTCATGGAGTAATTTTAGATTGGTAAATTAGCTATTTAACTGGCCGAACACTTTCTGTAAAAATTAAATCTTTTATTTCTTCAATTTATTATGCTTACTCAGGAGTTCCACAAGGGTCCCATCTGGGTCCCCTATTTTTTATAATTTTTATTGATGATCTTATATATAATTTTAAGGATGTTAACTATCTATTGTTTGCTGACGATCTCAAAATTTATAAGATAATCAAGACTGTGATAGATGTTATTGCATTGCAAAAATCTTTGGATTTATTGTATGAATGGTGCTGTGTGAACAAGTTACCTCTAAATATAACTAAATGTAATTTTATAACATATTCTCGTATAAATAGTCCAATAGAATCTACCTACTCTATTAACAGTATAGCATTAAAATCAGTGTATTCTATTAAAGACTTAGGTGTAATTTTTGATTGTAAATTATCTTTTATAGAACATATAAGTCAGATTACTTCTAAAGCTTTAAGGTGCCTTGGATTTGTATTAAGATCATGTAAGGATTTTAAGAATATTGAAACTGTTAACTATCTGTATTGCACATTAGTGCGTCCAATATTAGAATACTCGTCTCAAATTTGGTCTCCTAACTATGCTATCCATAAGAATTTACTTGAAAGAGTCCAACACAAGTTTCTGAAATATGTTAATTTCAAACTTAGAATACCTAGTGAAAAAATTAACTATGAAAATTTAATAAGAATTTTAAAAATACAAAGTCTTGAAACTAGAAGAAATTCTGCTGATATTGTTTGTTTGTATAAAATAATGAATTCAAAAATAGACAGTATTGATTTAGTCTCTCTGATTGATTTTCATGTACCTAGTCATAATACTCGTTCTTCAAACACATTTTCTGTTAATTTCCATCCAACCAATTATTTGTTTTTTGCTCCTCTGCCTCGTTTTCAAAGATTTGCTAATTATATCAGCTGTGATGTCGACTTGTTTAATGTATCACTATACTCTCACTAAAATTCTGAAGACTAAATAAGCATAGTCTGCCTATCCAGAGTGAATGCGCTCGCTCAAAAAATTAAAAAATCGCACAAATTCTGGTTTCCTTATAATGTCGTGTGCAAAACATGAGAACAACAAGAGAATTTTTTTTAAAGCTAATAAAATTTACTATAAAACAAATGTTTTTTTTAATAATCATATAACTATAACTAAAGTTATGACCTTTGTTAAATGATCAAAAAATGCACTAAAAGTCCATACTTTTTCAAAGAAATTCGCTGACTCTGCATAAATTAACCATTTTTTTTGGTGCTTTTGAAAGAGCCATAACTTTGGTTGGTCCGATTTTGATGATTCAATACTCGCTTTATTGGACAATTTATCATCTTTAATGAATGTTCTATTCATGTTTTGCACAAGACCCACAGGGAACCACTTATTTAAAGAAAACTGAAATTTGTGCGATTTTATAAAATTTTAACCATGCGTAATCATATGAAGGGCTCTGGATGGGCAGACTATGTTTTTCTTCATAATTTAAGGTATATTTTCAGAATAATTTGGTTTGAAGTAGTACAAAATGAGTTACATTTTTTCAGGTCCGGCTCTTGGCCTACTAGTAATAATTAAATGCTAGGAAATAAAGTTTTTGCTTATGGTTATTTTTAAGAGCGCATCTAAGTATACAAAATCTGAGCCTAAAAAACTTTTTTTCACATAAAACAGTAAAATTAAGAAGACGCTATTTAGCATATTTATACTTTAGCAAAATGTTGCTCGAAAAAATCCATTTTTTCCAAACAACGTTTTTTAAAGAAAATCTGAAGAATAATTTAGTGATCTGTTGGCAATGTTGCCAACAACTTGTTGAGTTAAACTCTCTTATAGAACAAGGAGTATTCACGTGGTCAACCCACCAGCTCACTGTCTTCTCTTACCTTCATTATCACCTTATCACCAAGCCAACAATTGGTTAAAATAATGACAAGATAATCTAGCATCCGCCACATCAATTTAAAGCAAACATGAACAATTCTTTTTGGAAAACACCTTTTTTAATGTAAAGCATTCATCGAGCAATTCCTTCAAGAAAATAAATTCCTTCGCCTTAATAAACTTAAAGCAAATATCATGCGATTCCTTTTGGAAAACCCGTCGCCTTTTTTAATTTAATGCATCCATCAAGTATTTCCTTGTGGAAAACACATTGCCTTAATAAATTTAAAGCAAAAATTAAGTAATTCCTTGCGAAAAACACATCGATTTATTAATTTAAACCATATATCAAGCAATTCATTTTGGCAAACACATTCTAATTTAATTGATGTATTTAATTTAAAGCATATATCGAACAATTTCTTTTGGAATACACGTTGCTTTATTTAATTTAAAGCATTTATTAAGCAATTCCTTCTGGAAAACACATCCCCTTATTTAATTTAAAGCATTCATCAAGCAATTCCTTCCAGAAAACACGTCGCTTTAATGAATTTAAAGCATATATCAAACAATATCATTTGGATAACACATCGCCTTATTTAATTTAATGCTTTCATTTAGGAATTCCTTTTAGAACACACTTTGCCACACTTTGATTCTTTTATTAAATCTTTGCCTTATTTAATTTAAAGCATTCATCAAGCAATTCCTTTTGAAAAACACATGGCTTTATTAATTCAAACCATATATCAAGCAATTCATTCTGGCTAACACATTCTCATTTAATTGATGCATTTTTAAATCTTAGGCCGCCTCAGTGGCCGAGGTCGTTAGAGCGTCTTTACACCAACCTTTGACACCACGGAGGTCTAGGGTTCGCATCCCAGGTTACGCTCTCAGTTTATATAAGATTATTGTTTAAATAAATTATCGCCTACTTTAGATTACACTTTGAGAGTAGCGGTTGCCACTACCACCTGAGGTTGTTCCCGCAAGGTTTACCCCTGATGAGCCAAAAGGCTCTAAAAAGGCATTATTATTATTTTTTTTTTAAATCTTAGCAATATTTTTAATCTGCCCTTTAAGTTTGTTTTTTACGTGTTACCCAATTTTACATATTCTGTTATTATTATTTATAATTATTATTGTGAAAATAGAGAAAGAATCAACGGTTTTTGTGGTTATTAGGTTGTGTAAAATGGAGGGAGGGGTTATACGTAATGAAAGAAAAATATTTTTTGAAAATGTTTTTGGAGTATAAAATAAACATTTTAAAGAAACATATACAAATATGTATTGTATATATAATATTTAAAAATTTAACATAGGCGCCACGGAAAATTAAAGAAAATAATTGAAAAATGTTTTTTGTTTTTTTTTTTGTTTTAAGTTGGCACGACTAGTTATTATTCTATATACCATTACTTCGTTATGTTTAGGTACGGTGACATGGTACCAGAGACAATAGCAGGCAAGATTGTAGGAGGAGTTTGCTCACTTAGCGGTGTACTTGTCATAGCTCTTCCAGTTCCAGTAATTGTATCTAATTTCAGTAGAATATATCATCAAAACCAACGAGCAGACAAGAGGAAAGCTCAGAGGGTAATTTCATCATTTTATTATTATTTTAAGTGAAGATTTAATATTTTATACCTTTGATGACAGTGGCTGACTTAGCCAAAAAGCCTTGAGGAAGGTTTGGCCTAAAAAGGCCCAAACCTTCATATTAAGAGGCCCAACGGGGGGGCCATATTGCTTCCACCGTAAAGGACTCTACTTTTTTAATTCAATAAAATTATATCAAATGAAATTATTTTATTTAAATAAATTGAAATAAACCTAAGTTAAATTTAAGTGAATACAATAAATAAGTTTAAAATAAATAAGTAAGTATAAAATAAATTTAAGTAAAATTAAAATAAACTTAAGTTTATTAATTAAATGTATGAATTAATAAACTATTTTATTTTTAATCTCTAGATCACTTTTGTATTATTTTCGGGCCCTTAAGTATGTTAAGGGCCCATGCTGGCCCTAGTCTTCCGTATGGCACCTTTAAAGATAAGGGTGTAAAGATTAAAGGCTTTAAAGACCTACATTTAGGCAGCAAATTGATAATACTTCAAGTATTTAAAAAAACATGAATTTCTAAGGCCCTGTTCAGCTGCTTTAAGGCCCTGACCAAAAATGTGAAGGGCTATTATTGGCTCTAGTCATCGTATGGGGCCCTTGAACGTCTAAAAAATCTACAATTTATATTATATTTTGAATTACTTAAAAAAACATAAATATCTAGAGCCCTTTTTCGCTATAGTCTTCCGCATTGAGCCCTTAAAGGCTAGGTAAAATTAATAGGGGCCTTAAAGACCCTAGATTAAGATAAAAAATTGAAAATATTTGTTATTACTTTAAAAACATTTGTCTTTAGAAGTTCTTTAAGTCCTACGTTATTAACCCTGGTGTTATAAGTACGTATTACTTAATTATGTATACATTATATGTATGTATACATATATAATATATGTATACATTATACATAATATATGTATACATTATATGTATGTATACATTATACATAATATATGTATACATTATATGTATTTATACATACATAATATATGTATACATTATATGTATGTATAAATTAATGCATAAATTATAAGTATAATATATGTATACATTAATTATGTATGTAATTATGTAAATATTTAATATGTTTTCAATAATTTTGTTTTAATTTTCATTTTTTATTTAGGGTTATTTTTGGCTGAGGGGCCCAAGGAGGGCTGCCGCCCTCGCCCTAACTGGCTAGTCCGCCAGTGAGGTTTATTAGTCCGCCCCTAATTTGATGAGTTCCTGTTAGTAGGACATATATTACATCTAAATATGGGGTACAGGGTAATTTGGGACTTTCTTAACGTTATGGGATTAGTAACGCTCGTCCTAATCCATTCAGATTTGCTTGGGACGCCCTCGGAATATGGAAATAGCCAAATTTATGTTTTAGTATATCTTCAGACTCAGTGGCGTAGCCAGGGGGGGGGGCTGAGAGGTCTTCAGCCCCCCCCCGATATTTTTACATAACCTAAACCCGCAATAAATGTGTCAAAAAAAATAAAATCTATAAAAAATATATAGAAATAATAAATTACATAACATATTTTTTTACTATAAACTTATAATATAAATATCATAATATATAAAAAAATACAATTAAATAGGAAGATATAAAAATAATTTGAAACATGAACAATATACAAATATATATATATATATATATATATATATATATATTATATATATATATATATATTATATATATATATATATATATAATTTTAACATCCAGTCCCTCCCGAAATTAAATCCTGGCTACGCCACTGTTCAGACTAGCATGGCTTATTTTAATTCTAGTGCAAAAATGCCTTATTTTAGGCTTAAGAACACAAATCATTCAGTATCATTACCTCATTAAAAGGTAATTATAGTCACTGATGCTGGTAAATTTAGGGAAAATAGTAAAACTGGGTTTTTAAATAAATATGAAATAAAATGAAACGTTTATCTTATTAAGCTAAAAATAGAGCATTTTTAACCTTGGCAAATTATTTCTAATGGTAATACTTAAGCTTCAATTTTTAGTTAAAATGTCCAATTTATACACTTTAGGCACTTATCCTCGCCAAATTAGCCAATAATATGGAAGAAGCAGAATGCTTTGTATTCATAAACCAAAAAAAACCAATAAAAGTTCACCTTCCACTTTACTAATTTCAATTTTCCGAATAAATTTTTTTGACAAAAAATCAGGCATCTGGGATTTAATAGATGATTTTTATGCTTTTAATGGCTCTGGAACCGAATCTGAGTGAAATAAACCCTATTGATTTGTTAACACTTAAGTCTATGTTGATCCTCTGTTCAAGATAAAGGGTAGTAGGCAAAGTTCAGATTGACAAAGAAGTTAATCAAATTCTTTACTCAATACTACTTAAAAAAATTATATGGCCCCGACGGGGCCATAGCGAGTCCACAGGCTTGCGGAGCGGGCTTAAAAATTCGCTAGATACATGATAATGTCATGTAATAATTAATAAAAAAACAAAAATTGCGAGGCATAGACTAAATCCCTGAATTCATGACAAAAAGCCATGTAACAAGAAATAATTACAAAAGAACAAACAGTACACAAAAACAATGTGGCCGCTAAACAATGGAGGCCACCGGGTGGCGAGGCGGCCTTTGTGGCCGACACTACGGCCGTAGGCCCGTATTTAATTAATACTTAAAGCATAGTGGATGCAACCCAACTGAGGTTGTGCACGCAAGGTGAATACCCTGATAAGCTAAAAAGCCTTAAAACAAGCTTTATTTATCAAATAATAGCATAGTTAACCTTGAAGGAGCTTCTGTTTTTTTATGATGCTTGAAACAAAATAGCTTGACTAGACTTATTGACTTTTCTATCAACTGCGAGAAGCCTGGTGCCTGGTATACACACACTAAACCCTGTGCAAGTCAGAAAATGCAGTCGTTAAACCGTTTTTTACTTTTTCTCATTTATACAGTAGGTATATAGGGAAAGTATTGTGTTGACAAAAAAAACCAAAACCAGAATGACTCCGGAATTATCCGTTTTAGGTCTTTTTAAGGCCTCCTGAGAAGTTTTCTCAGGAGGTCAGGAGGTTTCTGTGTGTGACTCTGAGCTATCATCTCAGCTCTCAAAAATTAGTTGTGCTATTCGGAAAATATTTTTTATGATATCAATAACCCATAATAGACCAAGAGCCCAGGGGTGTTTTGTTAATAAAAAGTGTAATGGCTGGAACCGGTCTCAATTTATCGTAAATACCTTCCTGAACAAGGATTTGCAATTCTGCCGACTCGTATCGGACGGGCGTCCCAGGCAGAACGCACTTCACAGGTCAAATTTACCACCCAAGTTAAAAAACAGTGTAATGGCTGGAACCGGTCTCAATTTTTCGTATATACCTTCCTGATCAAGGATCTGCAATTCTGCCGACTCGTATCGGATGGGTGTCCCAGGCAGAACCTTTGACCCCTAAAGTGCGTTCTGCCTTGGACACCCATCCGATACGAGTCGGCAGAATTGCAGATGCTTGTTCAGGAAGGTATTTTCGAAAAATTGAGACCGGTTCCAGCCATTACACTTTTATTAACAAATCACCCCTGGGCTCTTGGTCTATAATAATGACTCAGCAAAAATTTCAAAGCATCATAAAACGCGGAAAAATAATGCCATTAGATTGAGATTTTTCATGCATGTAGCCATGTATAAGACTAACGTATCTGATCTCATAATCAGCATTAGTTCAATTGTTATTATATGACTTATGTACTTTTTTTAAAAAAATAAAAAATAATCTAATTAAATTGAAATTCGGTAGAAGTGTATGCCTTCAAGTTTCGTGTTAATATAAGAACATCCATGATTTTTGTAGAATCATAAAAGGTTAGCAGCATTGAGCGTGGTCTGTGCTGTTTGGATGACCCCTGAGAATGAAACGGATGTATTTACAATAAGAGAACGAGCGAAGCGAGACCGAAGACGTGTTGCAGTATAAATTTGGCGAATTGTATATTCTAAGGACGAGCGAAGCGAGTCCGAAGTAGGGAGGATGAGCTTAGCGAATCCGAAGGGAATCGCATATGCTCCTGAATATGTTTGGGTCATGATTTGTATTGTAATAAAAATCACGAGAGGATAATCTGTTTAATTTTTTCAAGACTTCGATCACTGTATTTTCTTATTTTTTCTGAAAAGTGTAGGTCTGTACTTGATAAATTTGGGGCTTAAATAATAGGGACAAGAGAGAAATGTTTAATTTGTGCTATTATTTTGGGGCACGCAAGCCTCCCCTTAGAGTTCACCTCGAAACTTGCTTATCTTCAAAACATTATTATTCAGACAAAAAAATAAATTTTTAAAACTTTCTATTATATACATGCAATGCAAACTAAAATACTGAATGTAGTTATGAAAAATTAAAAGGGACATTTGTTTCACGACAGAACAAGAGCTCATTTCAGATGTAATGTTGAACAAGAAAATATCTTCTCATTATTTTTAGCTATAGTTTGATATAGGCAAAACACTGTCTATATATTTTTAGTGTTTAAATGGTTTTGATGCAATTAAGAGGGGATACACTGCAAAAAGAAAACAAATCTGGCACGGAGGTCCGCAACCCGGGCGAATTATCTTTAAAATGCGTCCTTTCTTGCTTATCAATCTAATTTTTGCTTAAATTTTCAGTATTTGATTAATATCCTAAGCAGTAGCGTCACATCTTATTTTTTACTTTTTCCGAATTTTTCAAAACAATGCCCATATTTATCCAATATAGATTACAAATTATACGGCACAGCATTATTTGTACATACTTGAAGCTTAGTTTATGCCAAGTTTTAGCGCATTTTCTTTAAAAATTAAAAAAAAAGAAGATTGAAACCAAATAAGCATTAAACTAGTGCAAATATTTGTGTGCAATTCCAATTTTAGAGGCATAGTTTTGTATAACAAACGGGATAATTATGAGCATTTCCTTTGAAAAATATAGAAAAATGAGTTATGAGCAATGCTTGGTAATTGAGTTATGCTTGATAATCTGCTAAAGTTATAAAACATACATCGGAACCTTAAGCAAGAAATAGATTTGTGAGCACGAAAACACACATTCCAAAGGACATTCGTCCGACATGCGGACTATCGCGCCAGAATTATTTCGTGATTAGGGACCTCTAAAACGGATTTTGGACACACTCTTGGGCGTCCCCCTCCCACTCACCACACAAACTATATCATCCGCAATTTTTTTAAAGAAAATTCGCTAAAACGTGCCACTTAAATTTTTCATTAAATCCAATGAAATGCTGAACAAATAAGGTACTTGTCTGTAGGTATGGATGGATAGTATGAGTTTTAACTGCTCCGCCGATCTAGATGAAACTTTAAGTCACATGAAAGACAAACTGATTGGATTTTGGGAAAAATCCAACATGACATAATAAAATTACAGCCATCTTCACTTTTTTTAAGAAAGTTCAAAACTTGTTTGGAGAGAGTGGTGGTTTGGAGTGATCTGAGTCCAACAAGGCGTAAACCAGCTGTGGCTAACACAGTTCTCAAGATACTTAAACTTAAAACTGAGGGCCATCGGCGTGCTTTTAAGTGCTTAGTGAAACTTTAATGTCTCATTTAATTTGAACAACAATCTACCATTTTTAACAGGGGCACCTCTGAGTCAGATTTACTCTTAAACCCTGAACTTTATCTACACCAGAACTTTTAACGCATCTACGCTACACTGGATCTAGGATTTTTTCTCTTGTATCTTGACCTAAACTTACTCTTTTGCAAAAATATAAATAGCTCTTTTACCTTATAACTACATTACCTAAACTTGAATTAGCTGTACACGAGAAATCATTGGTTTTTACTTACAAAATGTTTAATTGTTTAGTTCGTAAAAGTGACCCCTAAATGAAATAAATGTCAATTATTTTGTATTACATGATAATAATAATAATCAAGGTAATAATAGTTTTATGTATTATATGTACAGTTGATAATTTAATACTCGCGTTCTTTAACAAAATTCACAATAATGGTACTGTTAGCGAAATTTATTAGACATTTTCTTGAGGAATGCTAGATTATGTTTTTTATTTACTTTTCAGAAAGCTAGGCTGGCGAGGATCAGGATAGCTAAAGCTTCCTCAGGGGCCGCTTTTGTCAGTAAGAAGAAAGCTGCCGAAGCCAGACTCGCTGCCCAGGAGTCAGGCATAGACGTAGAAGAGAATTATAAAGAAGAAGATATATTCGAATTACAACATCACCATCTTCTTAGATGTCTCGAAAAGACAACGGTACTGTGTCACTATTTTATTTGATTTATGGTAAAGTGTAATATGATAGTATTGAGTTAGAGGCGATTAATTAATTACCTAGTAAGTTGGCCGCGAGACCTTTTAGAAGAATTTTTAAAGGACAAATTAGTCTATGAGATTTGGTGAATAGGGAGGGTGGATCTAGTGCCAAAGCCGCATGACAGTTCGAGCCGATGATCTTTCTTTTTTGTGTTAAATTATATTCATACTTACGTATCTTAATTTTGAGATCTACACTACACAGGAACTTCAGGCTTAAGAATATCGTCAAATGTGTGCACTAATTTGACAAGTGCATTGCTGTGTCTATTGATAAATATATGGTTTTTAGCTCGCCTGTAAACCTGCTAGGCTAATCCTTAAAAACTGATAACACAATTGTTTTTTTAAAAAGAAGTATAAAGGAGTAATTACATTCTATTGGGGGTAACGACTTCGCTATTGATGTAACCTTACATTCTATATTATTAAAAAAAAATATTTTCTATCACGGGTGACAATCTTATCCTTTAGAAACAATTTTCTATCAGAGGAAATATTTCTTCTTTTTTATGGTAACCCTACTTTCTATCAGAGGTAGCAACATCCTTTTAGAGACGGCTTCTTTAAATTAAATTGACAATTACTTAAATTAAATGGCTCCAGTTATTTATCAATTTTACGGATTTTTACGCTCATAACAAATGATTTTCTATCAGGGTAACCCAATTTCAAGGTGAGATAATTGGCCACTTTCATTTTTTTTACTTATATAAAAAGTACAGAATGAATTACTATCATTTATATTTGAACTGGAAAATTTTATTAAAAGTATGAATGCTATTTATATTATATATGATGACAGATTTTAGAATAATTTTTTGATGGATTTGATTAGTTGCTGTGACGGACCTGCAAAGAGTATAATTTCTGTAATGGCATCATCTGACATTTAAAGTTAGACAAACAACATTTTCTTACTTTTTTGCAATGGATTAGTTTAACCTTTATTGAAAGCCTAACTACCCAGACAGTGATTCTTTAGTTAGAAGTCAGTCTTCGGTTGAATCGGCCCGTTCAGTGGAATCGCCAGAAAAGGAGCAGTTAATGTATTAGATTGTGAACGTTATTTGCGAGCATTGTAAGCGGGGTTAGTACAAAGTATGTTATAAATTCTTCTCTATTTTCGAAAAAACAAAGGAGCAGTAAGCTCTAGTGGTTTGTAAAGTCAAAGGGGTAGTAAAAGCTCCAGTGTTTTGTAAAATCAAACAGGTTACTACCCCTTTGTTTTTACAAAGAGTTAGTAAAAGCTCTAGTGCTTTGTAAAATCAAAAGGGTAGTGAAAGCTCTAGTGCTTTGTAAAATCAAAGGGGTAGTAAAAGCTTTAGTGCTTTGTAAAATCAAAGGGGTAGTGAAAATTCTAGTGCTTTGTAACAGCAAAGGGATATTAAAAATTCTAGTGCTTTGCACAAGCAAAGGGGTAGTAAAAGCTCCAGTGTTTTGTAAAATCAAACAGGTTACTACCCCTTTGTTTTCCTTACACCCTTATAAAAGCTAAATCGACTTTGAGCTGCATCCCCTCAACTCGATTATTGGTTGAAATATAACAATTGTAATAGTCAGCGAGAAGTTGCATATCCAATCGGACTCTTGGAACTATCATTACAAAATGTTTCATATTTACGGTTTAAGTAAGAAAACACCATCTGACTTGACAAGGATTAACCCAACTATAGGCAATGTATTCTTTGATTGAAAATGTCTTGTCCCTACTTTACCGAAATCGTAATTTAAATTAATTCGACCCGACGTCTTTAATGAGGAATTATTCTAAATGAGGAATCACTTTCTGAGGACCACAATGCTCAATTGGTTTTGTAGCCAACTAATAATTTGTATTCTAACATGATAGTGATCTGGAATTTATTTGTTTAATGTATTAGCATGCCATTTAGTCTAAAACTAACAGTAGAACATGTTATCAATTTTCATCGGACAGATGACGATCAAAATGCTATTTATTCATCCCATATAGGGAGAACTACAAAGACCCGAAATTCCTGAGCACATGATCGAAAACTTCTTTTAGGAGTTTATCCTTGTTAAAAATTTAATACTTAAATTATACATAGTCGATGAAAGTACTTCCAGAGCTATGGATAATTTCAAATAGTTCAGGTACTAAGCAAGTAGATTAGGTTGCTGTTTAGCAACCTGTAATCAGTACTTTTTGCATAAATACTAGTACTGATAATAAATATCTACAGTACAGTTAATAGATATTTCTTATTCTTATGCAAAATATGTTACATTTACCTTTTGATAAATGTAAAAGGCACTAGTACCTCTGACTATTGAAGGCAAAATTGCAGACTGTCAAAAGCCGATAACACTGTGGGTAGGTATTATTGGTAACTGACCTTAGAATAATGCTAATTTAGAAGGAGCATATGAACGTAAACACAATATAATTCTACTGATAACACGAAAGCCGGTTGACTGGTGGTCATAAGTAGGGGTACCACACTAACAACAAAACATTATTTTAAATATGTGCCATAAGTATCCATTAATGAAGAAAGATCTTAAAGAACAAATGTAATAACTTAAAAAACCTGCTGAGTATTTAATAAAACCCGTCTTAGACGGCATAAGGATAGCGGAATACAATCTACATTTAGTTAACGAAGACTGCTGCTAATATAATTTTAATAAAAAACGTTAATAAACTAGAATTTAAATTGCTTAAAATATTGTAATGCACCGATATTTATATTAGTATTTTATGAACAATCAATCATTAATTAATAATAGAACATAATAATTCAGCAACTGGAAGTATTGCCAACTTTTTAATATGAAAATTGTATATTGTTAGGGTGGCAGCATTACATAAGACCACCAGTAAACCGCCTTTCGTGTTATCAGTAGTGCTCCTTCTATATATAGTATTATTATAAGTAACTGACTGACTGTTGTAACTGAGTAGATAGTAATGATAATGACTGACAGCGAAAACACTGTAGATAAGACTGGTAACTCAGACTGTTTGTACAAACAATGAAGATAACTTTTCTGAATTGCTAAAAAATACTGACCCAAAACCTACTGCTAAATTTATTATTCCTAAGTCTATTATAATTCTTGATTAACAGGGTTTAATGGAAGGTACATTGAAAATTATGGAAGAATATGATGATCTATAAACTCGTCAACCATCTTGAAGTATATTCACATTTTCATTTTTGGTTTTACACAAGTTGTTCTCTTGTTCCCTCTCATAGTAACGTTTTTAGACGACGGTTACTCTGCACAATATCAACATTACCCTCCCCAAATTCAGAAATTTGTCTGTCTCTGAAATTTTAATACTAGACTACCTTGTTTGTCTCTCTAACGTTGTCTTTGTTTTGAGCTTATTGTTTTTCTTGTTTTCTTTATTACTTTACTTAACATTTGAATTAGCTATATTAACTAACTAAAATTTGAAATAACTAATCAAATCTACTCTGAGTTTCTACTTAACCCCAGGTTTAGGGGTTTCATTAATAAGATTTTTGAAGGAGATGAAGGTTCTGACATAACACTTCTACTGTGGAAAATACCTTCAGAAATATACGGCATTATGCATTTAAAATCAAGGATCTTGAATAAAGGGGATGACACATTAAGGAACATTTCTGACCCCATGAAAGTTGTATGAGATAGAGAAATAGGAGCAAACTTACCTTCCCCATGGTTATAATGAAAAAAGGCGCCAAACGCAGGTTATGTTGTAAGGCTGTCGAGTTTGCTTCTCAACTTTCTTCTGTGCTTCTCGTGATTGTTACATTTGCGGTGCTTTAAGTCATTGTGTAATTTTAAATTTTGGACTATACTTAGCCACTTCAGTGAGTGATAATTTAAGCATGTTTATAACCTTCTCAAGCAATAAACAATGGGAAACCATTGAGAGGTAAGTTTGCCTCATAAATTTAAGACCTGCGTTGTTTTGAGAATTGTAAGCATGCGCAGTTTGTGCCAAGCATGTGCAGTTGGTTTTTGACGTGTGTTTCGTGTTGAACTCTCTCTATTTTTGGTTTTCAATGGGGTCACGACTTAGTGCGTTATTCCCTTTATTCAAGATCCTTGTTTAAAATGCCCTACTTCCTTGAAGATGGCTTTATCAGTCAAGATGCTACCTGGCTTCTTCGTGGTCTAATTTAATACCCAAGAGGTGATACCTAGAAAATATCAACCTATATACCACAAATATAGCCAAATCAGTGGAATCCAGGGTATCAATGGTTGCCAACTGCCAGATAGTTTATTTGGGCAGATCACTGAACTGTTTGCTTTTAATTAACTTATTTATTGTTTTATTATCTTTTACTTTAATACTAATTTACTAACCTAGTTTAATTATTTTGTCATTAATTTCTCTGTTATTTATTTGTTTGTTGACTTTCTACTTTCAGGGGAAAAATAAGCTCTTTCTTATTTAATATCTTTTTAAAATACATTTTCATCGTTATAAAATGAAAATATTACTATATGCAATTTGAAGACATATTATGATACAAGAGATTTGGCTATTATTAATACCAACTGTCTAGTTATACATTGATAAGTTAAGGTAAAACTATAAGGTTCATGTCGCCAGCCCCCCCCATGGTAGAACTTCGACATCGGTCCGGTGCCATAATTTTTTGCTAATTTTGTGCTAATTTGTGCAGCAAATTTTAAATTTTGTGCTGGCCCTGTTTTGGAGATATAAGTGTTCAAAGATTTGGGACTAAATGTCTATAACTCACGTACGTATTTTAATTTTAAAATATCAGACTTGTGTCATCATATTCTGCTATATTTGTGCTGATTACCCCCAACTCTTTGAACACTTATATCTCCCAACCGGGACCAGCAGAAAATTTACAACCCCTATACCTCTGAATCGGGGACAGCGCAAAAATAAAATATACGGCACAAATACAGCACAAAAATATGACACAAGTCTAATTTTTAAATTTCAATATAGTAAGGGGCCTATAGACATTTAGCCCCAATCTTTAGACCCTAATATCTCCAAAACGGGGCCAGCACAAAATTTGAAATTTGAGGCTCAAATTAGCATAAAAGAATGACCCGGTCTGATGTCGAAATTCCACCTCGGACATGGACCTTTATACCTAGGATTTAGGTTTATTCAATAATAAACTGTCTAGTTTTATTTAAATAAGATTATATTCCTGTTTGGAGATCACAGATCCAAAAGGGTTCATATATCTATTGGATTTTCGGTAGATCTTGTCTCTAGACACGATACTAATTTTTCTTATTATATTTTTCTGGTTTTAGGATCGAGAATTCGTCGAGTTAGAAATGCCTTATAATGGCCAGCCAAAGAGGCCGGGATCACCCTCGCCCCTCATCAGCCCGACACATTCCGTCGGCAGTAGAAGCGGTTTGTTGCATTCGTGTTGTGGACGCTGCTGTCCGCAGAGGTATCAGGTCTGCCACCATTGACCCTTGTCTCTCTTCAAAAAGAACGACGGCTTTCGAAAACCGTCCTCTGTCGATTCGACCACCGTTTGAAGAAACGACAAATTTCAAATAGACTCCTAGATCATCATCTACCATTACAAGATTTACGCGATAAACCAGCAATATTCCTTTGTTACAATATTGTTATACTAAGTTAGCAATAACAAATTTATGTTGTTTATACCTAGGTAAAAATTTAACGCATGTAATGATAGAAAAACCTGTGCTTTATCAGTAATAAGGAAGTATATTTCGTTCTGGTAATACAAGGACGATGTTCATTGCCACGAACCAAAGATATTTATTTTGTTTAAATGTCTAAATATATATCTTAATAAATGATTATTATGAGCCAATGATTAAAGCTTATCATTTGGCATCCAACTGCTGCCGCACATAAACATTTTGGGCTACAAACTTAAGCACTATACGCTCTCGACTAAATCATTTTTCTGCTTCTAAAGCTAGCTTTATCTTTTTATTTTTGAAACTATTGATTTAATTTGCCTTTTCCAAGGCGTCAACTATTGATTTCTTAAAACCAATTACTTGCAACTACATTGCTCAGTAACTGGTATTGTAAGCTCCATGAATTGGTATTAGCATGGATCGTATAAAAAAACTAAATTTAGATAAGTTTCATGTCTAGAAAACTTTCTATTTTATTTTTGCCGTCTTATTTCTGATTTGATTGTGGCAATAGTAATTACTAAAAATCTTGGAAAAACCAAAAAGAAAGCACACGAAAGCTCCGGATATTAAAATCATTCATAGTAGTTTGAAGAAGAAAAATGTCACTAGAAGGGTTCTATCGGGCACAATTTCTTTAATTATTCTCATTTTCTGAGTGAGGGGTTACATTCCTAATAACTTTCGTCAATATATGAGATAGCTATAAAAGATGCTATAAGCCAAGTTATGGATTTCTGCTGTAACACCAAACTGAGACGTAACAGTCTTTGACAAGTCGTCAATCCCAAAAATACGTTTAGTAAACGAATTCCGCAAAACATCTCATGGTAAAAGTTTCAAGAGCTCCAAGAAAAGCAACGCTTGTTTCGATTTCGGGCTTTTGTGAAAAGTCTAATAGCCTATCAATAATTATCTTTATAATCAGAGTACAGAAAATCCAAGAAGTTCAAAACATAAAGTGAAACACAATGTTCTTTGCATTGGTAAAACACAAAGTGAAACAATGTTCTTTGCATTGGTATAACACAAAGTGAAACACAATGTTCTTTGCATTGGTAAAACACAAAGTGAAACAATGTTCTTGCATTGGTATAACAAAAGTGAAACACAATGTTCTTTGCATTGGTAAAACACAAAGTGAAACAATGTTCTTTGCATTGGTATAACACAAAGTGAAACACAATGTTCTTTGCATTGGTAAAACACAAAGTGAAACAATGTTCTTTGCATTGGTATAACACAAAGTGAAACAATGGTTCTTTGCATTGGTAAACACAGTGAAACAATGTCTTTGCATTGGTATAAACAAAGTGAAACACCTTTGCATTGGTAAAACACAAAGTGAAACAATGTTCTTTGCATTGGTATAACACAAAGTGAAACACAATGTTCTTTGCATTGGTAAAAACAAAGTGAACAATGTTCTTTGCATTGTATAACCAAAGTGAAACACAATGTTTGCATTGGTAAAACACAAAGTGAACAATGTTCTTTGCATTGGTATACACAAAGTGAAACACAATGTTCTTTGCATTGGAAAACACAAAGGAAACAATGTTCTTTGCATTGGTAAACACAAAGTGCAAACACAAAGTGAAACAGTTCTTTGCATTGGTATAACACAAAGTGAAACACAATGTTCTTTGCATTGGTAAAACACAAAGTAAACAATGTTCTTGCATTGTATAACACAAAGTGAAACACAATGTTCTTTGCATTGGTAAACACAAAGTGAAACAATGTCTTTGCATTGGTAACACAAGTGAAACACAATGTTCTTTGCATTGGTAAAAACAAAGTGAAATGTTCTTTGCATGGTAAACACAAAGTGAAACACAATTTCTTTGCATTGGTAAAACACAAAGTGAAACAATGTTCTTTGCATTGGTATAACACAAAGTGAAACACAATGTTCTTTGCATTGGTAAACACAAAGTGAAACAATGTTCTTTGCATTGGTAACACAAAGTGAAACACAATGTTCTTTGCATTGGTAAAACATTGTAACACAAAGTGAAACACAATGTTCTTTGCATTGGTAAAACACAAAGTGAAACAATGTTTTTGCATTGGTATAACACAAAGTGAAACACAATGTTCTTGCATTGGTAAAACACAAGTGAAACAATGTTTCTTTGCATTGTATAACACAAAGTGAAACACAAATGTTCTTTGCATTGGTAAAACACAAAGTGAAACAATGTTCTTTGCATTGGTATAACACAAAGTGAAACACAATGTTCTTTGCATTGGTAAAACACAAAGTGAAACAATGTTCTTTGCATTGGTATAACACAAAGTGAAACACAATGTTCTTTGCATTGGTAAAACACAAAGTGAAACAATGTTCTTTGCATTGGTATAACACAAAGTGCATTGAAAACACAATGAAACAATTTCTTTTGCATTGGTAAAACAAAAGTGAAACATGTTCTTTGCATTGTAAACACAATGAAACAATGTTCTTGCATGCAAAAGTGAAACAATGTTCTTTGCATTGGTAAAACACAAAGTGAAACAATGTTCTTTGCATTGGTATAACACAAAGGTTCTTTGCATTGGTAAAACACAAAGTGAAAACAATGTTCTTTGTATAATGAAACAAGCAAAACAAAGTGAAACAATGTCTTTGCATTGGTAAAACACAAAGTGAAACAATGTTCTTTGCATTGGTAAAACACAAAGTGAAACAATGTCTTTGCATTGGTAAACACAAAGTGAACACAATGTTCTTTGCATTTCTTGGGTATAACACAAAGCATTGGTAAACAATGTTCTTTGCATTGCATGTTCTTTACATGAAACAATGTTCTTTGCATTGGTAAAACACAAAGTGAAACAATGTTCTTTGCATTGGTAAAACAATGTTCTTGCATTGTATAACACAAAGTGAAACACAATGTTCTTTGCAAGGTTAAACTCTTCTAAAACTTGTTTCACGCAAGTAAAATGCAAGGTTAAACAAACTTGTTTCACGCAAGTAAAATGTTTTCATTGTTGATCATTTAGAATTACTTACATTATTCCACATTTCCTCTTAAATACTGTTTATTTAAGACACTCATTACGTTTTTTCACATTCTGTCCAACCTAGTAAACTACAGTTGTTTGAGCTGTATCGAACAACACTTTCCAAAATGAACCTGATTCATGTGCATTCGTTCGATCCTGCTACCGCTGCAATAATCTCACTTACCTCTTTTGAAACGGAATTTATGGTAACATGTTAGGTTATCTCATATTAATTTTTAATAAATACCCAAATTAGTTATCCAAATTTGATAAAATAGTGTTAAAAGTTAAGCATGCAGCGGTAAGAAACATTCGATCGTATGATCGATTTCTCTGCGTGTTTTGCTCGAGCGTTAGGATTCTCACCTTAACTCTAGATTCCTAGCGGCTATCATGCTGGGCAACAGCTTAATTTTGGAAAGCGTTGGACGGTACTAATAAGTTCATAGTACCTATTAAGCAATTCTGGGCCTTTAGGGGTAAATTTTAGTATGGATCTTTTCACTCTGGCTATATTGATTTAATTAAAGTTATTTTCTAAATTGTAAAATTCTAAGCGATTTCTATAAGAAATCTATGTGAACTTTTCATGATTATTTTTATAAGGAAGAAAGGAAAAGTAAAGAAACACTTTTTGATTAAAGAAACTTAGTCTAGCCTAGTCTATATGTTGCAGGCAATACGGGAAATAAGAGTATTATACACAATGCTCGATTTTTCAAATTGCCCGGAACATATTATAATACCAAAATGTCTATTCTATACTGGAGTCCAAGAAACCCTGAAAACACTAGTCTTGTGTATTATTTAATATAAATAACTATTTTATTTATAGTTTTGCCAGATGCATCACTTATAATTAAATAAAAAAATATCAACAAATTCGACAGGGTGTAAATAAACATAAGCTGTCAGTACATAGCATTTCCGCACTATTCTTTGAGGCTGACTAAGAAATGAAAAAAAAAAAATAAGTGGGCTAGTGTCGCTGTGTATGTCAGTTCTTAATGAAATGGGAAACCATTAAGTTTATTTAAATTATTTTCCAAATTATTTTAACATATAAATCCGTCAACTCTGAGGGAATAATTTCTAAAGCAACAAAGTATTATGATGATGACTTCGACAAGCTTCGTTTTTACAAATATGCCCGAATCAAGTATTTAAGGTTTCCAAAATATTTTCAACTTGTAGTTGGGCCCTAGACATCTTTGAACCCTAATTATGTCCATAGAATTCTTATAGAAATTTAATTCATAAAAGACATAAAAAGTCTTTTGATACGAAATACTAGAAAATCCACGGACTGTTAAAAAAATTAAAGACTTTCTGTTGTAATATATATATATATATATATATATATATATATATATATATAATATATATATATATATATATATTATATATAAATATATATATATATATATAATATAATGTGTGTGTGTGTTACGGTGAATTCCCAATGATTGGTGATTTTTAGAATTTACCGGTGCTTTCTAAGAGGCACGACACGTTCTGTTAACCCCGAAAAAAGAATTGAAAAATAAAATGCTCTGACGATATCCAAAAATTAGGATATAGGTTTGGAAATTATTGAATATTCCTCTTAAGCCAGCGCAGAAATAACATAACTTTTAGAATTCAACGGTGTAAAATAGAAGTCACCAATATTAAATTTGATAATTTATTAAAGTAAGTATTTTATAAGGATGATAAAAGAAGCAACAATAAATTTGTTGTTCTCCGCAGGCGCAAGAAGAATATTCAGTTTTCACCAAACCTATTTGGTCATTTCTAGATTCCCCAGGAATATTTTAATTTATATAACTATTTCGGGTTTACGGAGTCGAATGTCGTGACTTCTAGAAAGCACCGGTGAATTCTAGAAGTCACCAAAAATCGGGATTTCACCACGACATATACATCGATTAAATCTAAGAATTCTTTCGTTACAGGGATCCGTATACTGTTCTAGTACTAACTACTGGCATAGAAGCCAGAGTGTGATTAAGACTTTTAACTAAAAATCTCCATGGACTTCAGGTATATCGTATAGTCTTTTTTTCTCAGAACGTTTATCTATCTGTAGATATTTATCTGTAATTCTATGTACTATCTACAGATTGACTTAAAATTCAATAGACTAAATAGTTCATCAGTCAATCGCTTTCCCATGCCTTTATAATTGTAATAGATGGTGTAATGTACGCAGAGTTTTGTATATATTTTAAGAGTGATTCTTTACAAACTAATAATGTTATATTTTGTAAATTTTTATTTTCCAAATACTCACCGATGGGTTTCATAGCGGTAACCGTATAAGGAACCTAAGCGGTTAGTTTTGATCTGTTAAATAGATGGAAATAATTGTAGATTAAAGGCAGGAAGGCTTGGTGGAAATAATACATTTTTTACTTTCCATATTTTTCCCTTTAAATTATTTCATTATTCCCTTTCGTCGGAGGTAAGTTCGCCTCTAAATTTAAGACTTGCGGAGTTAATGTAATTATTGAAAGCATGCGCAGTATGTACGAAGCATGTGCAATTTGATTTTGGCATTTGTTTTGAAATGGATTCTTCTCTATTTATTATCTTCAACGGAGTCACTTTGTTATATGGGAAATCGAATTAGTGCGTCTCCCCCTTTATTTGAGACCCTTAGTGTAATCCTGTGATAAGAAATATTAAAAAACTTTGAATTTTTAGCGAATTTTCATAGGAAAATTACGCTCATGAGGTTGTTCGGATGGTGGAAGTGGTGGAGATCGATTCAAATTAGCTTCCTGATTCCAAAAGTATATATTATTACAAGTTCATGTATACTTATATATACATACATCATATTATATATATACATATATATATATATATATATATATATATATATATATATATATATATATATATTGTATGTAAAAGTTTCTACCCTTGTATATTTAAAATGACAACTAGATGAAGCACTTGCTCACTAGGTTCATGTGTTGGTGGATTATTTTTTTTCACCATAGCCTTAGCCTGCCTAGTAAAAAACTTTAATAGATTTTATTGTTATATTGTAGTTGGTTGTTAATGTTTTAGTACCTAAACTCGTACTGTCATTTTTAAAGGTTTAATAAGTTATTTATAATTGTTTAAAAATAAAAAAAAACTTTTTTTCCAATTTTCAAACGTCACGAATTAATATTTATAGGTCAATTATATTGAACCGGTAACCTATGTTGTGTAAATATTGTTTAATTAGGCTCTCAATAAAAGTGATGGGGGATTCCTTTTTCAGATTAACTTCCTAATCCTTTAGATTTTATGGTCACAGAGTCGTAGGATTGAACCGTAGAGTAAATATAGAATTGAAAACGACTACTCTTAGGAGTTGATTCTTGAATTAATAAAGTGTTTGATACTAGATGCCTTGTCCTGTAACATATTTTGGTATTAAACATTTCGTAAGAGACAAATTTCTCCGTTACCTCTTATAATTTGCTTTCTCCGAACTCTCATAAATTCGTAACTGTGACATTCATTTCTATACTGATTATGTTCGCAGAAGTAGCCTCAGAATCAACTCCGATTTGAATCCCACAATCAAATATGATTCGTATCCCGGAATCGATGATTTTGTGATACAAATCGACTTTGCTTCTGAAATAAAAACGATTTAGTTTCGAAGGTGAAATGATGAGGTTCAATAGGTTCGAAGATTGTACATGTCTTTGTGAGCCAGTATAGGTGGGGAAGTTCCAAGTGACAGAAGTGAATATAAATGCATAGTCTAGTGTTACAAACTTTAAGCCACTCGAAACTCCCTGGTGTATTCTGAATTAGGAAGACTTACGCCAACATTTTTTGAACCCATCGATCCTCATTGTGCACCTCCTGAACACATATTTGTAACTGTTCACATCTTTTTATTAGGTAAGATCTTAATAATACTAGTGTAAAAGAAGCATACATTTGTAATCCACTGATAAAGGGATGTTGGATGTCTGAATTAATTTTGTACTTATCCATGAAACGGGTAGATTTGCACAGTAGATTATTTTGTCTTTTTTCGCCGATCCTGCAGAAATTTACTACCAATAAAATAGACCCTACCCAATTTAATGTCACTATAATACAAATTCCATGCTTCTTTTGAGTGTCTACACTCCAACAAGACGAAGTAACTCATCTGATACACCGATAACATCTCATTGTTTGGCTAACAAAATATTAAAATTGACAGCAATCATGCGAGATGATCTCATCAATTACTAATCAATTATTATGGCGTAAATCAATTACGAGAGCCAAAGTACTTGCATTTCTCAAGCGTTATTCTCGTCATCGTTAATACACAAATTCACGATCCATGTACAAAATATAATCACCACGTGTCGAGTGGATTGAAAATTGATATCCAATTCTAGGTTTATAACGTATTGACGTCCAAACAATTAACTTTTGAAATTAATCTTTGCATTGATCGTGTGCGGTCTCTAAAATAAACATGTCTTTCTTCTGGTTTAAGCAACCTGTTATTTATATTTCACCTCATTTAGTTTTTAAGTATCAGTTGACATCGGGTACTACAATGACAAATGAATTCTAAAGTATTATAGAAACTAGTTAACAATAATTATGGTAATTAAAAGTATCATAGAAACTAGTTAACGTTAATTATGGTGATTGAAAAGTACAATAGGAGCGAATTAACGTTAATTATAGTACCTGAAAAGAACCATCGGAACGAGTTAACGTTAATTATGGCGATTGAAAAGTACAATAGGAACGAGTTAACGTTAATTATAGTGATTGAAAAGTACAATAGGAACGAGTTAACGTTAATTATGGTGATTGAAAAGTACAATAGGAACGAGTTAACGTTAATTATTGTACCTGAAAAGTACCATTGGAACGAGTTAACGTTAATTATTGTACCTGAAAAGTACCATCGGAACGAGTTAACGTTAATTTTGGTAATTGGAAAGCAATGATGGCGTCATGCTGAGGCAGTGCCCCGGGAGTGTGGGGCAAGTAGGTCCATAGGGGGCATCATAACAAGCATTTAATTTCCCTTCTATCCTACAAAACATAAATAAAAAAATAAACTAAAGAATTTTTTATGTATATTCAAAATATTTCGCATAAAAGCGAGCAGTTAAATATTATTTCCTTACCATAAATAAATAATAAATATTAAAGGAATCGGTTTCCTTTGGTTTCATCCTAGCTTAAAAACATGAAATTACACCCAAGTCGTCCCCAAATCCGAATAAGATCCCTGGTTTTATTTACCAGTTATATGGGACATAACTTTATTTTTGCATCCCGGTAATACATCATTTTTATCGCCGCTATTGTTAAAGAAATAATATAAAGTAAATAAAATTTAAACACTTTAGAGTTAACGTTTGCTATACTAAATGGACAAGTTTTGCTATACTAAATGTAAACACTTTAGGAACAAGTTAACGTTTGCTATACTAAATGTTAAACCTTAGGAACAAGTAACGTTTGCTATACTAAATGTTAAACACTTTAGGAACAAGTTAACGTTTGCTATACTAAATGTTAAACACTTTAGGAACAAGTTAACGTTTGCTATACTAAATGTTAAACACTTTAAGAACGAGTTAACGTTTGCTATACTAAATGTGAAACATTTTAGGAACGAGCTAACGTTCACTATGGTAATTGTTAGGTACCATATAAAAACAAGTTAATGTTTACATAGTAAATATTAACTTGTTTTTATATTTAACAATTACCATAGGTAATTGTTAAATACTATTGAAATGAGTTCAAGTTCCTCTGTTAAGGGTATATTATAAAATATTTAATATTTAATGGAAAACTTTGGGTTTGTGGTTTTATTCACCAAAGTGGTTTGGCTCAACTTATTAGTTGCCATTGCCATGCAGGGTAAAAGCCCCAATGTCATAATGCGATGAGGAAGAAATGTTGAAAGGTAAAGCTTACACGTTACATTTTTTCTAGATTGAAACCCAATAGGCGTATTTACCATAGGTGTTATGCCCCTAATCATTCTAAGAATAATGTCCCTTTCCCTATCAAATCGCGCCATTTCTCCTCATTCTTCTTTTTTTTCTCTTCCCTTCAGCCCCTAAAACGGGACTTGATGGTAACAGTCATCAAGACAATGCTGCACTGAATCAATTTGGTGAATAAAAGGCCGATATTTTATATCGCCAATCTTGGGGTTAAAAATGAAATATACAGATGTCTCCATTTCTAAAAACCATTTATATATGTAATAATTACTTTATTTAGACGCGGGGTTTGGCAGGGGAACCTTTTGTTCAACCCTTTCAACCCGCCTCGGGTTCAACCCCCGCGGCAGATGTCTAGTGAGTGGGATGAACACGGGATTCAACCCGGCAGATGTTAGTGAGTGGATTGAACACGGGGTTCAACCCCGCGGCAGATGTCTAGTGAGTGGGATTGAACACGGGATTCAACCCCCGCGTGTCTAGTGATGGGATTGAACACGGGGTTCAACCCCGCGGCAGATGTCTAGTGAGTGGGATTGAACTTCAACCCTGTGAGTGGGATTGAACACGGGTTCAACCCTGAAACTCGTTCTTCGCGGTGAAAAATACCGTGTGAACAGTTGGGGTTGAACCCCTAATGAAGTTGAACACGGGATTAAGCCCCCTGCCAAACCCCGCATGTGAACGAAGTAATTGATATGCACACTACTTTTGCTGCATAATTTTTAATTATATTTTTTTCTTACAGAGATTAATATTCTTGTTTACGCATTTTTGACGTTTTACTGTAACGTCAGAATTGAATTGTTCAAAAATAATAATATTTTTTCGTGTTGTATTTATTCTTAAAACAAGGAAAGATTAAGTAGAGTTCTTTCACTAAAACAGGGAGTAAAATCTCAAAAACACATCACCAATTGTTAGCTAAAAATGTTGACTATTATACAGCACATCATTTCTAATTCTCAATCAGCACCGTTGCTTCTAAACTTTCGGAATAAAATAAACGCGCACTGTACCTACCGACTTCAAAATAGTAGTTCTCGATTGGCCGTTTGTCTAACAGTGTTGCCAAAAGCCCCTGATTGTGTAAAATTAAAATTAGAACGAAATGTTCTTTTAAATTGTTTTACATTTTCTTAAAATTGTAGATATATTATTAAATGAAAGACACTATCGGTTTTTGAAACATCGAAAAACTAACCTGAACACCTGTGATTATTAATATAATCAAATAAACAGTACCATATATAATCGTACTTTTAAAATACAAAACAAAACACAATGTGGGAAAAGCCGTGAACAATTTATTGATTACACTCTTGACACACTTTAAGAGATTTTACTATTACTATGAGATAACTAGAGATTACTATGAGATTACTATGAGGTTACACTGTGCCAATGACAGCCCCAAAAAGATGTTTCAAGCCGCTCAATGTATTGAGATAGGCTATGCATCCTCTCAGAGGCGGACTGAGCCAAAAAGGAGGATACATCTCAAGAAGGTCTAAAGGGGGGGGGTCCTATATGGAGCCAAAAAGGCCCGAGGAGAATACATCTCAAGAAGTTCTAAAGGGGGGGGGTCCTATATGGAGCCAAAAAGGCCGAGAGGATACATCTCAAGAAGGCCTAAAGGGGGGGGGGTCCTATATGGATTTCTAAGTAAGAAGTCTACTTTTAACTAGAGTAGTACTGTTGATTATAGCAAGCTTAATTTAATTTAATATTTAATAAAATTAATTCAAATGAAATTATATTATTTAAATAAATTAAAATAAACCTTAGTCAATAAAATAAATAGGTAAGTATAAAACAAAATTATAATAAACTAAATGAAAACTTAAGTTATTACTTTAAATTGAATATTTAATTAAACTATTTTATGTTTAATCCCTAGGGCACGTGCCCTTCGTGATCCTAGGCTTCCGTATGGGACTTTTAAAGAATAGGAACCTTTAAGGACCTATTTTGAGGAATCAAATTGGGAACATTTAAAGTGCAAAAAAATATCTTAGGCCCTTTTCTGCTGTTTAGGGCCTTCTTCAAGTATTTTAAGGGCCATCTTTGGCTTTCTTTGACCAGTATTTGGCACTAGCCAAATACTGGCAAATTTATTTTACTTGCCAGGCATGGCCTCCCCAACCCCTACTACTACCGGTTCTAGTCTTTTTATGGGGTCCTTAAACGTCTAGGTATAATGAATATGGGCCAAAAAGGTCTAAAATTTAGAATATATTTTGGATTACTTGAAAAACAAACATCTAAAGCCCGTGTGTGCTGTTATAGAGGCCTGATGCTAGGGCCCTTTTTGATCCTAGTTTTTTGAATACGGCCCTTAAAAGTCTAGGTAAAATAAAACAAGGCATTTAAGATCCTAGATTTAAAAATGTTTGTCTCTAAGAGCTCTTTAGACTCTACCTTTGACTATTAGGCCCCTTTGACTCTGTTGTTATGAATATATGCGAACTTATAATAGAATAATTTTTTTCTAATTTTCTTTTTGTTTCTTTAAGTTTATTTTTGGCTGAGGGACCTCGCTCTTACAGGCCAGTCCGCCCCTGCATCCTCTAGTATATATCTCTACGCTTGAAACTGAAGACATTTCTAGGATACTTATCCCCTTAGTAGACCCTAATAGGCTTAAAATTAATCAAATCAACTTTTTTATTTTTATATTAAAATCAAACTTACCATCGATAGCGTCAGATACAAGTTAATAGAGAAACGACGGGATTGATGGTATCGAACAAACACATTGCTTCCCGTATCTTCTCCACCAGCTTTTAACGATACTGTCATTCGTAATTATTCTAATTTGACTTATTAATGACAAGAAGTTGCATATAAAAAACATTTCAAGTCACCTAGTAACGTAAATCTTTACACGTTAAGGATGGTAAAATGTTTACAGTGGCTTAAATATCGAGGTGTACACAGCCCTATTCGACGCCAAGACTTAATTCCACCACTTAATTCGACTTTGTACTTTGCAAGCTCCGATTCTTATGAACCTTTATATTTGTAAGTTATCAAGCAATATAAATGTTTAATAAACTTGTATATTGTATATGTAGTAAATAGTATTTACTTTTGTACTTAATTAGTGATGATAAAAATTGACTTCAAAATTCGATAATCGATTATTATTATTAAATTCGATAGTCGAGTCGATTATTGACTCGTGATCAATCGACTTTCGGAGTCCACCATCACTACATATTAATAATAATTAACATGTAATTCTTATTATAATAATTACATTACAATCTTTTTAATCTATCTTTTATTTATTTAGTTATTATTTACAACTTGAATACATTTTTCATACTTCTTTTCCTAAGTTCCTAAATAGACGAGAGATACCTATCATTTCCAGGCTGATACCAGATACAGATCCAGTTATAATATATACTTTGTTCACACGTGGTGTTTAGCAGGGGGTTCAACTTCCTAGCTGTTGTCGTGTAAAACTCTTTTTTCTCCGTGAAGGATACCGTGTAAACAGATAGGAGTCAACCCCTCTAGGGATTGAACCCCCTGCCAAACCCCGCGTGTGAACATAGTAATTGACGAGTGTTCATTTTTGTTGTGCCCATGCACAACAATGTTAGTTGTCATAGTTACAAGTAAAAATAAGAGATTTTCATAGACATATATTTAATATAGAAAATAGACAAGAAACTAAATGCTAAAATAAAATATTTTATATACTTACGGCAGCATAACTATGGATTACTAAACCTTTTTTCAGCAGCGAAATATAATTTTACGAACACATGCCACATAATATTAAAAAAAGAACGTAACTTTTACGTGGTAAAAGTAATTAATAATAATAAAAGTAATTAATGGTAATGTACCATTAAATAATGGTAAGTAATGGTAATTGCTCTCTAAGAAGTAGTTATAGTTCATTTAAATGTAATTGTGAATAATTACATTAATAATAATTGTACATTTAAGTATACTTGTAATAAACGCCTAGACTCTCACAACCCCTACGAAGTTACGGTACAGTTATATTTGAATGTACTATAATTACCTCTGGGTCTAGGCGTTTATCGCTACTGTTCCAGGCGCGGATCCAGCCCAAATTCTTAGGAGGGGCGATTATTGAGGCCTTAGTATAACTCAATTAATTTCGCATGAGGGTGCAGGTGCTTTAATGAGGGTTAGTATAACTTGAGATTATACTTTGTACTTATACTTAAGTAGTAGCATTCAAAAATGTATCAAATATGCAACCGAAGCCAACTAAAAAAGAGTTTTAGCGAATTCTATTTATGGAATAATGGCAATGACGTTTATGAGGTTAATTGGATAATGGAAGTTGAGGGGGTAGTTATGTCCAAACAATATGTGTGTGTATATATATATATATATATATATATATATATATATATATATATATATATATATATATATATATATATATATATATATAATATATATATATTATTATTATATATATATATATATGTATATATATATATAATATATATATATATATATTATATATATATATATATATATATATATATTATATATATTGTGTGTGTGTGTAAAAGATCTACCTGAGTAGGGACGAAACTTGACGTATGGCGAGATGTTAAGAAGGTTACGAGGCCTATTGTTTTGAAAAACGATGACGTTATCAACCCTAGATATGACATCATTAAAAAAATATTGGCATTGAAACAAGGTATTACATATTCAAGTTGACGGCAAGCTTAATAGATTGAGACCAGTTTCAACTGAATTAAACCATCCCTAGAGACACTAACGTGGGATAATATAGATTATATATGTTGTATATATGTATACGTCTAGGTTAATGACTTCTGCAATATCTGTTAGGTTTAGTAAAGCTTGATAGTGAGAAGGTAGTATGAAAGAAAGACACCTATCTCTTGTTTCGCCCTTAGGACAAAAATGGCTCCCATGGAACAACGGCGAGCTAAGCATGTTTGCAAAGCGCCTATAGAAGGTCTTCTTATAGTTGTAAGCATTCTAAAACAATTGGAACCGGTTTCTGCTCAATCGGACCATTCTAAGTAGAGTTATTGGCAAATAACTTAATTATTAAATAACGTCATTAGCTATTAAAATTAATGTCTTCCTTTTGTATACAGTGGACGAAATATAATTTTTCAACGTTACATACATTTCATTGTATGCATATAAACATCTATGTTGTTCGAGCGATGGAAATTTGCTAGATACATGGCAAAATGCCTTGTAAAATTAATACTAAAACAACGATTGTGTGGACTTGAAAAGGTCATAGCAAGGCAGCGATAATTCGCTAAATTCATGACAAAAAAACCATTAACAAATAATAATAATAAAACATCAAATAATACAAAACAACGTGGCCATAAGGAGGCCCTCGGCCTGACGCATCCATGAAGGGGCGAAGCCGCGTAGGAGCAAATTCATTAAATATTTTCAGTCCTAATTATACAACAGCAGATTTTTTGTTTAATTAATGAATAACAAATCATGCGAGCGAAGCGAGCTTAAGAAAATGTTGCTCTTTTCAATTGTTTTTTTTTTAATTAAAAAAAAATAACCAGCGCCGCCTAAGCTACTTTCTTTTTCTTTAATTTTTCCGCAATTTTTTGGATCTCCTTGTATCTGCGCCTGGTACATTCTAGCTTCAATAAGAAAGAGTATAAACGCGATTGGTCATTTACGCTAAAGGTCGTCTCCGCGACTGTACACCAAAGCTACAAAAATATGTAGCTAAGATGACCTGTCGCGAATACAACCTTTTAAGACTTTTTGATATTTGACGCTAGAATGGTCTTTCGCGTTAATGAGTTCAACTCCAAACCCAGGTTCATTGACACAACCAATTAGTATATTTACTTTTTGTTCTGGGGGTAATAGAATATTTACATTTTATATTTTATGTTTATTAAATTATACAAGGTTATGGTATATGTGAGGTTATAATGGTACAAGATAGGTTATAATGATGCAGGTTATTGAGTAAATAACCTCAATAAACAATGATTTTTTGACTGTTAGTTTCAATGTTATTAAATAAATACTCAATAATACGATATAACATTAAGCATTAAAGATTTTTATAAAACTCCTTGAACAAGCCACTTCGGGTAGCTCACGTGGGGATTGAGCTGGTTCAACAAAATATTTAAAACTGGAATACAAAATAAACTCACTTACCGAAGATGGTTGCTGCAGCGTCTTGAGAGGCCCTCTACGCTTTCTTCTCCCTTCTTCACCAGGGTAATTCACAGCGGTCGGTAATTATTTGATATTGGCACGTTTCAGAAATGGTATACGTCATTTTTATAAAAGAAGAGAATACTTTTTGATTGTTATAAATAAAGAAATTATATAAAACCTTAAAGCCGGTAGGCGATGTAATGAGAGAACAAATCACAACAGTCTGCTTGGATATCAGATCCCGGTAGCAACTAAAGGGTAATTTCATGAGATACGTAGTCAAGCTGTGAAACTCCGCCCTTTCAACTCTCATTGGCGAAAACTAAAAATTATAAGAAAACTTCGCGCGAAAATTAAAGAAAAATATGAACTGGTGTCAATATCACACTGAATAATATACCTATTTAATTTTAAAGAAAATATTGGTATAACCGATATTTTTGGTTTGTTTTATTTTATTTACTCTTGTTTATGAATCGTCTCAATGTTATCGTTTTGTTTGTTAATTATTTTATTTTTGTTAATTTGTTTTGTTTAAATAAAGTTACACATTTGAAACACCGTGTACAGTATTACTGAGACTGTAAACTAAATAAACCAATTTTTCAAAACAGACCAAACTCTACCTGACATTTTGAGAGTTGTAATTACTTATTACAATATATAATACAACAGTATTTACTGCCTACCAAAATTCGTCCTGTTTATTTTTGTAAGTTATAGTTCCTCATCTTAATTTAAGAATTAATTGTAATCCTAATTTTTGCATTCATCGATAAAATTTAAACAGAACAATTTAAAGAATTATTTGTATAATTTTCTGCCGGAAGTAGGTAGAATAGTATATAAATAAATAAACGGTTTATTTACACCTTAGAATAATACTAAATATAGAAGGAGCACAGGACCGTAAACACAATGTAATTCCACTGATAACACGAAAGCCGGTTGACTGGACAAGAGTCTAGCTCGCAACTGTGCACGGAGAAAAATATCAAGGAAATATGTAGTTATGACCCAGGTTTAGTTAAATATTCTCATATATTTAAACTTTTGTTGCGGGTGTAACACCTCATTCTATTTCTATAGAATAGTAATTTATTAACTTTTAATTTAAACTTATTAATATTTAATAAGTATATATTAATTATTATATATACATGAATACTTTGTTTATTTGAATATTTTAAGATAGAAAGATCTATTTAAGAAGCTCTTTTACATTTTTTCTGTGATAATTATGTGAATTATAATTTCTGAAATTATTCTTAAAAAATTATGTGTATGATTAAATGTACACTGGTACCTATCGTTAATATATTGTAATATCCGGAGGGCTCATTAATATCTATACATAACAGACGACTTAAAACTATATTTTGATAAAAAGTAAATTCATATATATACTGTTTGTTTTGTTTTTATTGGGCTTGAATTATGATCTTATTTAATTCCCAAGTATCACTACTTTGTATATCTAAATAAAAATGAGGCCCCTAGTTGCGGATATTTTAGATCATACAATTTAAATGCAAAAATGTCTGAATTTTCCCCAAAAAATAATTGCCATTTTTTATTGCACCAACAACAACTTCTTTTAAGCCTGACAAGATTTTATTACATTTTTACTTTTCTTCATTTATACTGTAGGATAGGAAAAGTATTGTGTTTGCAAAAAATCCGAAACCGGGATGACACCGGAATTATCCTTTTCAGGCGTTTTAAGGCCTCCTGAGTGATTTCTCAAGGATGTCTGTCTGTATCTGTGTGTGTATGTGTGAGTGTGTGTGTTATCATAGTAGCGCCCAGTGTATTTATGCTAAAGAGTTGGGATTTTGTACAAAAACCAGTCTACCGCTGTAGTTGAGCTATTCGGAAAACAATTTTTATGACGTCATTAACCCGCAATAATGACTCTGCGATACAATAATACATCAAACATCAAATTAATTCTTTACAAATGCTTAACCACCTACACTTACTTTTTCAAAATATTTTGATTTCGCTATTATTAATTAATTATGTAGTTTAAAAATTAATTATGTAGTTTGTCAAAGAAATTCAAAAGCCTAAACAAGAAAAAAAAAAATAAATTGGCGTTGAAAATTTCTTAACACATACCCGACAACAACAAAAATGAAAACACAACTACGAAAGCGTGTTTGTTGTCCCCCCCCCCCCTAGCCGAGCAGGGTTGTTGCAAAAATTATATAAATACTATGGTTCAGAAAAAGGTAAGCATATTTTAAAAATAATTTGATAAAATTATTTAAAATTTTAATTTTTAAAAAATAATTAATTAATTTTATAATTTTTATTTACAATAAATTAGAGCTTAAAGATAACATTTGTCTTAACCAATTAAATTTATTCTATTAGTTCGACATATTAACTTTTTGGTGATATTATTAGTAAAATAAAAACTAAAATTTCCGCCATATTTTGTTCAGTTTTGTTCAATAATAATTTGTTTTTGTATTTGCGTAGGCAACCCTGCAGGCTGAGTTCTGATTTTCGTAAAAAATAAACAACAATTGTTTTACAGGAATGAACTTATTTTCAAAATATTTATAGACTGCACTCTAATAAGTAGTTTAAAACAAATTAGAGATCTCTGTTTATAATTTGAAAGTAATTATGTATTGTTCTGCCAGAAAAAATGTAATGTTTGTTGTTACTAGGCAAACTGTTCTCTATATAAACAACTCTGCTATTAGCGCTGTGAGATATAACTTCTATTTTGCAAAGCGTTAATGTGTTGTTTAAAAAGTCTACCCATAAAAATTAAGGGGTAATCCGTACAAATGATGACAGACTAAATAAGTGTTTAGTGTTAATATTGACAAAACCATGACCCCAATCTCATTGGGATCATTGGATGATTTATACCTAAAAAATAGTGTTAAGTTATAATAATTCTGGCAAGCCGGTCGAAGTTCCTTAATTTTTAAGTCCTATGATTAATTAAAAGTGTAATTAATTAAAGAGTTTTTTAGTTAAATTTTACTCATTAGTAAGGATACTGCATTACATCAAGGAATAAATAATACAACAAATAAAACAGAAAAAAAATGTATTTATAAAAGTAAAAAGTTTTTTGTACCCAATCATTTTTTATTTCTTTATATTATGAGTAAAATAGCAAAATAACACTTGGAGCAATATATTAACCACATTAAATTACATGTTTCACTGCTTGGCAGTCGAAATCTACCACACATGGATTCAACACCATCAAAATTATAAAAAAAAAAATTAACGTAAAATTTTATTATGTCTCATTATAGTGCCTCACCATACAGTCTTATAAAGTAAAATCCAACATTTACACAAAATGGCACATTTATAATTAACTTAACATTACAACATACTTAACATTACAACATACTTAACATAAAAGAATAATATAGAATTTAAAAAATATTCCTAAATTTTTGTTTGTTATAAAAAAAACATAAAACAAAATTAAATTTATATTGCAACCATTTATACCTAACACCTATAATATCAATTTAATCAAAATAATTATAATGATTTTAAACAATGGAATTGAGCAGAAAATAATGGCATTCATTTATCTCTCGTTCACTGGGTTATTAAAATTTTAAAGCAGCGAGATAAATTTTTAAGCGTTTAAGTTTACGAGCGTTAATTTTGATCCCCTAACCCCTTTAGCTCATTTGACTAATTTTGTGGGCAATACTCATAGAGATATCGTTACTAGATGCGGCAGTCTCATTACGTTGGATGTTTGGCTTTATCTATAGAATTGGTTTGTGGGAACCAAATCGAGGATTTATCATTATGGAAGGGAGTAGACGCGTGCTGAAGAATTTCGTTAAGTTTGATTGAGTTCGTAATTTGTTGTTATAAAGAAGAAATTATTCTTCTTTAGAAGAATGTTTCTTTTATTCCAAATATAGGACTTGATTGTATTATCAAAGTTCCGCTACCCCAATTTGCTGGATAGAGAGGTCAATATAAAGAGTTTTAAAGCCTTCAGAAAGCTCTTTGTTACGAGCATTGTGGCGTGAGCAGTGGGGTCCCGACGTATTGGCTCAAGTCTCTCTATAGAAGAACCCGACTCGGCTTGGTTCTAGTAAGAATTTTCACTAATTTAACTTTTCTTCTTGTTAAACAAAAGTGCATCAGAACAACTGAGGCATCGCCCTTCTAGTAGTTAAGACTCATTTAAATATTAAACTAATACAATGAATAAAGACTATGTCATGACTACTTCTTGTAGTTACAATTATAAAGTGAAATCAGAATTTTAATTTTAAAATTTGTCTCTAAAATCGTACTTTAGACTTAATACTTTTAGAATAAAGACATTTTGATTTTACCAACGTAGCCATTTAGGCTCATAATGTGCATATAGTGGCTCTGTGGGATTATTATAAAATATTTTACAGAAATGATAGCTAAGTTTACGAATCAGATATATTTTGAAAACCATGTCCAGCATGAATGTCTCATTGAGATACAGTATCATGCTACCATACGTACCAATCACGCTTAGTAATAGAAAAATGTAATAACGTATGTAGAGAGCAATTTAATACTAGTTAGTAAACGTATTGGTTAAAGCCTCAATAAAAAATTATATTTATTGATAATTTTGAGCATTTTTTTAAACTGATTATCAATTTTTCAAATAGTTAGCAAGAATAATCACAAATAGGGATAAATATACTTTTCTATTATTGTTAAGAAGGAAACAAAGTACAGGTCACAGTTGGAGGAAATAGACAAACATAAAAGGTTAAATGAAATAAGGAATGTGAGGAAAATTAAACAGATTTAAGTGGAAGGAAATAGGCGGCAATGTCACAGTAAAATGGAAATTGGAAGCAATGTCACAGTAAAAAGAAAAAAAATATAGAAGCAATGTCAAAGTAAAAAGGAAATAGGAAATAATGTCACAATACAAAGAAAATAGGAAACAATGTCACAGTAAAAGGAAATAGGAAACAATGTCACAGTAAAAGGAAAATAGAAACAATGTTACAGTAAAAAGAAAATAGGACATAATGTCACAGTAAAAATGAAATAGGAAACAATGTTAAGTCCACAATTAAAAGGAAAAGCCAAGTTAAGGTCACAGTAATACGAAATAGAGAAAAGAGAAAACTGTAAAACAGGTCACAGTGGAAGAATGAATATAGGAAAATGGAGATAAAGATGATATTACAGATATATTTACTATATAAAGTCAAGCTGATGGTTGGGATGCGCTAAACTATGGCATCAAGGCCATAGTTTACCCATTCAGCACTGCAGGATTCTGTGTGCGAACTTCAGTGTCTACTTATGCAGTAGAGGCATACAAGTTTTACCTCATGATTGTAAACTATGTCTTTAACGTACTAGTTCTCTGGCAAAGACAGAATTAAATGGATAAATCAGATTGTATAAACTGAAATTTAAAATACCTTATTCAGTAACGAATTTTAATGTAAAAACAAGACCACGGCTTACCAACTTGAAATATTAGTATCATATCGGTCTAACAATCTCTAGATCAAACCTTTGTTGCGGTTACCTACCATGCATTAGAGCATCATACCATTCCTCCAAACCGAGCCTATCATATACTTGTAGATATAAATGACAAATTCTACATAAATAATTATAACAACCAAAGTTTTCACGGAATCAGTTCAGTAGGTTTTTAATCACAAAATTTTAAATGTTATTAATAGATTAAAAACAAAAACTTAATAATCTATAAATATCAAAGACAAGGTTTTTAACATATATGAGCAAAAGAAATAATATTAACAAAACATAATTAAAGTTAATACAATTCAAAGAAGGTATCTTCAGGTACTAGATTTTTCATTTTCTAGAAGATATGTGACTATATGGCAAGTATTTTATTATTTTATAAACTTATTATAATTACTTCATCTCTAAAGCAGTTCGAAGAATTAATTTCAGCTATGTTCACTTAAGTTTAAACGGTGGTTTAAATAAGTTTTTCTTAATTGAGAGATATAAAACAAATATTTTTACGATTAAGTTAATATGTAATTGGAGGAGAGTGAAATAACGCAATGTTTCTACGGAGCCAAGAAAGTAAATTTAAGAATTAGATTTTAAATAAGGCTAAAAAACTTTTTAGACAGTTTGAGAAACTATTATAAGACAAGAATGAAAAACTAGTCTAAAAATCAGGCACGGGGTACATTTGAACTGTACCTCACCATACATTAGATTCGCTAAGCTTATCCTCCTTCTTCCGAATACATTACATTTATTTCCAGCGGTTACCCATCTAGGCACTGATCTAGTTGAATGATTCAAAGACAATTTTGAAAAATTAGTTTAAAAGGATGTTTGACAAACTAGTTAAACCATTGGTTAGATATTTTAGATAATTTACCTTTGTCTAGAATGGAAGTTTACTATAGACCATTCTTGCTTGTCTAGGGTTGCCATACTTAACTGAGTTAAGGCAACGAAATTCTCAACATTGATAAGCCGAATTCAGAATAACCATTATGAAAATAGAGGAAGATCAAGAAGAAGTCAGGTTATATAAATATTTGTTTTAATACAAGTTATTTTAAATATTTTAAAGAGCGTCTAGTTATCAAGTCAAATAACAAATTACAATAATACAAACAAAAATCAAAATAAAGATATTTCTTGGATATAAATTCTTCTTTCTTGCGAATTTTCATCATGAAAATTACCCTTATTTTCTTCTTGCTTCGCAAAATAGTAATGAAGTTGAGTTTAAAAGTTACAGTACATGTATACAGATAAAGGTCCCGTACCTAAATCAAATTATTTTTTAGTTTCGCTTTAAACCACAGCCGAACAATACACAAACTAAAATTAACTATCGAACATCATAATTTCAAATTTTAATTTAAAACAAATAAATTAAAAACAAAAAAATAAAATTAAAACAAACTACAATAATTGAGCCAACATCATAAAATCATTAAACATATATCATCTAAACCTAATATTTGTTAAATTTATTTTTTTAATATAATAATATATAAATGACCTCTTGATTTCCAAGGTGCATAAAATTGTATTTTTTTAATATTTTTAAAACAATATTTAAACTGGTTGTGTTTTATGGCAAGCTGTTATAAAATCACCCCGATTCTGAGATCACATTTCTTAAATTTAATTGTTCTATTTTTTAGGTATACACCATGTATTAAAAAATTGAATTTGATGAAATAAAAAAATACTCATAACTGTAAGTCGAGTTTGTCATTCAGAATTATTTTTAATAAGTAATTTTGATTTTTGCTCTACTCATATTCAAAACAAATTAAAACAATTTTTAACATTTTAAAAATGAAAGTTAAAATAAGGTTGACAGTTTAAAAACATCACGTTTTTAGAACCATAAGCTTATTTTTAATTTATACAATTTTATAATAAATATATAATATGAGAAATAATTTTCTTTTATTTACAGTACTATAATAATTACTTAGATTTTTTTTTTGCTTTAAGTTATTCGTTTTGGCAGCACTATGCTATATTCTTAGTGAGAGAATATGATTAAAAATAACAATAAAAGCACTAAGAATAATATTCAAGATACTTATTTAAGATTGAGTTAGACTTATTTCAATGCAATGAACATAAGAATAAGTCTTACTTAATCTTAAGTAATCGTCATAAATACAACCCTTAGATCATTGATAAGAGAATCACAAAATATTATGCTAAATTTATTTATTTTTGTGACGTCGTTTTTTAGTGGGTCATATTTAGGTATCAGTATTAATTAATTTGGATAATTTATGGTAGGAAAGAACAGCTAACTGTTCTTATACGAACATATAAGAACTGTGTATACGAGATATAAATATTTACAATCCAATGATTAACTCAATTTAAACAAATATAAGCATACTAAACAGGAGCATAAAATTTAGTATGATTAAGCCTTAAAGAAAAATGTCATAAGTATCATAGCTTAGATTTAACCAAGAAAATAAATTTAGCATAAATTCAAACAATTTTTTTTAAAAGTCTAAATTTTACAAAAAAGAAACTTGAGATTACTGGAAATTCCATTACTAGTTATACTTTATTCTAAAAGATCTAAGCAAATATCAGACAGTTACATAGCAACAAAAAATATAAAAATTATAATATTAAAAACATAGGCTTATAGATAAAGCCTATATTTAACAAATAATATATTAACAAAAATATAATTTTTTATTTAATTTTGATTTACACCTAAAATACCAGTTAAGAGAAAGACGTCAATAAATTTTGATATTAATAAGTGTGAGCATTTTCAGTTGTCGGGAAACTCGACCAGAATGACATCAAGCAGGTCTTCGCTTTCTTCCGAATGCCTGACTTCTAGTAAAAATAAATCTTCATTACAGTAGTACGCTATCATATCGTCGTCAATTTTGGCTAAAATCCTGAAACAGATATTAAATAAATTAGGCTGGAAAACATAGCTGGTTTGTAGGTTGCAATTTTAAACCAAGGATGGAATAATGATGATAGATATCTCGCTGCAATCCGATCGCTCATATACGGGATCATCTAGACCAGGGATTTGCAATTTTTACAGCCCCAATTGTAGATAATGATACTTGGTGGACCCCTATCTTTATGCTCCCCCCCAAATTTTAAATGCATTAACAAATACTCGTCGATCAAATTCCTGTTTGTAACGTTATAAATTTAGGCGTTATAAAAATGATTTTTTACGGCGAATATTTTTGATGAGCTTGTTAGTTTTATTTATCAAATTTAATCAGATCAAACAGTTAATAATCAAATCGCTATAGTAAACTGGAATTATTTACAGTAAACTTTGCTCATTTTTATAGTTCAAATTTGTAAGTTCCTTGTACAAATGTTTGGGGATCACTTGTACAAAAACCAATTTCTTATAACCTTCATTTTGTCTTCATTCATAAAATATAAAGGGAGTCTTAAATCACATTCGTAACTAATAGAATCTCTATGATTAATATTTGGACGCCCATTTTCGACCTTCTTATGTCGGTTATGTTTACCTAGAAAAACTTGGTTGATAATTTCTTCATTCATACATCGTAATTAAAATTAATTTTGTAAGCTCATTTAACCATGAAAAATTCCCTAAAAGATTATTGGAACATATATTTGTTATTATAATTAATAATTACAATAATTAAATTTAATCATTTGTTATAATATTAGATCACGGATGCCTTAAACTCATTCCACACCTAGGGGTCAGCGAACCTCACTTTGCGTAACCCTGATCTAGGTTATTGCCTATAATCTAAGTGAACGCTCTCATCGAGGTAAAATAATACTACGTTACTAAATACTCTTAAGTTAGTTGATTCAGAGTTAACGACATTTTATGGTCAGATTTATCTGGTTACATATAGGAAGAGGGCCGACCTCACATCTTAAAAAAAATTGTCATCCCTTCTGAAAGACAAAATATGCACATTATAGCACTCTCAAGGCACTCTTATTAAATTAACAAGCAAATATCTAGCAAAAAGCATGTCAATAATATAAAGAAAAATTATATAAACGCCAGGAATAGTTCACAACTACTTTGTAAGTTAATCACGACAATATATTATTATAACTTAAACGAATGAAATCTCAGGAATAACAATAAACATTTGTTTATTAATTTTGTTTATTTATTGTTAATTAATTTGTTTATTATTTTTTTTAAAGTGATTTATGTTTAACTGTTAAGATGAAAAGCCACCTAATACAATGAAATCAATTACAATGAGTCTCATATCCAATTTTAATACATTTACAATCAAAATTATTTATTTGCAAAAAATATATAAAATATCAATAATTAAAAACAACCAAAATAATACAATAAAATGTAAAAAGAATGTGAAAATCAGAGAAAATAGATTAAATATTAATATAGCAGTTGTTATAAACTTCGTTATTTAGATACTGATAGGTTCATATATTGTCCATTTAAAAGATTTTTAAATGAGGAATTAAGTTTTTTATTCCCAAAATGTTATCTGGTGCAATAATAAATATTTCTCAAAATTGCTTAGATTTCTGTCGTTTTGCGATCATAAGGTACCGACGATAACTGCACACTAGTAAATGATTCATTAATAATTTACTATGACAAATAGGAAGAGATATAAAATAATCCGAAAAAGCGGTAAAAATTATATCTCTGTTGCTTCAAAATATTATTACTGTTTCGTCAAGAAACAACAGCCTACTAATAAACTAATTCAGGTCCCTCAAGTATATAATAATATATATGCAATGAATGAGTCATGCTTTCACTATCTCTAAATGATATAAGGACAAAGCATGGACTTAATATAAAAAAAAGTCATGCAATCGAAAAAATAAGACAAATGCATAAAGTTTTTCAAATTCCACTTTAGCGGTAAGTGATCTAACAATAAATTTTCTATGTTATCACCTGACTAATAGAGTAATTATTAATTTTACCGAACGGCTAAAATAATGATAGTGTAAACGGACATTAACAATAGAATAATCTGTCGGCTAAGAACAGAATACAACATTTAAACGGACAACTAACAACAAAATAATCCATGTCAACGAAACTGTTTGGCTTAGTACATAATAGCTCTTGAACAAACGTTTGACTTTCACAACAAAAACAACAAAAAAGAATAAGTCTGCGGAAACACTTATTTTCTTCCCTAAAGGTATTAAGTCTCTAATGTGCTAGTTTTTATTTTTCAAAATTTTTATTTATTTTATAACTAAGGCTTAAATAAATGAAATCAAATTTTTAGAAAAAAAGTACTTATGAAAATTCTCAATGAAAATTATAGATGCACATGTTGGATTACTGTTAAACTGTTAGTAGTGAATATTTAAGGATGCCCATAATCTTTTGCATCCTATTTTAGAAGCGGAATGTCTAATGATTATTTGATTAAATAATTAAATTTAATTATAAATGATTAAATAATATAATTTGATTCAGCTATGACCAGAAGATTGAAATTTTAGTTAATACATGCAAATACCACTACCCATTACCAATAAAAAAGCTTATTATTTTACATTTAAAAAGGAAATATACAAAAAAAGAAAAGACAAGAATGAGAAAAGGAAATTGAAAGAGAAATAAAAAATATCTAAAAAACGTGAAAGAGGAAGTTTGATGCACTGAAAGGCACTAAGATATGAAAATTTTAAAACTTACCCCTTTCGGTTTTTTCGATATAAGTTACTAATGCTTGAAGCTGAAATTTTGTACTTATTCTCAATCTGCAAAAATAAGGAAAAAATCATCATTACTAACTTGATTTTGGTTCGCGATTTAAGTTTAGTAATATTGCAGTTGTGTTTCTATTTTGAAAGAATATATTTTGAGCTTACAAGCTGAAGTAATTTTAATATATTTTTTTAAACCGGTCACTGTAATTAAGTTAAAACAATTAATTTATTTGAGGAAAAACTTGGTTATTGAATTATTATGTTATTAAATACATTATAATATTGTTATATTGATGTTATTAAAATACGCATTCTCTGCCTTGCTCAACCATCCTAATAATACAATAAAAGAATAAAATTGACTGCTCAGTTATTTAATGTGATGAATATGTAAATGGTAGCTTTTGTAATTTTCCTAACTCTAAGAGAGACTAAAATATGAATAACTTCACTCTTATTCGCTAGAAAGCGCTGCAGTTTCTTTTTAATAGTGTTAGTTTACTCTGTGAGTGTTGTTTTGACTTAGAGTAAGCTTATGACTACATTAATAGGCCCAAAAAAGGCTACATTAATAAATTAAAAGCTAATACTTTAATTAAAAGTTTTGACAACAGATTATACTGACTGCGACTCTTCTCGTAATTACGAGTACATACGAAAGAATTAAAAAGCTCCAATTTTTAAATATATATTTTTTTAATATTTAACAACATTATGTTAAAAACTGTCTTTTTAATCTTATTTTTAAAATTATACCTAATGTGTGAAATAAATTAAAAACACGCATACTCACAAGATATCGACCAATCATGTAGCTTCATAATATATTTAGGCTGTCAATTTTATCTTAGTTTTATAGTAATAATAATAAAAATAAACATTGGTTCACTAAGTACTTTAGTATAATACAAGTTTTGTTAGTTAATATACATCAGCATGCAAGTTTAGACCAGAACAGGGAGTGACCATAACGACCATTTGTTAATAACGAATCCATAAATAATAATTTGTTTACTTTTATAATTCTAAATACTGATTAAAATATAATAGGCCCGGGCACAAAATCCACAGCCTTTATGATTTAACGGCAATACTTGACATTTTATCAACAAGTAATGATTTAGGTATAGTACACAATGGACTTCCGATTTTAAGCTTCCTCAAAGGTTGCAAAAATATTTTATTGATACATATATTAGAGAAATATGAATATATTATCTAATATATATATATATATTATATATATATATATTATATATATATATTATATATATATATATATATATATATATATATATATATATATATATATATATATATATATATATATATATATCACGTGCATGTTATCTATACTCTCAAGAATACAGTTCATAATATATTATGTTTTAATAACATAAAATATAATATTGTTTGACATATATATTAATCTAACCTAAGTAGATAGATTAGAATTGGAAGTAAAATCGTAAGCCATCGAGTACTAGGCCTTACTAGAAAAATTCACAGTCTTCACTTTGGTTGCAACCAATATCATGCAACCAAAAATCCCGCGTCTATGGTGATTACATGCCTGTTTGTACCCGCACCAAATAAAATTATGTACTTATGGAAACATAATAATAACACGAATAAACATAATAATAATACGAATATGAATAAATTACATTTGTTAATTCTTTAACTTCAACGAGGTTCTTAAAAGTATAGAAAAAGTTATAAATTAATTTATTCGTAAATCTATCTGTAAAATGTAAATTACGTTACAAAGGTGCAAAAATGAATTGTATTATTACTGTGGTGAATTTATATTTTAATATACAAAGTGGGGAAGTAATAATAAAAAGTCATTTACAGTTAGAAAATTCAACAAAGATTGGTTTAACAAATCTGTGTTTGTTATATCCACCAAATTGCATTTTTGGTGTAAGAAATGAGGTAATTAAATTCAATCAGGAATTTAATGGCTGAACCCTGATGTATCATCACACTCTAGCGGATTCCAGCCCCAAATACGGTACTGTTCCATAAAATCCGGGACGTCTATAAAATAGTTTTTGTTAAATATTTAATCTAAAAGTATTAAAATGTGATTTTTTAACAATGGAAGTGTTTAATTAACTAAATTACTTATTAAAACAGGAAGATGAGACTGAGATTAAATTTCATTCCAGATTAAATTCAAGTCTGCTAGAGCGCTCTAGCTTCGTAATCCACAAAGTTAACCACTTTTTTAATCCTGCAGTTTTCTATACCCTTGCTTTTAATATGTGTATAACTAACTTACACAACTGCTATCTGTATTATTTTTGACAATAACAGTTTAACTTATCACTTAAGGCAATCAAAAGAGAAAAGAGCTCGTCACAAAATACAAAATTTTTATTTACAGTTAAAATGGTAATTTACAGTTAAAAATGCCATCATAATAAACTGCGTAGGCTTCCGTGGTTATTGTCATGAAGATTTAGGTCTTCCGGTTGTGACCGCGTTAATGTAGATGAAGAATCCAATGTTTCGCTTTCACTGAGGGAGGCATCTTCAGGGATGTAGGACATCATGGATAACAATGCTCAACAAAACAGTTCAGTTTTGTAGAGCATTGTGTTTCTATCTATGATGTTCTACATCCCTGAAGATGCCTCCCACAATAGAAGCGAAACGTCGGATTCTTCATCTACATTGATGCGTTCACCATCGGAAGACCTAAATCTTCATTATATCTAAATTTTACTTCATAATGTTTACCTATTGACCTTGCGACGTGAAACACCTCTATTTCTATCACGGAAAATTCTTTTCTTAAGAGGTTACTTTACATCCTCAAAAAAGTAGTTAAAATGAGTTTTTTTACCGTCTGCGACAATAAAAAGTTATTTACTGTCACTAGTGTAGTTCTTCAATGTCCACTAGGTGGTCGCTAGTAGTTTTTTACAAGGTTAAAGTATTACCTGCCACGTTCTTCTTACTTTTTTTGTTTTGTTTATTAAATAAATAATGGAACGTCTTTGTTAACGAAGTTTTGTTATTTTCGGAAGTGAGTTATTATTAATTTTTTATTATTAATTATTTATTATTATTAGGAGTGTACCGGCAAATTTGTATACACTATACTATATTTCTTCTAAAAAGGATATACTACAAGACTGGGAATGGTTTTTTTTAACTCGGCTACTTTTACTGCCTCGCTTTACTCGAGAGTAAATATGGTCGCCCCGGTAAACAAACATTCTTTATAAAATATACTATTTTATTCCCTAAACTACGTTCACGAATTTCGTCAAATTGAAAAAAAAAACATTCTTCACAAAATATACTATTTTATTCCCTAAACTACGTTCACGAATTTCGTCAAATTAAAAAAAAAACATTCTTTACAAAATATACTATTTTATTCCCTAAACTACGTTCACGAATTTCGTCAAATTGAAAAAAAACATTCTTTACAAAATATACTATTTTATTCCCTAAACTACGTTCACGAATTTCGTCAAATTGAAAAAAAAACATTCTTTACAAAATATACTATTTTATTCCCTAAACTACGTTCACGAATTTCGTCAAATTGAAAAAAAAAACCTTTACAATATACTATTTTATTCCCTAACTACGTTCAAGGATTTTCTCATATTGGAAAAAAAAACGGAAAAGCGACATTGAAACCTGCAGAATTTGTCTAGTTAAGTAAGATTTTTTAATAAATTGCAAATAGTGATTGAAACCAGGAAGATGCTAGACTCATGACCATAACTTACTGACTATATTAACAAACTTTTAAGTATCTACGACAGTAAAGGTGACGGAGCATTTAGGAGAATCCGAACCAAAACATCTACTTCAGCCTAAAGTGATGTGAAGCATTTGTTGATCTACGAATAGATCGAATGTCAAAAAAATGCAACAATTAATAATGCTGATAATGAGATGAAACTTAGCACATATGTCACTCTTTTAAACGACTACATGCGAGTCCATTATCATTCCCATCGCATCATGTTTCCGCATTTTATGAATTTCCAAAATTATTGCTTTATTTCTAGTCTTTTTATTTCTTTATTGCTTTTTTGAGTTTTTATTTCTAGTTAATGACTTCATCAAAAAATAATTTTCAGATAGCACAGTTACACCTATAGACTGATTTTTGTACAAAGATTCAACTCTCAAGCATAAATACACTGAGAGCAACGATAACAGACAGACATACACACACACACACAGGCAACTTTGAGAAAACTATTTAGGAGGTCTTAAAAGACCTGAAACGATGAAATGATTCCGGTGTCATCCCAGTTTCGGATTTTTTTCAAACACAATACTTTTCCTATATTATTATACCTACGGAATTAATTAGGAAAAGTAATACAGTTGTAATGATTTTAATTTTATTAAAAAACTTTTAAAATTCAACATTTTGTTTAGCCCCGGATTAAATTATCAAACTTGTGTTTTTTTTACTCTACACTATGGTTCTGTAGCCGCCTCCGGGGCCGAGGTCGTTAAGGCGTTAGTCTTTACACTGACCTTTGACACCCACGGAGGTCTGGGGTTCGCATCCCAGGTTACGCTCTCAGTTTATAGAAGAATATCGTTTAGATAAATTATCGCCAACTTTAGAATACACTTTGAGCGTAACGGTTGCTACTACCACCCGAGGTGGTTCCCGCAGGGGTTATCCCTGATGAGCCGCAAGGCTCTAAATGAGCATTATTATTATTATTATTATGGTTCTGTAAATCCTACGACCAATTGGTTCAGAAATCTTAAGAGTAGAAAACCACCCCTAGCTTCCCGGGCTATTAATTGGTACAAGAATAGAATAAAAAATTTAAAAAATAATTTTTTGTTCATTTTTATTTTAAATTATTTCAAAATCAATATACGTTTTTTTCTTTATTTATAAATATCCATAAGTTTATAATTAAATTACTTATTTATTCATTAAACCATAAATATATATGGATACTTTGCATATCTTGTTAATACTTAAAAATTTTTCATATTTGTCCCTTTTTAAATTTAGTAGATAACACATGTACATGTAATATTTATATGGAGCATGTGAAGCAAACAAATAAATGCATTTTAGGTAGGGTTAAAAAGAATAAAACGACGAATGTAAATTTTATATTTTAAAGGAGTAACCACGTAAGCAAGTTTAAGTGCCGACAACCCTGCATCCTCGTATAAATGCTTCTAACTACGTTATATATTCTGAGCAATATACTGACACTAATCACCACCAAAAAATTAGATTTTTAAATAAGTAGAAAATATTCAATACCGCATTGAGAAGGCCTGAAGTGGTGGGAGGGACTACATGAAGAGGAGTGTACACATCTTCGTTATCTTGCCGCACGTAAAGCATAACTCTTTCATTAAGTGGCGGTAGAACTTTCTGTCTCTTGATCGGAGGACTCGAGTAAATAGAGCCGTCTGTTGTAGCTATGCTTTCTTCTTTCTTTTCGCTGAAAAAACAAATTGATGATAAAAATCATTTAGTATTTAGAGTACATGGGATTTGTAGAATAGTAAAAATTACCAGTATATATTTTTCTAAGGAAGGTGTTGATTAGTCATCATGATGTTTAATAAAAACACACCACACACAACCACAATGGTAAAAAAATTATAACTGACCGGTTTCGACTTTACGTCATCATCAAACTGTTTACAGACTGTAAACAGTTGTCTACAGTCATCATCAGAGCTGTTTACAGACTGTAAACAGCTATCCACAATCTGCAAACAGCTCTGATGACGTAAAGTCGAAAGCGGTCAGTTATAATTTTTGTATACTATTGTGGTTGACAATATATTAATTGTTTTTAATTCCAGTGGGTTTTTTTTATTAAACATCATGGTGAGTTTATAGCTTAAAATCTCCGTCAAAATAACAAATGATTGTTGATTAGTCAATCATGCAACTTGGCAGTAAATAGTATTTTTAATGCTGCAGAAATTTGTTTATGAGCCAGTCAATACTTAACATTTATAAATACACATCAATATTTAACATTGTTAACGTGCAATAAATTCGAAGTAATGCTGATAGTGAAATTAAACTTTGCAAAGTCTTTAGTATCATATATAGAACTGCATAATTTTTTTAAAAATATGATGATAATAAGACACACACACACGGATAATGTGGTAAAAACACTTATGTGGCCAAAAACACCTCAAATGAATTGATTATTCTAATAAGTTCTTATTATTATAATTATTAAGAAGAATTCTTAGTTTAAAATTAGGAAAAGTAATTATTTATAAATCTGCCTCCGTAGCCGTGGTCGTAAAGTACTGGACTTCGGCCAGGAGGTCCGGAGTTCACAGCCTGGGCTATGCTCTCAGTTTTTAATGAATAGAATTTGATGTAAAAAGATTTCGCCAACTTTAGCTTTCCTTTGAGCATAGTAGATGTGACCCACCCGAGGTTGTTCCGCAGGGCGAACACCCTGAGCATCATTATTATATATATAATTATTTATACACTGTGTCTATAAAATATTTCCCAAATATGAAGATGAAAGAGTCAACTTACATCAAATTATCTGGAGGGAAGTGATTATGAAATTTAAGAGTTTGAGCAGTAGTCGTGCTGGGTTTGCCGGCAACAGAATGTAATAAATATTGAGAATTCTGTTTGATGGACCCAGCTTCACCGTTAGATAGACTAGAACAAATAAAATTTTCTAAATTAGCACAATCAAAACATCTATCGACTATTCAGAAGTAAACAAATTAGACGCAACATCAGACTTATGCGTCTTGGACAATCATAAATCCAAGTTTCAGAGAAGTCAGTTACCAGTTTGTTCACACAATCTACTTCTTGTTGGAAAAATTCATATGCAACAACATTGAATCTTTAAATATAAGGGCAAAACATGGTCCTAGAATTTCAAATATGATATCTAATCTTATTCGTCGACTCATATATGAGTTTAAATTAACTATTACTTTTTCGGTAATTATTACTCAAATATAGTAATTTTTTATAATATTTGGTAACTTTATAAAGTTCTTTTCGAGTATACCATAATGTATACTTAAAAAGTTTCTTTTTTGTGGACTCATAAAAAAAATAAATAAAAACAGATTAATTACACAAAAGTCATATATTTTTTTAATATATACTAAATAACTAAGCTTTCGACTAACAATAAGTCATCATTAGAGTTTAACAATATAAATTATAAAATAAAAAAACAATTTTACCAACTTCGTATTGCACCTTGGTATTGTTTGGTAAGCTATGTTTAAAAAAACCCGTTAAAAACTGTTACATTAAAGAATTTTTTAAAACAATCAGTGTTACCAATAATTTTAGTAGTAAAACAATATGGTAAACTAATAATAATAAAACTAACATACCAAGGTGCAATATGAAGGAGTTGGTAAAATTGTTTTTTTTTAATTTTATAATTTATATTGTTAAACTCTGATGATGACAAATGTTTAGTCGTATGCTTAGTTAATTATTATATATTAAATAAATATAGGACTTTTGTGTAATTAATCTGTTTTTATTTATAATATAAAATGTTTTAAAAATTAGGTTAAATTTTAATAATTTTCACTCTAATATCAACATTTATTGTTATTTTACCAAAATATTGTTAAAAAAACCAACTAGAAACAAGCATTTTCTTCTAAAGTCTAAGGCGTATACTTCATAGACAATGGTTTTAAGAATATAACCATATTAAAAAATTATAAAAATATAGTGATACAGATATCAATTTTTTTAAATTTATTGTGGTTTCAAAACATTTATTATTATGATATGTCCACATTTAATTTTTAATAATTACCAAAAGTGATATCAAAATTACAATATTCAGGTCATAGTTAATAAAAAAATGTTAAATTTAAGCTCTCTTGAGCCAAATAACTCATAATATAATAATATATTATATAAGAAGACTGTTAAGAAGGTCTTCTTTTCTACCGTGGTCACTATATTTACTGTCGAGTGAAGCGAGAGTTAAAAAAAAACTGAGTTAAAAAATCCCCAGTCGTGTGGCATATGTTTATTTTTCAGGCATAGTATTAGTACACAACTATTTACAAGAAAGTCCGGATGAGAAACGGGGAAAAAATCAAGATATTTATGTAATTATGTCTAAGGGAGCGGGAAATTTGAAAATTCCCCTTTTTTAACTCCTGCTTTAGTACGCTTAACGTAGTAAAAATTTGGCCCTTGAAACTTAAACCTTGTTTACATTTTCTTTACAATTTGACCAAATTCTCTTTGCTGTAAATCCCTCAAATTAAATAATATTATATAATGCATCCCAAAATCAAGAGCTAAACATAAGTAATTAAGATAGTAACATAAAAATAAAATAATTACCTAGATGTATCAGTTTCATGACTGTAAAACCCTTGGAGCTCCATCGATGTCAACTAGAAAAGAATACATTAATTAGAATACTTAAATGAATTCAAATCTCTATTAAGAGAGTAGCCTTCAGTCCCTTATAACACGACATCGGATCCAATGGTAAATACATAGTTTATATAATATATATATATATATATATATATATATATATATATATTATATATATATATATATATATATATATATATATATATATAATTAAAAATGTAATAAGTTAAGTATTGCACAGGAAAAAAAGTTTAACTAACTGCTCGTTTTAAGTAATTTTAACAAACCTCGTATTTAAAGATTCGCACTTAAACCTCTACTAGATGCAAGGAACTGATATAAAAGGGAAGGAACATATCATATCAGCCTTTATAATGTAAAAAGGTGTCGCCTACCCCCACCGCTACTCCTTCGGGCACTCGTAGCACTACTACATCCTTCCTATCATCAGGTTATAAACATGTCGTGTAAAGTTTTAATTCTTTATTATTGTGTAGTAGTTAATTTTACATATTTAATGTTATTCTCGCCTTGTTTAAGATACTAAAGTATCCTAAGAAAATTATTAGAATTAAAGTCTGTTGACATTCAGCGTGTTAGATTTTAAAAGTAAGTAATGAAATCACAAATTTCATTCGATTCTTTAATACTTTTAAACTATATACGGGACAAGTCGCCCCATGTTCATCTATTTTCCTCGAAAACGGTGGTCAAACTTTTTTGGCTTTATGCTCCCCCTGTGATTGGATGTGGACAAATTATGAACATTTTACACTAAAATATACAAATAAATGTAATAAAACAAAAATGTTGAGTACCGTAAATAGTTTTTTTATAATTACTATAAGGTAAAACAAGATGGCTGCGCCCATAGGAACGTTTTAGCCAACTCCCTGGTGGACAAAATGTGAACTACATGCCAGATGAAATATGAACTACATGTCTGACAGAAATCGCATTTCCTTCCCTACTTGGTTTATATATTGCTTTAAAGTATGCCAAGGAGAATTAGCGGAACACTTATTTATGGATATACCTTATCAATATCTTCAGCCGGGCTAAACAAGACTGGAGGTTTAGATAGATCCGCCATACTGTAAAATTCAGATCTCTCGCAAGGTTGGTGATAAAGTTCTTCCATCTTCTTTCTACCGGACGCACATCCGGTGGCAGCCATCTTTCTTTTTTGAGCTCTTCTCTCTTCATCCCGAGTTTTTCTTTCAGCGCCCTATGAAAAGCAAAGAATATATAAATCTCCATAACTACTGCATAACACTGAACCAGTAAAAGAATAAATGTTAAAAATTCAATATTATCAAATTAAAGGCTTCGAATAGAATTCAGGATTATTTTCTAATGTCAAAGTTGACCTAAAGCCTCCATTAAACAAGTACGGCAAACAAATTCAACAAGTTTAACGAAACTTTGAAATAAACTCGGTAAATAAAAGTTATATGAAGTTAGGTTAGCATACTGGATTGTTTCGTCGTAGATCTGACGGTCTTTACAATTTCAAGATTAGGAACTGCATTTGGATTATATTTGGTATTTGGATATATAAATATAAATAATAAATAAATAAATAAATAAATAATAATATAATATATATATATATATATATATATAATATATATATATATATATATATATATATATATATATATATTATATTCTATGCATATAAAGATGCAAATATATGAACTTATTTGAAAAGGAATATGTACCAATAATCTGTATTATGTTAGTATTGGTACATTTAGTACCTGTTTAATCTGGTTCTAATTTTAATCATGATAAATTGTATTTTAACGATTCTAATAAGAAATATATGTTACATAGACTTATAGTGTTGATTGAATATGTTACACTATCGAGATTGCCGATAGTGTAGCTGCGTTTTGTGATGATAAATAAAAAAATATAGAGAGTTTAGATAGGATTGATTTTTCCTAAGCATTTGTAAATATATAATGTTTCCTTATTTTAATTTCTTTCAGTTTGTTTAATTGATAGACTTTAAAAAAAACGTTTTTAATATGGTGGGCTGTACTGTTATAAATTGCCTCAAAAAGGTCCCTTAAAGTAAATACGAGCATCAGTTTTCATAGGTTTATTTCTAGTTAGTAAAATATAAATGAGAAAATATAGGTGAGCTAAAATATTCAAATAAGTAAATATTTCGTGTGAAATTTAAAAAAAAATGGCTGGGTAGGACGCCAATTATGTAAGGATGGAAACATAAAAACAAAAAAAATTATTTGTTGTTAATGTGGTACCCCTGGTTAAGACCACCAGTAAACCGGGTCTCTTATTATCAGAGGTATTCCATTGTGTTTAAGGTCCTATGCTTATATATTAGTATAAAGTTAATGGATATTTAATTTTACCTTATCACAGAAGACTTTGATCTGACAGTATCCCCTGTGAAACACAGGTCCGTCCCTAGGATCTTCATACGTATCAACTTGAATATGAAGAGGTAAGCCCTAAACATACATAAATGAAACGTTTAATACAGAATAATATAATTTATATATTGCATATAGGTCTAAATTACGAACTTATCATTTTAGAACACAAATAACCTAAGCAACTAATACACAACATTACCGAAACATTATTACTCATTATGCAAACAATATCCACCCATTTTCATTGATGGAACTCGAAACACACCAGTCTCTATTTTATTTATAAGTCACTTGGAAATAAAAATTAATATCTAACAGATTGTTTACTTTTTTTTTATACTTATTGTGCGGAAATTTATAATTAATATGATATTAATTATACTTTCCAGGGATTTAAATTTTCAAAATGAAAGAAAATGTAATAAATATATTGTATAGTTTTCTATAGTCTAGTTTTCTTTTACTGTTTGAGAAGAATTTATTTAATTGATATTTATATTAATTATACATTGTAGAGATTAAATTTTTCCAAAAATTCAAACATAAATTTTACTAAATGATTTAGATTGTAAAGTTTTCTTATACTGTTTGTGTAGAAATTTTATAATTTATTTTTACATAAATTATACATTTTAGAGAATTAAACTTTCAAAAACCATAACAAAAAATTAATAAATGTTTCCAAAGGGTGTATAAAATTATTAGGTATTATATGAGAGGGTATAGAGATATTATTACTAGAGGGTCCCAATAGGTTTGAAATTTTGAAACATAGAAAAAGTAACCTGACCACCTTCGCTTATAAATATAAATCAAATAATCAGTACAAAATTACAATAACTATATAGTAAAACGTTAAAAATACAAATCAAAACACAAACAATGCGCAGGAAACCGAAATTAATTTATTAATTATAACCTTAACCCACTCTTGAAGGAGGTTTCAATGAGGTTACACAGAGCCTCTGAGAGCCCCAAAAAGGTATTTCAGGCTTCTCAATGTATTTAGATAGGCTATGCCCCCTCTAGTATGTATCTCTATGGGAGAGGGTACTAAATCCCCAACAAGTGTTTTATCATTAAGTCGAACGAAACCGAACAGTGACATAACTGTTAATTGTTTTTTAAAGCTGTTTTTATAACAAGTTTTCAATCTATATAAAAATTATGTTTATATGAATTTATATTTATATATTATATCGTCATATTACATACATATTATATATTATAATATTACCTTAACTCCTTTTTGACTGCTGAAGTCAGTACTCAGACACTGAATAGCGACATTGAGCTAAAAAACAAAAAAACATTGAAATATAAATTGCTGACGCTGGGTGATAGCCGTTGCATTATCATTGGTTCGCAAAAAGCATATTAAAGGAGAAACTGAATTTAAACAAGCTTCATCAAAAACTATTCTAACGAAAGAACAACAATGAAGATATGGGAATCATATTTTTTCAAGGCAATTCAATATGACTATAAACAGTTTATTGATTTTGACGTTCAATATAATGAAATGCATTTATTTCAAAAGATGTGAGGCTTAATGTAATAGACTATATTTCTATCAAGTAAAAGTTTGAGGTTCAATATATTGGAATGGATTCATTTTAAAAGTTTAAGGTTCAATATCTTGAAATCGATTTATTGTAAAAGTTTAAGGTTCAAATATAATGAAAGAAGGGAAAGATGTAAAATTTAAGGTTCAATATAATGGAAAGATTTATTGTAAAAGTTTAAGGGGACAATATCGAATTGTAAAATTTAAGTTCAATAATGTTTCATAAAGATTCATAAAATTTAAGGTTCAAATAAGGAAAGATTCATAAAAGTTTAAGGTTCAATATATTGGAATCGATTCATTGTAAAAGTACGAGGTTTAATGTAATGGACTAGATTTGTAGCTAAAGTTTGAGGTTCAATATATAGGAATCGATTCATCGTAAAAGTGCGAGGTTCAATACATGGGACTTGATTCCTTGATTGCTAATTAAAGTTTCAAGGTTCATTGTAATGAAACCGATCGATTTTTTTATGAGTACAACTCAAGTAATAATTTAAGTGTTATATGAATAACTAAGTGTACAACTCAAGTAATAATTTAAGTGTTATATGGATAATTAAGTGTACAACACAAGTTATATGGAGCATAAGTGTACAACATAAGTTATATGGTAACTAAGTGTACAACACAAGAATAATTTAAGTGTATATGGATAACTAAGTGTACAACACAAGTAATAATTTAAATGTTATATGGATAACTAAGTGTACAACACAAGTAATAATTTAAGTGTTATGAATAACTAAGTGTACAACTCAAGTAATAATTTAAGTGTTATATGGATAACTAAGTGTACAACACAAGTAATAATTTAAGTGTTACCTTAGCAGAACTATCAAGAGGATTCCAATATACCGCGACGGCATTATGAGAAACTTCTTCTATACATCCTATAAAACCTACACTGTTCTTAGTATCTGAAATAAAAAATACGCACATATAGTCATTTGTAGGATACTGAGAGGCTTGACATATAGAAATGAAGTGAACAAAGATCCGAGCTTGGTTATAAGGACTGAAGATACGAGTTTTTTTGGAACTTCTTACGTTGTAGTTCCAACCAAGTACTTTTTGTTGATACTGTCGGAGTTAAAAAGGAAAACACTTTTTCACCAAACAATGTAGTAGCTTTTCCTCAGCCGGATAGGCACATCTAAAAACTTATCACTTGGCAAATAAAACCCTCCTAAAAATGTTAAATCAGAGATGGAACCACAACCAAAAGAACAAACCATTTTACGCGCTTGTGGTGACATATACTAAATTAATTAATAAGTATCAAATATAAAGGATTGTAGTTAGGAATTTTGTGTCGGTTACACATGGTGACCGCGTTTCGAGTTGATATCATAACAGAATCTGAAGTAAGCGACTAAATTTCAATATTTCGTTATTCACCTGTCCGTTTTCTTATATAAGAATTAATAAGGCCTAATCTAGATAGGAGTAAACTATAATACTCACAGGATCCTAAGAGAGAAATAAAGAAAGAACATTATCATTAGTCCTGATTGGATTCTATCCTCGACAAATTAACAATGTGTGTAAATAAATCTGCCACTTGTCCTTGTAGCTCTAGCCTAATTAAAAAGTACATATCATAGTGCCTTTAAAACGTTCAAGTTATCAACCTCTTAAACATTACCCTCGCATGGGTTAAATAACAGACAAACTTAGCCTGTCCAACAGGTTTAACCCTAATGAAGTTAAATAACAGACAAACTAACCTGTCCAACAGGTTTAACCCTAATGAAGGTTAAATAACAGACAAACTTAACCTGTCCAACAGGTTTAACCCTAATGAAGGTTAAATAACAGACAAACTTAACCTGTTCAACAGGTTTAACCCTAATGAAGGTTAAATAACAGACAAACTTAACCTGTCCAACAGGTTTAACCCTTATGAAGGTTATTAACCAAAAGATCCATTTTCAAAGAAACAGAGAACCAAAAGTGCCAAAGTTTAGTTGTTTGTTTAAGCCGAAGTGGTTCATCTACTTCTACCTTTTCTTACTCTATTTAAGTATTTTCTCCTCTAAAAAGTAATAGTGGTATTACCTGCATCTAAAATTCGTTGTTTGACACTATGTTGCCTCCCATGCCAAAACTGCCAAGCTTTTATCTCGTCTTCAGGACTCTTTTCCTCTCTGAACATTAGCATTACAACGCTCTGCAAAAGAAAATAAGATCAATAGTTATTTGATTTTAGGTTGATATAGGTAAGAATTGTTAGTCATAAAGGTAGCGTCTGCATCCTCTAGTAAATACATATACAATACAGAAGAAAATGATAGTAAAGCTCAAGAACTTCAACTTCCTTATCAATTCATTCTCTACTAGAAGACTTAAATTTTCTAAACAATAGTAAAAACAGTAGTGGTCAAAACTCTACTTAAGTGTCAAGAATAAGAAGTTTAAAGTAACTCAAGGAATGTGGTTTTTTTCATTTCAGTAAAAACGCTTATGGATACCAGCTTGACTGTGCAATGGGGTTTCACAAAGAAATTTGCTTAAAAAGTAAATAATACTGCAACAATCATTAAACAAATGATACAAGCAAGAGAGAGTAACCGTCAAAAGTACCAAGAGTATTATTAATTTTGATTATTAATTAATTATTAATTAATATTGATTAAAGGTCTGTAGACCTCTAATAGACTTTAACATATAATATTAATAAAAAGCAATTACTAATATATTTAAGACAATCAAACATTTGCAAAATGAAGCTACAAACACTTTCGCTCGTACCTATAGCCAGTTAGTATTTATGTTTGAAAAAGGAGGTTATACAAATATCTCAGGTTATTATTTAATGAAAATATCGTTCATAAAGTTATTAAATGATTAAAAGTTGTATAATTTAACTTAGAACAACATTAAAAAAGAACATCGAAAAGTTGCTTATGATTCAGATAAAGGGGATTATGAAAGGAAGGTGATGAGAATGTAGCAGCATATGGACAATTTGTTAACATGTTTTAAACCAGTGACCGCCACAACTTTAATATTCTGGCAGACATCTTCGCCAAGGTTAAGTCCCGTATTCAAAGACATCTTCCTAACATTTTCCTAACATTCTCCTTGTTCCTTAAGGAGAATGTTAGGAAGATGTCTTTGAATACGGGCCTAAGATTATGCCAACAGCTTCATTTTGGGAACTCTGCATATACAACTAAACATTTTTAAAAACTAACTGTGTCTTAACATAGTACCAAGATATATTACCTTGACTGTTTGATTTTTTAATGGTCTATCAGGATCCGGAATGTACTCCATTGTTATTCCATAAAATTGTCCTTTATTAATATAAGTGACTCTATCGTCGTCTCTCCTCTGATTCGTCGATATTGGTGTTTCGAGAAAGTACTTAAATCCGTAATTAGAATATCTGAAAACACAAATGTACTAACAATTATTATAAGTTCAAGTAAAAAACTAGATTATGTGAAATAAGTTTTAAAGAGTTATTTTATCGGACTAAAATTGATTAATTAATGAGCGAAAAGAAACAATGACAAAGTGTATTATACATAGAACTTCTTTATATATAATATATATATATATATATATATATATATATATATATATATATATATATATATATATATATAATATATATATATATATATATATATATATATATATATATATATATGAGCGTGATTTTCATCTTACTGGGTTTATTTTAATAATTAAATAACTTATCTACCATGGAGACTCTTTATCAAACTGACTTATGTCATTGACGTAGTTTTGAAGCCTAAAAGGTAAATAAGTCTTCACAATCTTCTTTGACTTTTGCAAACGCGAAAAGCTGAAGCAAAACTGCCAGCGCACTAAATGCGTTTATTGTATTTATTTCTTAAAAATATTAATCATTGCAATATCTGTTGGTTTATCCGAATAAATATAATAGAGAATAAATTTGTAGTTAACGTATGGAGAATTAGTAGTTAGATCAATGGGTATGCTGTGGTCAATGCAGTGAATACTTTGAACTTCAGATGTATCTTTGAAACAAACTTTCAAAATCAAACTGAGTTAAATTATAGGTTTGAAAACCTGATTTTTTCTTTCTTTTTAATGACCGCCACAATTTATAAAGTCAAATATTTTCAAGCACACTTAAAGAAGCTATTATTCATATCTTTGACGTCAGAATTAGCTCCGAGCCGGCCTTAATAATACAGTACTTTGGACTTTTTTTTTATATGGAAACAACGAATATAGTTGTTATATGTAATAATTTATTGGAAGACCACATAAGTACAGTAGAGTATAATATTTCTCGGTAATATTTTTACAAGCGGTAATTAAAACACGTAAACCTTTTACCGTATGATAATCTGAATTTAAAGAAAGTTAACTTCATTTATAATGCACTTCTGAACCATAGTATCAAGCAACAGGTTCTGCTTGTTTATGAAATCAATAAATAATTAGTTAATAGTATAAATAAAAAAAAATAGTAGTAGATTTTTACTGAGCTGGCTTCTAACATGGTTTCAACATAATAGCTGTATTTTAAATTTTTATCCATGTTCTGTAAACTGGCAGTTTAAGTGTCATATTTGAAATAGTCTAATAATCATGTTCTGTTACCTTTACTAGAATATTTGAGGAATAACTTACTGGTCAGAAAAATACAATTAAAAACTTTAAAGTAAAAAAAAACAACTTACAGCTTAGGTATTTGAATTTTATCAGCATCGGTTTGTCTGCCAAAATCATGCCAAGGCCGAGATCTAGACTGAGTAGGGGATGAATTTTCACTCTTGATAGCGAAGTGAGGAGATCTCGTTGCATCGTTAAGGAGAGTTCCACTACCGCATACGTCTGAGTAGTCGAATCCTTGTTGAACGGTTTGTTGGTCTCTTGGTGCCACGGTATCCGCTCCTATTCCGGAATCCGGAGATGGGAGGTCTACAGTAAGACCGGCTGCGGCTATGACACCTTTATTGTAGTGAGCCGACGTTTGTCTGACGTATCTCTCGACGAACGACGCTGTCGGAGAACCGTCGGGATCGAAGGGTCTGGCGTAAGCGGCTTGCTCTGCGAGATATTCTCTATAGTACGGATCCGCAAAGGACGTGGGAGGAGGGGGAGGTGGTCTCGGCGTGAGGTATCCCGAATACGAAGCGGGTTCCGCGTACGCCGAGCTGTATTTGACTTCGCCGAGTAACTCGACTCCGTCGTGAGACAGAAGTTGAGGTCCGGGAGGCGGCGTGCCGTTCCGTGGAGAAAATTCTGCTTTGATTCCGGCATTATTATTGACTACGTCTACGACTAAATCTTGCCCTTGAGCGTTAGAAGGCGAACTGACTAATAAAAGTTTGTGTTGTCTTTTATCGGGTTGCTTCCGAAGATCTTCGGGTTCTCTTCTACCGAACAAACCCTGTATATCACCTATCTGTTGAGGACCTAACTCTAATCCTCCTCCTTTCAATCCTGCACTAGTGCTCAGTATTCCTCCTCCGCCACTACTCGTTCTGAAACAAGCCATGTCGTCAAATTAGAAATTCATCATAAAAGTAAACACAAGTCATGTCTAAGATTCAGCGAACAAATAATTATTTAGCACCTATATATTCTTGTACAAATATCATCATTACTTGTTTAAATTATTCATAAATGTTAGACCTTCGGCAGGTAGTTACTCGGGTCATTTATTTTGAGTATCGTGAAAGTATAGACCTAATGCTTGATTTTAGAATATCAACTAAATAAATTAATATATATTTGCAATAGATACTTATTAAAGCAAAAAAATAATTAAAAGTTTACCTTAGTATTAAAAAAATACAGTTCTGAAAATTTTAAAAAACTTTAATTTTAATTAGAATAAAAATATTTATTAGATTCAAAAAAAGGAAGAGGCTATATTTAGTGTCGAGCAGTTCTATGAGAAAACACAATAACTTCTTATCTTTTAAACGATTTTAAAATAAAAAATAAATAAATAATACAAGGTAAGGCTTAAATAAAGGCGAGTTGAGCGTTACTAATTTAATTTATTTTTATACAGGCTAACAAATCATACGAATAGAGCGGGCCACCGATTTGTTAGGTAAGCTTGACAGTCGAGGGAGCATCTTTAAGACTTAACGAAAAGCTACCCCTTTACTTTATTCATGATGTAGACACAATAACTGTCGTCGGGGTAAAGGAGGGGTGAGATGCCGAAGCACGAGCATTTGAAACGTACCTTAAACCAACAAACCGTGGGGGGGCTTCACAGTATGCTTCAGTTCACATCAGTGAACAAAGTAAAACTGGGCAAATATCAGTAAACATTTTGACATTTGTATAATTGGTATTAACATGTCATGCCTAAAGGAATATTAACTAACGATTTATCACATCAACAAGCAAAAATCAATTCTAATCAATCGGTTCGTTAAGGATCTGACATTAACTCGAACGTCTCTTTGAAAGACAGTTTGTATGGTACCTTACCATATTTTATTACTGAGAAGCTTATAACTACTTGGTACACAATGCTAAAGCGGGAATCAGATCAGGTGTATTATACAGAGCGTATATTATACAGCCTAGTACCACAGCGAAAGCTGATTTGCTACAAATTGTAAAATCAAAATTTATGTAACACAAAAGAAAATGTAGCAATAAATGGTTATTTATTTATTTATATTATACAGCCAGGTATGCAGACACCCTAGGTATAATTGCTGAACGAGGACAGTATCAGAATTTTTTTCAGAACATCCAGAACATAGCCCAATAGAACATTTTTGGCTTTTGAAATGATAATAATTCCAAAAGAAGTCCTCAAAAGTATACGGGTTAGAACTACTCCTCTCAAGTAATACCTTTTGCAAATAATTAGAAGCTTAAGCTATCAGAGCTTCAACAAATGTAAGCGCCAACAAATTCCAAATTGCGAGGGTTTCGCCAACTGAGCAACGTTGACGAGACAACCCTGGTTTCGATTGGTACACCTGTATATATTGCATAATTGTATATGTATAGTAGTATACAAGGAGTGTGACATGTCACTGTAAGTTATCACAGAAGCCTTTAAAACAAGTTTTTGAAATTCTCCAAGTTGAAATCATTCAACGCTACTTTCTCCAGTGAAAGTATCTAGATCTCGGGTTCCCATGTTTCCACATTTTGTCAAGAAATAAAATAATTATGTAAATTAAATTTCGAGCAACATATTGTATAAAGCTAAAAATATTTGTTGTAAGTAAATAATTATAAATTTTTAAAGCATACAAATTATTACGCCTTGAAACTTAATAAATTAATTATCATTAATGCAATAAAACAATAAGGCGGGGTAACTTCTATTTAGTATATAAGCTTTAAGGATGCCAAGATAACCTAAGGTTTTCTAAATTATTTCTTAAATTTGAGTTAGGTTTAAATGTTCAAATACTAACGACACACGCTTTGACATGTAAGTTTCACCCTTACATGAGAAATAATTTAGAATATTATGTTTGACAATTTTATTCATTGATTATTGGAAGATAAAAATCTTTAGATACTTCGTTGTTTAAATAAAAACTAGTAAAATTTTACTGTTCCCTAAAGAACATCTTCAAGTAATACCAAGTCAATACCAAGTTTTTCATATTGGGTAAAGTCCCAAACGACAGCTCATAAAAACTTTGCATACGACATAAACATTGTGAGTAAACATTAAAGATGCAATCTACTCTGGATGCAAGACTGCTGGCAAATTTGATACAGGAGTCTCGATATTCGTTATTGGCAAGAACATAGAGATATCATTACTAGAGCCGCCGTATAGGTTAATTTTTGAAAAAATTAAAAAGTAACCTAAACACCTTTGCAAAAAATAGGTATAATCAAATAATCAGTACAAAATTACAATCACTTATATAGTAGAACGTTAAAAATACAATTCAAAGCACAATCCTTCAACTAACTCTTGAAGGAGGTTTCATTTAGGTTACACAGAGCTTCTGAGAGCCCCAAAATGGTGTTTCAGGCCTCCTAATGTATTGAGATAGGCTATGCCGCCTCTAGTATGTATATCTCTATGGGTATGAATCTTAATCAAAGATAAGAAGAATGTTTATGACAGAGAAGAAGTTTAAGCATGTGTGTTTGTTTTAGAAAAATGGTTCAAATGCGGGCCAAACTTCGAACATCATAATATCAACACGTATATCAGCCAAACAATTTTTTAAAATTTTTGGCTAATATAAGTCTTAAAAGTAAAGGCAATCGTCCAGGAATCTAACAACCATTACATTACAATTAACTAGGCCTATTTGCTTTAGTTATTTTATTGTTCGGTCACTCATTGGTCTGTATAACTCATACATAAATTAAAGAATTCAAATAGAAAAGTGTCCGTTAAATAGCTTGCATTCAGTTGAGTCAACTAGGTTTTTGTAGAGCAATGCCTGGAGGCACAATGATCTTAATGTGGAATATATTGTACAGGGCGTAACAATAAAGCCTAAACAGTGTATTACTAAAACCAGATTAAGTTTATATTTTAGGTCAGGATTGTAACAGCTCGAGGCAATTTTTATTGTGTGGTTTTACCCACTGTGCTAGTGAACATATAAATAAATTAACATTTAAGGACTTACATTTACCGCATGTTGAAGAAAAACTGTTTTTTCTTTACTATAAAGAAGAAAGTAAGTGCTTTAATTAGTTTGATCTATATAATAATTGCTACCGTTTACTTAATTGAGAAAATAATGATATCTATATACACTTGCTGCTGGATATATATTTAAGAACTATTAGTTTATACAGAAAAATCAGTGCTTAACCAATATCTGGTTAAAGATAACTCTCGCTTACCTAGTATATTATTTAAAATGGCAAAAAATACAAAATTAGCTAGCTCTCAAGATATTTGACATAAATTGATAAATGGAAATATATAATATAAAATATTAGAACCTAGAGAAAGTAAATAAAGTTAAACTATTCACGAAATGGTCTGCTTGAGGTAAAACCTTGTTGCCCAAAGATGCACACGCAGATGTTAACAAGAACAAAATTTGTTAAAACAAAATGATTCTAAAAGAAACTGAAGAAAGGTTATAAAGGTAAGGAGTAGGTGTCGGGTTACATGTATCAAGTGCTGTGGTATGTAGCACCTCGGCTAGGTGCATAGACACCTATAGATCAATTAACATATACATATTAGGGTTATAACCCCTCTCGGCTATAAATTACATGTCACTGGATCCCCCATGGGAACACCATCTTCCCTCTACTAGTTATTTACTTTTATTTTAATAAAGAACAAAAAATGTGATAGGTAAACTTATAAAAAGATTTAAGTTGATGAATGTAACTGATTTGGGGTGCGACCACCCTGCTCTGCCAGATTGTGTGGAATAATCAAATCACAACAATTTAAATGCATAAAATGAATTTAAATTAAACATTTCGTCTAATTTTCAAGATAATCATCTTTTCTCTCAGGAACGAAAGCTTCCATCTTTATACTTCGTTGATAAATATCTTTCATACTTTTTTCATTTAGCGTGTTATTTACCCATAGAGGTACAATACGTAGAGGAGGCAGTACGTCAGTTACACTCTTTTCAATTTATTTAGACAATAGCCATCATGGATATCTTGTTAATCATAACTATATCAGATACTACCGGAACACTAGATTTAACCATGTCTATAATTATTCTTTACAATAAATTACATAGCATAAATTTATTAAAATTTTAAATTCACCAAAAATAATCGCTTTTACGCACTACACTTGCTCTGTAACCTCCTCAGTAAAAATTCTAGTATCGAAAAATCTATAGTTGAAAGCTTTCTTTAAACAAATTGAAACTAATTTGCTTACGCAAGCTTTAGAATTTTATAATTAGCTGAGTTTAATAATAAGTTTTATGTTTATTATTGTTTGAATTTTCATCTTCGAGGCAAAATTGTCATTTCAATTATTTGTGTCAACTCTTGAAAAAAGTATTATAAATATTACAGTTGCCGTAACTCCCGCTTCTACTCCCACGCAGACTTAACTGAGAGTGTGGACATATTTTAAGTATGGTAAAAAATAATAATTTCTTTTATTTCTATTGCCTAAAATTTCTACTTTTCCTCATTTATACCATAGAACAGTAGATTTATTTCAGTAAAAGAGTTGAAATTTCGGAACCGTGATTTCAATTAAATTACCCATTTTAAGTGTTTTTTCCAAGACCTGCTGAGTGGTTTTTACTAAGTTATCTGTCTGTATGATCATCTGTCTGTTTGTGTGGATAATCATCGTAGATCCCAGTGTTTTTATGCAAGACAGTTGAAACTTTGTACAAAAATCAATCTTTAGACTAGTCGTGCTTTCAGGAAATCAACATAAATTTTTAATTATAAAATTTAATAAAAAATTTTCTTTTTGGACATTTTTAGACGCATAGTCCTATATAATCCTAAGAAATAAGCTAAATGTTATTTCATTATCAGCATTAGTTCGATTAGTGTAAAATTGAAAAATAAAATGGACAAATAATTCAATTAAGTCTGTTGGTATATCTACGGTTGTTAGATCGGTAATCTTAAGCAGGATTATGCAAGGTAAGTACCTAGATGGGTGAATAAAACGGATGGTTTAATTCCTGAGGACGAGCGAAGCATGCCTGAAATACGTACTACAATGTAAATCATGTGATTTCCATATTTTTTGGAGGAGCGAAGCGACTCCGAAGTGATGACAGTAGCGTAGCCAATACGATATGGCGAGGAAGAATTTCTAAGTACCCCCTAACCAATTTTGGTATCATATTTATCACAGAATAGATTAAAAGTTAGACCCTTTTAAATAATTTAGGCACTCAAAATTTTAGGCATACATTTTTTTCAGTGTACGAAACCGACACGACAACTCAAATTATATTACTTGTTTCTTTTGTCCCAAAAATGATCAGTGTCATTGCTTTAATGCGTAAATAAACATAATGTATCAAAACTAAAAGTATTAACTTAAAAGAAAGTAAAATTCATTCCTAAAGATCACATTTATGGTTTTTTTTATTAAACTAATGTGATATGATTTACGGCAGAAAAATCTTGTTTAAGTTATTTTTAATTTAAATTATAATTCTTAGAAAATATTTTTATTTAATAACAGATAAATGATACAATTATTGCTTTCAAATGTGTTTTGATTCGCAATTAAGTATAGTATGGAGTTACTTTTTATATATTATCAGGTGAAAATTAGAAATGTGTATTAAGGGAGGCATTAAACACGTTTAACTGGAATTAATGTCCAATAGCAAGATACGTTTATATCCCGTTATATACTGGACAAAGATAATATCACAGAGCTTTATGTCAGGTCAGAACAAGTTGAGAGTAAATTAACATGAGAACAGGTTATGTTGGCCACTAATGAAGAAAATGATATTTAAGCTGGTGTAGTCGTAGAAACGGGATCGAGTCTTTATTTCAGGTTTTTCTACTTTCCAGATGTATCCGAAGCTATAGCTTCTCGGCGAAAATTTACTTTGATTTTACTGTTTTTTAATGAAAGATGTAATTAAAGATCTTAGGCGACAGAAAGTTGAGTCTTTAGAAGAGCTTAATCAAGTTCCATTCCTACTTAGACGGTTGGAAACGTCTTAGCGTAATGCATCAGGACAATGGCGATCGTGAAGTAATCAGGAGGGAAGAAGCGTCGTAATATTTATAGAAAATAATCCGGGAGACACGTGACCACTAGGCTGTCTCTGGTTAACTGGTAGATTAAAATAAGTGAGGATGCTTTTATACGAAATAATACGTATCGAACCGTAAAATAATATTAAGTTTGTCCAAACGCCGCACCGTACAAATAGAAAATGCATCGAACGATGATAGTCAATAACAATTATGGGCTATCTACGGTTGTTTATGGATGGTTCTAAAAATCAATAGAAACATAATAAAAACTATCAAAGCATTTTTAAGAAACTGTAAAGTTTCTTTGTCCCTTGAAAAATTATACACGGTATCTCACACTATCTGAACTAGAGTTTAGTAGGTACGTTTTTGTTAGTTTTAACATATAGATCACAATAGACAGTAGATATATTATTATTAGATGCGGCTTTGTATTAGTTTTAAAACACCGAAAAAGTAACCTGAACACCTTCTATTATTTATATAATTAAATAAAAAGTACACAAATTTAGTAATTTACATAATAGAACGTTTATACTTTAAGAAATTCTAGAGCGTTGGTCCAGTTATCAGGTAAATTTCCTTTAGAGTGCGTGTTTCCGTGCTTAACAATCCATTTCTTGCTTAAGAGCCGGTTAATGCTTTATAACTTGAGCAGTCACTCAATTATCAAGCACTACTCGTAACTCATTTTTTCTGTATTTTTCATAAGGTATGCGCATAAATAGCCTGTTTGTTATACAAATCTCTGCCTCTAAAATTGGCAGTGCACACTATTATTGGCTCTAGTTTAATGCTTAGTTGGTGTTTTTCTTTAAAGGTATTAGCGCAGTTACGACTAGTGCTTGATTATTGAGTAACTGCTCATGTTATAATGCATAAACCGGATCCTTAAGCAAGAAATGGATTGTTAAGCAGGGAAACATGGATTCAAAACGAAAGTCGGCCCACATGCGGACCACTGCGCCAGAATTTTTTGTAGTTATGAACTTATATAGTGTAAAATAACGATAAAATTGTTCGTCCTTCCCAGGGTTTGAAGTCAGGTACCCTAGCTTTGAGTGCTTGTGTCGACTCCGAACGATTTTCATTCAACTTACAATCCTAAAAGACACAAAAAACGACTCCCCACTTAAAGCATGTTGTTTACCATCCATATTTTTGGTTTTCCCGTAATTTATTATGTTTTTTCTACTTTTTGGTCACTTAGAGTAGTCGTATCGACTTCGAACGGTTTCATTTGATTTAGCGCCCTAAAATACACAGAAAACGACATCGAAATGTAATTTTCATCGACCGTAATTTTGTTTTCCGGTAATTTAATATAGTTTTTTCGACCTTTCGGTCACTTACAGTAATCATATCGACTTCGGACCTGTTTCATTGGATTTAGCGCCCTGATAACTAAGGATTTTTTCCCGGCAAAAACAATGACTTTGAGTTTTGCCGATTTTTTGAAATTTTTGCTGACACAGTAAACCGGGTTTATGACGTCACGACAACCTGATTTTCAATAGAGTTCGTGTCCTCTGTAATGTTAATTTTTGTACCAAGTTAAATTTAAAAATATTTTCTGTTTGAAAAATAACGTGTTTACAAGATGTGTCTAGAAATACACATACACACAAACAAACAAAACCTTCCCCATGCATGTTTGTAACAGATTACTTTGTTGTGATGTCTATTTGAAAGTCTATCTAATTCTTCATTGATAAAACTACCAGTTTCGACATTTTGTTGATGATACTATAAACGTTCGTTCAAGAGCTATGATGATAACCATACATAGCAATCCATTGATGATAATGGATGACATTATAGTCCAGAAAGAGGAAAGATGGTGAAAAGTGGTCGTTCTGCTATATCTATAAACTAAGAAAATGTATGCATTTCATACTGTTACATGATTTAGCGTAAACGTGATAAAGAAGTAGCCACTGCTTGATACTATACCGGTCTTACATTACCGGCATTTGATATTAACGTCGTCTAAACAAATACTTGTTAAGATCTCGATATAGCCAAAGTAGCTGTCAGCGTTTAGTCCAAATAACTTTAGTCGACTCATCAAATAGTATCGACGGTAGCTATTTAGAAATAATTACACTATCCTTTTAACTAGGATATAGAACCCCTCACTGACAAAGGAGGAATCCATGTAGCTAATACCAATTGTAAAACTTACGGCCAGATTTCAGAAAATTTGTCCTTTCCAGGTGCTAACTTATGGTACTGGTAGAGTAGGGACGGGTGTTCTTCGTTTGGAGGTCCACTTATATTTAACATTGCAGACGTAGCAGCACTTAGTGGATGCTCGTAATAAGCAGTCATGGATGTTCCCCTCCAATCATCTTCCTCATCGCCCATACCTAAAATGTTATTCCCAAATTCCTAATTTATTGCCAAAGATTCACAATTAGTCTTTTAGATCCATATTATAACCAATCTTGATTACTTACTACTTTACAGCTTGCACAGTAAAACATTGTCATCAGCAAATATTTTGACTTCAATAGCATATGATAAATGAGAAACGTGTGGTATTAATAACGGTTAATTTAGGTATAAAAGTATAACGAGCAACTAAATAAGAAAGCGAGAGGAAATTGAGTACGAGAATCAACTTGACTGAACTTGCAACTTATAATTTAAGAAGAGTAATCGATTAAGATTCAAATTTATCTACCCGAGGTTTATTTTGTTCTACAGACAAAGCTATTTTTTCCTGGCCACTAAATTTTATACAGTCCGTTCAAGTCCTTAATAACCTGTAAAGGAATTTATATTTTGTAATATCTTTGAATAAGATCAGCCCAATAGAGAAGAATTCTTCAATTCAAAGTACTACATTTTTTTCTTCTTTAGCAAATTTTATCAGGTATAAAAATATATTTAGTAATTAAATATTTTGCCACTCGATGTACCACAGAGTTTATTATATTTGCGCCTTTGAACTCTCACGGGTTGATTTACTAGAACCGAGACCATTTTCAAAGGTCTAGGAGGGCAAGGGCATTTTTACCTAATTTTTAGGGACGTAATGTTGGTACGTCTGGAATGTTCCATCCGGTATAATACATAGATTTTAAACTGTAAATAAAATACCTTATTGTTTCATTTATTTCACAGAGATATTATTTCAGATTTTAAATAAGAGACGGAGGTAGAGGTTAGTATGATAGTTTTTGGTTTGCAGCTTTTATAGTTAAAGTAGAAGACACTAACAAAATTTTAAACTCAACCGCCTCAGGGTATGCTCTAACAGGAGAATTGTTTATCCATTAAAAAATGTTGAGCCTCATTAAATAAATATACTAATTAAACAAAAATTAAGGAATAATATAAAAATACAGAATAATATAAACGAAATTTCTACAAATAGATTATATAACAATAAGAAACATGTAGAATGTAAAATTTGGAACTGAAATCCAAATCAACTTATTTCATTAAATTAATGAAATAAGTTAAATATAACTTTAAGAAATAGAAATAAAGATAAGTATATAATTTCTTAGAATATACATTAGAAAATTCAAAATTTTTGTGTAATAACTAACACAATGGTTAGTTATTACAACATTGATAAAATAATTAGGAAATAAGAAAAATATACTGATTAAAAAAATAAAACAAATCATAAAAAGTATGAAGAGTTGAGAATTAAAAGAGAGAAATAAAACAAGAAGTTTGCCACAGATGTAAAGAAAAATATAAAGAAAAATGTTAAAATAATCCTAGAATACATACGAAAATAAATGAAACTTATTTTACGAATTGATATGAAAATAAAAAAAGAATGGGTAAAATTAAATAATTTTAAGCACGAAGTAATTTTATGGAATAAAAAAATAAATGAGAGCAATGTATTGCAGCAAAAATAATTTTAAGAATAGTATGATAAACTCAAATAGGTAGTTTCAGATGAATGGATGTCAAGTAAACTTGGTTACAAATTTAACCAATATAACTTGACAGTGTTGCCTGTACTAGTTTTTATGGCTTCAGAAAAAAAGGTTTAACAGTATTAAAATATCTCTGTTAAGAAAGAGTGTTGCCGTTAATTTTAAGGTTTCCATCTCGTTAGTAAAGGAACCTGTTTTCTACCGGTTTTTCGAGAGGGCGCCTCTACCCTCTCTGAATTAAAAAAAAATACCAGAGGTGCCGACATCTCATCTCGATTCGTTCCTTCCTACTTTTATTTAAATAAATATAATTCAGAGAAAACAATTTTATAGTTTTAGAATGTTGAATAGTTTGGTTTCTATTTCAAATACGGTGGGCTTAAACTCGTAAGATGAACACCAATTGTGAATCTTAATTATCTAAATAGGATAGAGTTCGCTACAGATCGTGAATCCTAAAACTTTTATGTAGAAAAGAGTAACACTAATGATTTTGAATAAAATTCTAACTAAATACGAAAGATTTTGTTTCAACAATTGTGAATCTTAATCTATCTAAATAAAAAAGAGTTCGCCACAGATCGTGAATCCTAAAACTTATATATAGAAAAGAATCTACTAAACGACTAAGCCGATTGTCTTTATCTAAAATAAAAAAGAGTCTTCGTGAATCCTAAAACTTTTAAGTAGAAAAGAGCAACACTAATGATTTTGAATAAAACTAACTTAATAGATCTTAATCTATCTAAATAGATAGCAAAGAGTTCGCCACAGATTGTGGATCCTAAAACTAGATTTTAAATATCACAATTTTGATATTCTAATATTTAATATATTGTAATATTTAAAATATCAAAATAAGATGAAGTTTACCACAGATTATAGATCCTAAAGCTTATAAGTAGAAAAGAGTACACTAATAATTTTTTTTAAGTAGAAAAGAATAACAATAATAATTTTGAAAAAAAAAAATACGAAAGATTTGGTTTCACAATTGTGAATCTTAATCTATCTAAATAAAAAGATTCGCCACAAGATTAAGGATTCTACAAATTTTAATTAGAAAAGTGTAAAACATTTATTTTATCACAATTTTGAATTTAATATTTATATATTATAAATTAATATCTAAATAAGATGAAGTTCACCACAGATTATAGATCTAAAGCTTATAAATACAATAAAAGAGTACACCAATCATTTGAAATATTAAATTATTAATAATAATATGAAGTTCAGCAGATTATGAATCCTAAACTTTTAAGTAGAAAAAGTGTAAAACGCCGATTTTAAATATCACACATACAGATACACACACACACACATAACACATATATATAATATATATATATATATATATATATATATATATATATATATATTAATATATATTATATATATAATATATATATATATATATATATAATATTGTCTATAAAAAAGAGATCTAAGGATCTAGTTTAATTATAAGTATAAAAGATTTTAACGACGGAATAAGTTAACAAAAATAAAATCTGGAATCCGATTAAAAACTTTGGATTTTTCATCAAATTTAAAAACTAAAGTTTAAAGTGTGCGTGAGCTTTAGTGTGTGTGGTATCTGTAGCCTTTAAGCATTGTATATCTGTTAATTAATCTCCATATTATAACGTATAAATATGTCCATATGCTCGTAATTAAGGATATTTTTATACAAATATATATTCAATACCTATTAATTTGATTAAATGCCTCATTTTTTACTGGATTTATTTTGTAATAACTACTATTTTTAATTTTATTTATTCGCAATATAAATAATTAATAGCACTCTTGTTTTGATTTTATGAGAAGAGTAATAAAACAAATTTATACATAAAATAATAATTTAATGTTTATTGGAATAGAAAGTAACATTTTTTTAATGTGACAATTTTTGTTTTTTATTTATCTCTATTATTTTTATGAATCTGTGAGATTAGTTTAAGATCATTTAACAGAGTTCTTTAAAACTATAATCTCTTTTAAATTTAAAACATTTTGCATGCGTAAAAAACTTATGTGGGGTCAATCTAACCACGCTTCAACATAGGCATATAATTACTAATATTAATAATTGAATTTTGTAACATCGAAAAACTACTTACTGTTTACTATAATTATAATCAAATAAACAGTGAAAAACTACCTTAACTTGTAACGTTGACTACAAAACAAACAATACGTGAAATACAGACTACAATCGACTTAATATAACCTTAATTCGCTCTTAGAGGAGGTTTCAATGAGGTTATCAAAGCCTCAGAGAACTTCAGGAAAATAAACTTTTCAACTTGCTCATAATTTTCAAATGTATTTGTCAAAATACGTGATTTGTTTACATTGTGTCAATCAATGACATCTTGTGTTGTTTGGCATATATATGTCAATCAATAAAACCGGAACTAATTCTGATAATAAAATGAAACTTTGTATATACATAAACCATATACATAATGTGTAAAAAAAATTCACAAATACTACTATTTAATGTAAAAACTACATGTTTGAAAGGTAACAAAATAATTATATTTTGGGGAACGGTTACCAAAATATTAATGGTAAATTTGAACTCGCAAGAGTCAATTTTCTAAGAGTCGAGAGCATTTTCAAAAGTCTAGGGTCATTTTTCACAATCTGAGGACGAGCGAAGCGAGTCCGAAACAGTGAGGTTAAGCGTAGCGAAACCAAATTCTTGAGGACAAGTTCCGACGTACTCCTAACCCATTTAATAAGTAGAATACTTAAAGCAACTTAAGTCTTTTTGTTTCTTTAAGGTTTAATGTTGGTGCTTGTGAAATTTTACACTCAGTATATTTCATATACATGATATGAAATATACTATTAATATACTATATCATATATATTTTATATACATGATAGACAATAACGATCTCAAACAGGCAGACAACAAGGGTAAACCGTCTCAGGAGGGTTAAAAAACATCTAAAACTAGGTAAAATTTGGGTTTTTAAATTTTTAGTGGAAACAAATAAAATTTGCATCGTATCTGCGGTACATATAAAGAGAATTAATAATTAAATGACTTAGTTTTATTGAACAATTTGTTACGTATGGATAGTATCTTCAATCTACGTTAAGTATCTTTGTCTCACAACCATCTTTTTAACATTATTTTGGTTAATATATATTCGAGCTTCACTCTAAATCAATTAGAAGTTGATAGTAGTATTTTTTTATTTTTTAATGTACAAAGTGGAATGTTTAAAGCAAAAAATTGCTGTAGCGACGTTTTGGTCAAGCTGGTTTTAGGCCGAAACGTCAAAATAGTAATTTTGGTTTTAAATATACCACTTTCAACCTTAAAAAAATATTTAAAAGTTAATAGTATTTTTTTTTAAGTACAAAGAGGGATATTAAGCCAAAATGACGTTTTGGCCAAGCTGGAAACGTCATAATAGTAATTTTGGCACAATATAATTGTGTGAAAGACACCTAGGAAATGTAACAAACAAAATGCAATGCTGCATCTGGGAACTGTTCTATCATTCTACATTCGTCATCATTGATGGCTCGACAAAATGTCATGTCCCACTCTGTTTTAACTATTTTGTCAACTATCTATGTTTAGCAAAACTCGGTAGTATCATATGATACAGTAATTATGGTTTTTATTAACCATCTTTGAACCTTAAACAATGAAAACCTAGTTAAAAGTTTAAAATTAGTCAAACACTTCAACTTCTTTGATCGAACATTCCTAGAAGTTTTCCAACGCAGCACACGTTACTAGAGACGCCGTTAAAAATATTTAGTGAAATTCATACAAAATATGACATAAGCAAACGTTTAGCGAGAACTTACACAAGTAAAACTTAATTAAGTTGACTTACGTCAAAACTCAGATGAAAATTGTCTTTAAATACAAGCTATCGAAACCTTTCGACACAACTAGCCGGAAACTCGTTTTGGTACCACACGAACAATTCATAGCTATAAAATTAATTTCGGAATTGAATTGCAAACTTTATAAAGATTTTTTTTTTACATTAAAAGCCCAGTAAAATCCGTTCATTTTAAGTTAGGTTAAAAGAATACAAAATTTATGTAGTCATAGATATATATGCCAGAAGAGACATGCCCTTAACTATCTCCATACATCGAGAAGCTAAAGCATCTTTTTGGAGATCTCATGTCTGTGAAACCTCGTTGAAACCTTCTAAGAGTGATTTAAGGTTATAATAAGTCAATCCATGTCGGGTTTTCACACATTGTGTTTGTTTTCTTTTGTATTATAAGTGTTAATATATAAGTTTCTGTAATTCTGTCCAGTTAATTTGATAATATCAAAAGTGTTCAGGTTACTTTTTAGATGTTTCAAATTGAACCAATAGGGGCTCTCTAGTAATAATATCTATATGATTGTAACCATAGAGATATTACTATCAAAAAGTAACCAAATATAGAAAGAGCATAGGACCGTAAACACAATGTAATTCCACTGATAACACGAAAGCCGGTTGATTGGTGGTCTTAAGTAGGGGTACCACCCTAAAATTTATAGCAAAGAATGTTTAAAATTCATTTCGAAACACAAACAATTGTTTGTGTTTTTCAATTGTTAATTGATTTATTATAACCCTAACTTACTTTTGGAAGAGGCTTCATTGAGGTTACACAAAGCCTCTGAAAGCCCCAAAATGATGTTTACAATTTAACTTCAGGGTTATTATTTTTTCTCAATTTATCAGTATTAGCTGGTTGTAGTAACGTATTAGCATTATTAGTTAACATACCTCAAAATGAAAGTAAGATAATATATTATTATATTATTATTAATATATTATTCTTATGCCAAAAATAAGGCATTTTTACTTTGGCATATTTTAATGTCAATACTTAACCTTCAATTATGAGTTAAAATATCCCACTTATATACTTTATTTTAGCTTATACTGTTAAATTTCAATTCGTCAGATAGTAGATTACACAGCTCTTCAATCGTCAAAAGATTGGCGCTTATGAATGTTAGTTCTAAAAATGATTCGGCAAGGTATCATATTATATTTCAAATTCATATTATTTTAATAAAACATTCATAGTTGTTAAAAGGTTTAAATTTCACTAGATAGGGGAAGAGGTAGGGTCACATGATGATTCTACTCAACTAGGGTCCGACTGACAGTAACAAATCACGTCTTTAACTGTCATCTTGCCTTTGTTTACTTTAGAACCCTTACAGCTTCTGTTAATAACAATATCAATCTGTCAGTGGATGAGCATCAATGTAAATTTTTTTTATTTCAAAATCTTTTGTATTTAAATTTCATTATAAGATATGATATTTTGATTATGTATAAGACTTTTACTTACTTAGTATTAAGTTTAGTGTAATGTGATTTTATTAAAAGGGTTCTAGAATCTTTAAGAACAGGAAATAAAGGATTTGCAAAAACATTATATTTAGGGTACATTGGAACTTGTTCTTGCCTTATCGGATTAACTACGCTCATCCTTATCACATCAAAATCGCTTCGCTCGTCCTTCGAATATGACAATGCACTAATTTATACTGCAGTATGTCATAAAACTCGCTCGAAGCTGCTTAATACCAGTGAAGTAACAAATATCGTGAACATACAAGCCGTATTAAAATAAAACTTGGTTTTCTTGTTTATTACATAAAATGATACAGTCATGCAAACTTTAACCAAATTAAATAATTTTTGATTTTAAGAATTCTTTAAAAAAGTATACGTGTCAAAAAACGTAATTAAAATTATGTTGATGATAAAATAAAAACTTGGCATTCCTGTTATTCCTATGTTGGACTATTTGCGTGTCAAACGATACGAATTAAAATAATGCTGATAATAAAAAAACTTGGCATTCCTGTTATTCTGTTGGACTATTTGCGTGTCAAACGATACGAATTAAATAATGCTGATAATAAAATAAAACTTGGCATTCCTGTTATTCCTATGTAGGACTATTTGCGTGTTAAACGATACAAATTAAAATAATGTTGATAATAAAATAAAACTTGGCATTCTTGTTATTTCTATTAGGACTATTTGCGTGACATACGAATTAAAATAATGCTGATAATAAAAAAAACTTGGCATTCCTGTTATTCCTATGTAGGACTATTTGCGTGTTAAACGATACAAATTAAAATAATGTTGATAATAAAATAAAACTTGGCATTCTTGTTATTTCTATGTAGGACTATTTGCGTGACAAACGATACGAATTAAAATAATGCTGATAATAAAATCAAACTTGGCATTCTTGTTATTCCTATGTAGGACTATTGCGTGTCAAACGATACGAATTAAAATAATGCTGATAATAAAATAAAACTTGGCATTCTTGTTATTCCTATGTTGGACTATTTGCGTGTCAAACGATACGAATTAAAATAATGCTGATAATAAAATAAAACTTGGCATTCTTGTTATTCCTATGTTGGACTATTTGCGTGTCAAACGATACGAATTAAAATAATGCTGATAATAAAATCAAACTTGGCATTCTTGTTATTTCTATGTAGGGACTATGCGTGTCAAACGATACGAATTAAAATAATGCTGATAATAAATAAAACTTGGCATTCTTGTTATTCCTATGTTGGACTATTTGCGTGTCAAATAAATACAAATTAAAATAAGGCATTCCTCTTATTACTATGTTGGACTATTTGCGTGTCAAACGATACAAATTAAAATAATTTTTGATAATAAAATAAACTTGGCATTCTTGTTATTCCTATGTTGAACTATTTGCATGTTAAATCGATACGATTATTTTTTAGACATTTTTGCTAAATAATTAGTAACGATTAATGGCCTCTCTAAGTTAGATCTCTGTCGAATATTAACACTTAGTGCTACGGTGATAAAACTCACACACACACATGCGTAAACTAATATAGATAGAAACTCAGTCAAACCCCTCTTACAAACACATGAATGGATTGGTCCAAGTAAAATCTATGTTTCGAAATTTCTGTACGAACACATATCTTCGTTTATACACCTATGTTATAAATGACGAAACGTAAAAACAATAATATTTGTACAAGTTTCATGTACTGATATTTAATGTACTTAAGCGTCTGAATGCAATAAATCTGCTGAATTAATTAGTCAATTTTTTCTATAAATCTATATACTTCCTGATAAACATTTCAAATAATACGACAAATTTAACCTCTCACCACCTATTGTGAATTATACCTGCCTCTATTTCATGGGCTAATATTAAGAAATACATAAAATAAATCGAAACAAGAAAAAATCACTTCACAGTTAGGTTTCTATTTATTAACAACAATAAGGGGAAATAAAAATTGTATCTTTTTATTTTATTGCTAAGCACTCATGATGGCTCTCTTTTTAGGCCGCATGCGCTTTTCTTCATTCTGAATAACTCAGACATTAATTCAATAATTGTGAAAATTTTATGCTTTGGTTCTAGTTTTATGCGCATCCTATAATATCAACGTAACAAATTAGAGCTACCTAATGATTTTGATTAGAACTCAGGTGTAAAAAAATCTTCACCACTGATGTTATTTGGAACACATAACACTCTAGATATGACACGGGTGAAACGTAACCATGTGAGATACGGAGTTGGAGGGTTAATGATTGATCACACTCTACCACCTTGGTAAACATTGATTAATGATTACTAGGATCGGGATCGTGGGAACCCTAGACTAATTACTCCCAAGCAAATGACTTACCAAACCATCTTTATATATTTGTTACACTTTTAGTCGTATCACTGATATTAATTAACGATTGGTAATACATTTGTACAATCAGACCAAAAACTCGGTTAATTGTAAATCCGCGTTGATAATCTTAAGCGAAAAGACTTGATGACTATGCAAAACCACTACACCAAATCTAAAATTATATGGAATAAAAAGAAAAAACAATAATAAAGTGTGAACAAATTAAAGGCATAATAAGGTGTAAATTACAACGCAAGAGAGCAGCTAGAGACGTAGTAACATGCCAATGAAGAATGAATAGGTAGAGTAGTTGCAACAACGCAAGAGCAGCTGAGAAGTAAATGCCAATGAAGAATGAATAGCAACGCAAGAGAGCAGCTAGAAGGTAGTAATGCCAATGAAGAATGATAGCAACGCAAGAGAGCAGCTAGACGTAAACATGCCAATGAATATAGCAACAGAGAGCAGCTAGAAGTGTAACAACAAACTTACAATGTATAAGTTCAGTAAAATAATAATCTAAGAAAAAGAAGTAAATCATAATAATAAGAAGTAAAATAATTTAATAGAATTAAGTAACAATAGTAGTTAGTTGTTACTTAGCAGTTTAAGTTAATAATTTAAGTACAAGTAAAATAAAATAAATAATAAGCTGGTTATAAATAAGCTAAAATATGATTAATGGCAAAACAAGTATGCACTCAAAGACGTTCTAAAAAGCGAATATAAAGAATAAATTGTAACGCAAGTGAGCAACTAAAAAAGTAATATCTAGCTAATGAAGTATGAATAACAACCTATAAATGTACTGCTAGAGTTGAAATATCAAAATAATAAATTGAAAACAGAAATTATCTTTGCTTTGCCGCTGAGATGCAGAACATGAAGAACAACAAACATCTAAAGAATGTCGATTGAGATAGAATTTAAAGGCAATGAAAACAAGGAGATTTGAGCTTCAGATCCAAAGAGAATTTTATCGAAATACGAGGAAAACTATGAAATTAACTAATTAACGTTTAAAGACGATTAGGAGACCACATAAATATTAAATAAATTAAATTCTTGAGGGAAACGCCATGAGTAAGAACAAAATAAACAAGCTAATATCATTATTTTGTTTAAACCTAAAACACGGCCTATGAGATATTGTAAGTGTTATAGCTTAATAAAAGTCAGTCACTAATAAGTGTAATTGATGTTGGCAGTTAAAGTAAAGCAAAACACTTTCATTATCCTTCGATATTGAACTTGAAAAAGACTGTTAACAGTGTGGGTTATTTCATTCACGATCATTGAAAGAGTTTGTGAACTGAAAGGATCGTAGTTGCATAATAGAGCAGGATCAAGAGATGGGATCTTAGTGTGAATCCGTAGTGGGAAAGTCCTTTCAATTACAGCGTCAGCTATTGTTTCTATAGGACCGGGTCGCAACCCACCCAGAGGCATCATTTCCATGCCTAAGGGGGTTCGGGCTACCGCATTCTTTACTTCTTCCAACAGGTGCTTCTCGTGAAATAACTTATTTTTATTTACATCGGAAGAAAGTAGAAAGGGGTCGTGTTGTTAGAAGGTCGTAGTTGATCTGTACAGAGAATAAGAAGAAGGCGAAGTTGTTCTTTATGGAGGGGTTTGAGGTCGGCCAGAGGTCGGCCAATGCTTCACCGTGTCATGAATGGGTAGACAAGAACTATACGAGGCCCAAGTATGATTAAGAAGAACCGGTATACCCTATGGAGACCGGTTTCTTTACAACCTAACCGAACCATTCAACTTTACTCCTACACTTCATTAAAATAGTCAACTCACGGCCTTCACCCTCCTCCAGCTGCCAGTCTTATTCTGGCTAGCCACAACTGGTATTGCATGCCTGCAACCGCTAATAGGCTTCCAAATCGACCTTCCGCAACAACCTGTCCTATCTCCTCGAGCAATTGTTGAATTTTAACTGTACGAGTCGTACATACTTGTCAAGGAAATCCACACCAGGTGGATAATATCCATATAGTACCGGCTAAACTTGATAATCTTCTCTAGTGCATACTTGTCTATGTATTCCGGTAATAACATGACCTCTAACTGTTCTTTTACAACACTCGTCTTTCTTTTATACTTTACAAACAACTTTTATGACGTAAACATCTTTGAACTCATAAAATTTGTTAGCACATTTATCTTAATTTCATACTTTTAGATCTGATGGTTCATAATAGAAGGCATGGAAGTTTTTTTCGTAGAAATTTCGTAAAAAGGCACCAGCTACTTAGGATGTGTACAAAGACATTCAAAATTATTAAATAGGAGACTGACCATAGTAGAAAAAGTACATACACATTTTTATCAGATGCCTTTTAAAATTTACAAATATCTGCCCTTAAAATGTTTATTTAGTCAAAAATAAATTGAAGAATTAGCTTCTGTCGATACTTGCTAAAGGATATTCTTCAACAGCGAAATGAGACGGTAGATGATGCTTCCTTTCCTTTAAACTACGCGTATTTCAACTTTAGGTAAACATAACCTCTTAAATGTCAGTCAAATGTTTCATCGCACATTCTTTTTTCCACCTAATTGAAAGTTTTGTTTTTGCTCATTAAAGGAAAAGAGAACTGTAAAAACACAGATTCGCAATATTTTTTTATGAATTGAGAAAACATTAGCTTCGATTTTAACTGCCTGTTTTATTTACTTTGTAGCATATAAATTAATCAACATTTAAAGGAATAAAAATTAATAACTTGTCAATTTTGTAAGTAGGACAGTTGGCATTTTAAATTCTTTTACTTATGTAATATAGACAGCTACGCTCACTCCGTCACACAGACACACACACACTTTACACCTGCTTAACGCTAATAAATAACCGCATTATTTTTTTTATTCGAATCTTAATTAATAAAAAATGTATTAGGCAATTTTTAAAAGTTAACACAAGAGACTGAGAATACCATGTAATCAATGGCAGGGAAATGTCATGTGTCTCCTATTATTTTACATTTATACGCAGAATGATTCATGACTTGTGACACTTTATACCAGGCAGTAAAATGTCTTGCCACAAAGTTTAGTTTTTCGAATCCTAGAAATTTATGACCTTTCAAATAAGGCAATAAAAATTCTAGTAGCATGTTAAGTTTTCCAATATTAGGCAGTGAAAATTCTAATAACATGTTAAGTTTTCCAATATTAGGCAGTAAAAATTCTAGTAACATGTTAAGCAGTGAAAGGTTTTCAATTTAGGCAGTAAAAATTCTAGTAACATGTTAGTTTATAAATATTAGGCAGTGAAAATTCTAATAACATGTTAAGTTTTACAATATTAGGCAGTAAAAATTCTAGTAACATGTTAAGTTTTTAAATAATAGGCAATGAATGGTCTTATAACTTGTGAAATTTTCAATTCTAGGTAATAGAAATTCTAGTACCTTGTGAAGGTTTTAAATTCTAGTTAGTAGTAACAGTCTAGTTTGTTGTTGACTTAAGTTTCTAAATTGTAAGCATGATATTTGTAATTTTCAGAACTCAATTGAAGCAAACATAACTAAAGAGCCAAGTATGACTTGCCAAATATTACAAATTTCATATTAATGCATTATTCGTAAATAAAAATATTTATATTCATTACATGTATATACTTTTAGGCTTTTAACCTAAATTAAATTTTAGCGAACATTCATCAGAATACGAGGTTGATCTTTTGGGTGGAAATTAATTTGTCCATTTCTATTCTCACTGCCTACATAATAAATACAATTTATATTCTTACTATTTTTTATAAACTTTATTATATTATTTATTTAATATTTTTTATTTAATTTATTCAATTTCAGTTATTTTTTAAAACATTATTTTATTTTATAAACGTATAAACTATTTGAACAAGGTCATGTTTTCAAGATTAAAATAAATTTAAAAAAAAAAAGAAACTAAAGATAGATCTAAATTATTTTTTTAAATAAGAAGCTAGAGGAAGGATTGTGGGCTGGGTCGACTAATGGCTGCGTGCCTCTGGTGTGGTGGTTGCCTCTGTCAAAGTTATTTCTACTCAGAAGGCCTATTAATCTGTATTCTACCTCACTTTCTCAGAACGTCTACAATTTTATATTGTAAATCCTTCTTAAAAGATTTAAGAAATCAGGCACAGGGTGCCTCGAAAATATAACTTACAAACACCGCTCACCTTTAGTATGTAAAGATCTTTTATGACTAAAGGATTTTACATTGTATCATACATGTTTTTTATACATGTTATGTTGTCCTTAATGTCTTTCTATGTAATATGTAAGATATATTCCTAATGCATGCTTTGTGCTTGCATTAAATAAAAAAAACGCATTATTTTTAATTCTCTTCCTAAATTTTTTCGTTTATTGATAAATTTTATTATAAAAACTATTTTTATTATTATTCTTATTCTTGTTTGTGCCCACTTATCAATATTATTAATACATAGAGACCAATACCTAAATCTATTATTTTTATTTTACTTATATTTACTACTAATGTTTTAGTATTTACTTTTCTTTTTTCTATTTGTTTTTATTTTACTTAAATTTCCTAGTCATATTTAGTATATAGTCTTCTTTTCTATTTGTTTTTATTTTACTTATATTTTCTAGTCATGTTTAATCTTTCTTTTCTATTTTTTTTTTATTTTACTTAAATTTTCTAGTCATTTTAAGTCTTCTATTTTATTTGTTTTTATTTTACGTATATTTTCTAGTCATGTTTATTCTCCTTTTCTATTTGTTTTTATTTTACTTAAATTTCCTAGTCATATTTAGTCTTCTTTTCTATTTGTTTAGCAAATTATGGATACGCTAACAAAGACAGGTAAAATATATCAAATAAAGAAAATAATCATTTTATTTTTTTATATATTATAGATCTAAAATCACTTTGATTATCCCTGAGACATAACCTTTTATATACTATAAACCTTTAAAATGCTACTATTTTTTATGATGTAAATAAAGGGTGGAGTGCATCAATTTTTTTATTTATTATTTTTTCTTTTTATTATTTTTTTTGTAATTTGTTCATTTTTTATTTTTATTGATATTTCTTAAGAATTGGTAAATCCTTTTTTTATATAAATTCTTAATTTTAACAGAATAAGAATTCAATACAATACATAGTAATAAGAAATTTAGACCTGCACTTTAGATTAATAAATAATCTTTGCAGTGCAGGTTGTAATGATTCTGTCTTAAGAACCAATATTTATTGGTTCTTATTCATATAGATTTTACTTGCCAACTGTTTTTTTAATTCTATTCTTAATTTTATACACAAGCTTATTTTATTTTTTATCTAGATGTTATGGTTCTCGTAGTTGTGATACAATTCTGTAGTGATTTTGAAAAATGAAGAAATGTCAACCTTAATTACTAAAATAACAATACTGTCGCTTAGGGTATTTTTACATTTCTCACTTATATAAACCACCTATCAAATAATCAACTGTGTTAATTTTTAGTAATAAGAATATCTATGTATAATATTTAGCCTTCTTTCATATTTGTTTTTATTTTACTTATATTTTCTAGTCATGTTTACGTCTTCTTTCCTATTTGTTCTTATTTTACTTAAATTTCTATTAAAAATGGTACTTAAAACCTCAGAACTTCTCCCCGCCTTATTCGATTCGCTACAATTGTCCTTAAAAATAAAAATATCTCCTAATTTATACTTCAATATATCTTTGGATTCGGACAGTTAAAAAATTATATATTCCCAGCGGTCATCCATCCAAGCACTGACCTTATTCAAAGCTGATTAACTTTTTTTCAACAAAAACCGTAGATATACTTGCCGTATTTGAAACGAAACCAAATTTTAACTTATATTTTCAAGTCAACTCAACTCAAGTCAAAAAGGCTAGTATCAACTCTCTAGCATAAATGCATCAGTAGATACTAATATAACTGACACACAAGTTTGTGAAAACCAGGCAATAAAAACATCTAAAACGGACAATCCAGGTGACAACCGACTAGATAATGCAACGACTTAAAAATAAATAATGCCCGCCTTCAAAAATCTTACTTAAGCTGCTATAACATAATTGTAAATATAAAATATAACCATATAATATAAAGGTGTTCAGGTTACTTTTTTGATGTTTCAAATTCCTTAGATTAATAAAATATTTACAGAATATTAATATTTGTATTGTATTTTTTTCTTGTATTCTGCCTTAGATTAATAAAATATTTACAGAATAATTACCAGAATATTTATATTTTGTATCGTATTTTTTTCTTGTATTCTGCCTTAGATTAATAAAATATTTAGAGAATATTAATATTTGTATTGTATTTTTTCTGTATTCTGCTTAGATTAATAAAATATTTACAGAATAATTACCAGAATATTTATATTTGTATTGTATTTTTTTCTTGTATTCTGCCTTAGATTAATAAAATATTTACAGAATATTAATATTTGCATTGTATTTTTTTCTTGTATTCTGCCTTTGATTAAATATTTTATTTACAGAATTTAATATTTATTGTATTTTTCTTGTATTCTGCTTAGATTAATAAAATATTTACAGAAAAATTACTAGAATATTTATATTTTATTGTATTTTTTTCTTGTATTCTGCTTTATATTAATAAATAATTTACAGAATATTTACCTCTCCTTTACTATTATCTATTCATATTTCACTAATTAGAAGAATCCTTAAGGAAAATAATGCTCGAATTTCTATTAAACTTATTTTAGCAACTAACAGCAGTATAATAAGTCTTATCAAAAGAATGCCTAAAAGTTCGTAAGATAATACAATCGTATTGTACCCATACATAAAGTAATCCCTCTCTAAATGACTTGCCATTATTTTATGTGTAAACGCAATACGCATGGAAGAGCTATCGGCCTTTTCGATAATAAATATATGGCATATTTCTTAATAATATTTCTTATTAGAATCGTTCAAATGCAATTCATCACAGTTAAAAAGTATAATAAACTGTTTAATTCAATTATAATTAATTTAATACTTTGACAACCAGAATCAATGCCACCTTTGTGAAAAAACATTTTATTTTGTTAGGTTGGCAGATTAGTTATAAGACCAACAGTGAATCGGCTTTCGTCAAATCAGTCATAGAGATTTATACTAGAGGGGACATAGCCTATATCATTACATTGAGAAGCCTGAAGCATCTTTTTGAGGCTCTCTGTAACCTCATTGAAACTTCCTCCAAAAGTGAGTTAAGGTCATAAATCAATTGTTTTCGTCTCGCACGTTGCTTGCATTTTTAACGTTCTACTGTATAAGTTACCGAAATTTTGTATACTGATTATTTTATTGTATTTATAAGCGAGGTGGTCAGGTTACTTTTTCGATGTTTCAAAATTTTACCTGTAAGGCCTCTCTAGTAATATTACCTCTATGTAATAAGTAGTGCTCCTTCTAAATATTCGCGGATGATCAAAAACGTTTATCATAGAATTAGCATGGGAGCAGATCGAAATTATTATTTTATTTCTCTATTGTTAGTTAATTTGTGATAAATGAATTAAAAATTAATAGAGGGACTATCGGTGCTAAAAAAATTGTCAATATTTTATAGATAACTACTTCGATTATTCCAGGATTTTAAATATAGAATCACGCTCTTATCACTAAAGACTTGTATTCGTACGATTTAACCCAGAAACAATAAAACCCAAACGAATCATTTAAACAATCATTTTACAAAAGAGGGTGAATTTAGTGAGTTATTAGTTATTTTAGTGAGTAAATAAAATTATTAACAATTACTAAATTAAAAAACATTATAGTGAAAATCAGTTTGTTATCAGTTTATTTAAATACCTGTTACATCTAATTTAAACAATTAAATGCAATAAAATGTAATTTTCTGAGTCTATGCAAACTAAAATTATTCAACAGTAAAATTAATTAACAATAAATAATATTAAGATTTTCACCTTTATATCACTTAATTTAAATACTCGTGAAAATTCAAATTAAATACTCCATTAAAACCCTATTTTTCAATGAAATAGTGATTCTACTGAGTTCATACTCCTTATAATTAATTAAATTAAAGCACTTACAGAAAAAAATTTAAAGAAATAATAGTCTCAAATAAGAAAAACTAAAAAACCCCTCTAAGGACTTTAACAACGATCACTCTTTCGTAATCGATTTCTTATTAGCGACGGTGGCGCTGCTACGATCTTTGAAACGCGAATAGTATTATTGTAAGAATAAAATCAAAATATAATTCTAGGCCAGTATGATGTGTTGTTATTTTGTTTTAAACAAAATCACTTAATTAACTTCATATAATATCATATCACCATTTATTGCAAATTTTGATTTTACTAATTAAAATTTACATATTCTTTTTTCAAAGCATCCATGCAAATCAGCATTGAGCTGTGGTTCCTCCTGAGGGGAGTTAAGTTGTAATTAACTTAATTTATTTCTGTTCTTTGCGGCCTCTAACGAAAAATTACTGATTTTCGTTTTAAGAAAAATAGTTATTGGGATTTGTTTAATATTCAAATGTGAACAAAGACAGGTAGGTGCAGGTTGAAGAGTAAGTCCAGTAAGTACAATACTCACTGGCTAACAATACCTTCACCAACCCTTATTGTTGTCACTGAATAAAAAGATAAAGGGATGATAAACCTGGAGGGGAATGATCAACGTCTCAAAGGGTTCAGTGAGAATCGCTGGGAATAGCCGAGGGTCAGCCCTAACGGACACCTCCCCTAGACCTTACAAAACAATATAAAACTCCGTTTTTAATCGCCTTCCTTACAAATTCTCCTCTGGTTCTTCTTACTTAACCCTTTACAAAAGATAACTCAAAGTCCAACGTACTTTTTCACGAGGCCTTTCAACCGTGAAAGAAAAAATTTAAATTTTTTAAATAATAAACAATGGATGTGTTTATTCTTTGGAAAAAAAATGGATGAGAAAGTTGTGCGCCAATGTATAGCCAAAACATTATGGTCTATTTTTGTACTAAATACGTCAAAGTTTCACACTGTGTAAAGTAGTAAAGAACTTAAAGTGGATAAACGACCTGTTGCGCTCAAGATTTTTATAATAATTTTTTTTTAATATTTCATTGTTGACTGTCTGGTCAACAATATGGTGTTTTCAATACTCTTTGATTTCAGAATATATATATATATATATATATATATATATATATATATATATATATATATATATATATATATTATATATACTATAAGATAGATACTTATAGATATAAATATAGATATTATGGATATAATAGGTATTTAAAACAATAATAGATATAATGCATTGCCAATGCATTGCCTTTAATCTTACACAATACTTGCATAAGTAAGAAAATGTTTTTAAAAGTTTTTTTGACTGTCTTAAGAAATGTTGGGTAAAAATAAAAAAATAAGTGTTTTAAGAAAGAAAATAATAGAATAATCTTCTTTTTCAAAAATTTTCTTCTTGTATTTTAAACCCCATATTAAACTTTTAAATCTAAAATAAAAATAACTTATAGGAGTAATTTTTTGAAGAAAATGCGCAACAAATTCTTTATGGTTTGCATGACCAACACACAATCTTATTAAAACTGTATGCTGCCTCATAAGTACATCTTAAGTTTCAATACCTGGAGGCATTTAAATTAATTTGTTTAATTACCAGGCACCTTCTTTTCAGAGAAGGTGGATGTTATAAAATAATTGAATGAAAATGGGCGGTAGAAAAGATCAGGTCGATTCTCCCTCTGGTCTAGAATATACGTACTGTTATTATTTTTAGGTAAGAAGTGAACGATAATCTAAGATTATTTTTTACAATTTCTAAACAAATTCTATGTAATATCATTTAAACAAACTTGAATTATTTGTACAGTAAAAAATCTATGAAAAATTAGTGAATTTGATCGTAGGATGTTTAACTTCTTATTATTATATCTTAAGAGGTAAGTTAGGTCATAAGAGTTAAATTAGGTCTTAAAAGGTAAGTTTAATTACAAGAGTTAAATTAGGTCTAAAGAGATAAGTTAGGTCATAAGAGTTAAATTAGGTCTTAAAAGGTAAGTTTGAACAAGAGAGTTAAATTAGATCTATAGAGATAAGTTAGGTCACGAGAGTTAAATTAGGTCTTAAAAGGTAAGTTTGATCAAGAGAGTTAAATTATGTCTTAAGAGGTAAGGTAGGTTGTTCATAGTAAGTGAAGTAAGATAGATCATAAGTTAAGATAGTTTATAAGAGATATAAGTTGGTACTCTCTAAAGTGAAACGTCACGAGGATAAGTAAGATCATTTAAAATAAGAAAAGTATTAGATAAAATGCGTGAACTTTAAGTTTTATTATTAAATATTAATAATAATAGCAGCACATGCAATTATACAATAAAGTTTTTATTAAAATGCGGTAGCGAGTATTGCCCCCAAAACGAAAAACACTTTGATTGTGTTTGAAAAAAATCCAAACCCGGGAATTCACCTGAATTATCCGTTTCAGGTGTTTTAAAGACCTCCTAAGTGGTTTTCTTAAAGTTGTCTGTGTCTTTGTGTGTGTGTCTGTTATCATCGTAGCTTCAAGTTTATTTAAGCTAGAGAGTTGAAAATTGTTACATAAATCAATCTAACAGTGTAGTTGTGCTATACGATTTTTTTTATTGTGTATTTTTTTAAATTTTTTTTCACTAATCCGTAATAATGACTCAGCAAAAATTTAAAAAAATTCATAAAGCGCAGAGAAATGTTGTAATCAGATTGAGATGAAACACGTATGTAGTTATGTATAAAACTAACATTAGTACCTAGATGGGTGACCTCTGGGAATGAAATGGTTTTATTTACTATTTGAGGACGAGTTAAGCGAGTCCTAAGTTGAGAAGATGAGCGTAGCGAATCCGATGTGATGAGAAAAAGTTATAAATGTACCCGAATTTTTGAGATAACATGTGTATTAAAATTTTAATAGTCTGCATCTATTTACAAATATTCTATTAGTTAAGGATCTAAAATTTATAAAGCAGACATCATTTAGAGATGAAGTTAATCACTAAGTTTGTCCAAATCAATTTTTCAGCTTAAGCAAATAAAATAGAACTTTCGAAGACAATAAAATCGCACTTACATTAAAAATAGATAGTTAGTAATTCTACAAAGATTACATTTATATGTAATCTTTGTGTTAGACTTATAATAGACTCTTATTTTAGACAATAATGGATTGTCTAAAAATAATTCAAAAAAATATTAAAATACAATACATAATTTTAACGCTTAAAATAAATTGATGAAGAAAATATCACAAATTGGTATATGAAGGTTAAAAAGGTGATTGGTTAAAATTTGTGTGCTTTAAATGTGCATAAAAGTGCATTAGTGTCGGTGTTGTCTCCATATCACGGATACACATTAACGTGACAAAGGAACCTTCTTCTTTTTTGCTAAATATTTTTATTCGAAAATTCAGTCAAATTAAAGATTAGACTTGCTAAAACTAAAAGCTAATATTAAATAAGAAAAATTTCAGGAGCTTAATAATTTTGCTTCCATGAAAAAAATAAAAATGTGAAACGTCTTACGACACGAAAAAGCAAATAAGCTAACTTCAATATAATTTTTATACATAGCCTACAAAAGTAAGTTGATTATTATTAAATTGTAACAGCATATAAGTGAATAATTATTTTATTTCCTTAGCCCATTAAAAATAAATACTGTTAGATAATAAGTTCGGTTTTATTCAATTGTATCAACATATAAATAAGTCAGTCAGTAAATAAGTTTGGTTTTATTTATTTGTATCAACATATAAATAAGTCTGTCAGTAAATAAATTTGGTTTTATTTAATTGTATCAACATATAAATAAGTTTGTCAGTAAATAAGTTTGGTTTTATTTAATTGTATCAACATATAAATAAGTCTGTCAGTAAATAAGTTTGGTTTTATTTAATTGTATCAATAAGTCTGTCAGTAATAAGTTTGGTTTATTTAATTGCATCAAAATATAAATAAGTCTGTCAATAATTGAGTTTGGATTTATTCAATTTTAACAGCTTATAAATAAGTTGTATACTATCAGTAAATAAGTCTGCTTTTATTCAATTTTACAGCATATAAGTAAGTATTACTGTTAGTAATTAAATTTTCTTTTATATAATTTCAGCAACATATAAATATTGTTATGCAAGTAAATAAGTTTAAATCAGTACAATTAAGGAAACTTTTAGTGAGTGAAATTTTAAATATGACTTATGACTATACTTTAATGTAATGTATATTGTCTAAGAAGTGAATGTTTGTGAATCAACCTATACTCAGTCAACTAAACGCACTAAATATTTTTAACTGGTCAAACTGACTAAATAAATATTTCCTAAGTGATAAACAATTGCCTAATAAATCATAAATAGTAAATAATAATAATATATAATTGCCTAAGCTATCAAACTAATGGTCAATCGTCTTTATTAGCCAATTTGCCTTAAAACCAGGCATGACTAAACAAACATTTTGAAGATACTTTACTAAAGTAACTCACTCATATCAAAGTTGCCTGAACTAAAAAAAACCTGGCATGACTAAACGAACTTGTTGAAGCTACTTTACTAAAGTAACTCACTCATATCAAAGTTGCCTAAACTGATAAAAACCTGGCATGACCAAACAAACTTTTTGAACTACTTTGAGCTACTTTACTAAAGTAACTCACTTATATCAAAGTTGCCTAAACTGATAAAAACCTGGCATGACTAAAAGAATTTTTTGAAGCTATTTTACTAATGTAACTCGCTCATATCAAAGTTGCCTAAACTGATAAAAAACTGGCATGGCTAAACGACCTTTTTGAACTACTTTGGGCTACTTTACTAGAGTAGCTTAACAATTTTCAAACTCAACTACTATCAATGATGTCAAAACTATTGCATACCTGCTTGACTAAACATTACATTCAAAACTGAATATATTCTCCCAACGCTTTAAAGAAAAATGATCAACACAATAAAAAATCTTGAAAATATTCTTTCAGTTTTTAGCCCCAATCTAAGTTTCTTGTGATTAATTAAAGTGTTACTTATTTTTTACTTTTCTTATAATTATACTTCATGATGCTCGACTTCATAAATCTAAACCTCAAATTAATCGAGGTTTAGATAATTTAAGGTCGAATTATCTGATCCTCAATCAGCTAAACGAATTTGCCAATCCTGACTATTCTAAACTAGACTTAATACTTACTTTTATGAGTACTTTTGACCAATAAATAAGTCTCTACACTTCAAGTAAGAGTTAAACTTAAGTAATGCTCTAGATTACCTCCCTAGACAACTTAAAATTTACTAAATAAACCTAATTTGACTGAATTAGAAAATATTACGAATTGATATTTTAATAATTAGAAAGAAAAGAGAATAGGCAAAAAGATGGTACCCTGGGCAACACCATTACTACTATACACTCGTATTTTATTCTTTCCAATAAATATCCTATCGTTTCCATTGATTAAATTTTGTAACAGTTTCATATCTTTTACATACATTGTAATTTAATTCATTTGAATGATAACATTTCTAAAAATGACAAATGTTAGAGTATAACAAATAGCTTGCTGACAGTTTAAAGTAATCAGATTTATTATTAATATGGATCTAAATAAGACTTATCTATAAGAAAATTATATCTGAATAATCTATTGTAATTTTTAATAAGAATTTATTGTTACCTAAATCATCCAAGTGCTGGCATGCGAAGATTTATCCCTAGCTCTTCTATCGGTTCTTTTGCAACTTCTAAGTTTCTTCAAAGTCGATACGTTGGATTTTTTTTATAATACTTTTGGTCTGATTTTTAAATAATTAATAGTACTGAATATAAATTTAATGCATTGGAACGTGACAAAACATCAATAATTTCACAGTTCCAAATTTTGAAAATTTGAACATTTATTTTGTGGAGACAAAGGTGCAGTAAAACAGAGAGGATATGTGCTCTTATTTAATAATCACATCACTCGAAACATGTGCAGTGGAAGGTGTCCAGTTGTGCAAAATTCACTAGTGACCGTATGTGCGAAATATAACCTGCCGTAAGAAACATACTTATCGTAAACTCAGTGACGCATAGTTGATAGTAGTTATCAATCGTAATTCAGGTGACGTTCGGTAAGCGGAACACTGAAAGACACTTACACTTCTTAGGTATGACCCGTGGGGCCCTGAGACTAGAGACTACCAGAGGCCCCAGCGGTATACACCCCTCTCTCATCGGCCCCGCCCCGTCATCCCCTAACCCTTTTAAATGTCCACCTGACAGCGGCGTTCTTATCCCCCTCTTTAGCCGCGTACTTTTCCCCCCTCGTCGAAAAACAAGTGAATTCGGGGCGGGTGAGACCGGTTTCATAACTGTTTGACACTGACCGTTGGACAGGCTAAAGGCCCGAACCCAGATCCAAGTTATTCCTTAGATAAACGGAATAATTGTTTTTCTGTAGGATCCGTTATCAAAAGGGTGGTTCTTATAATAATTTAGGTCGGTGTCACAGGGACTCCAAATGACATATATATTATATATATATATATATATATATATATATATATATATATATATATATATATATATACACCACACACACACACACACACACACACACACACACACACACACACACACACACACACACACACAAACATATATCTTTACTAAACATTTAAACTTAAAACCTACATCTCTTAAGCCACAAGTACGAAGAGATAAACGAACTACAAACAAACCATTTTTTCAGTTTTCCTTCAAATTAGAAATCCGAAGTTAATTATAATAATCTAAGCATTTAATAAATACATATTTAAAAAAAAAAGCTATGTCATCTTTAATTGATTATATGCTGCAAAATGTATAACTGTTCAAATAATGTCCAGGTTAGTTCATTCAAGTCTCTGTAGAGATATGAACGCAATGGAAAGCCTGTATCCCTAATGTTTAAAACTTGCACGTTCTAACGTTTCTTTTAAGACCATTGATGCTTTGAATCTAATAAAAATATATGGTCATCAAAATGTTTAAACTTGAGACATAATCGATCCCTGTATGAGCCCTTATTAGTCAATATCACGTAACAAGTATATATATATATATATATAATATATATATATATATATATATATATATATATATAATATATATATATATATATATATATATAATATATATAATATACGCACTATTTAAATACTAATTTTTAGATGATATATATATATATATATTATATAATATATATATATATATATATAATATATATATATATATATATATATATATATATATATATATATATATATCTATAAAAATTAGTATTTAAATAGTGCGTATTTGTTTTATTCTTATGATCGAATCGCAAAGGATTTAACAAAGGATTCATGACAAAGGGGTCTTAAAAACAATTGCTATGACTATTATGACAAAAAGAATTGATTAAAGACATAGAACAAGAATTAGGTGTAGAGTGTGGAATACTAAAGGGAGGGAAATAAACAATTTTTTCAACGATACGCGATAATTCGAGCACCTGCTGCTGATATCAGAGGTTTTCCTGCAAAACCTTTTGATAAGTTATAATTCGACCAGAAATACTCCTGTTCTGATATCAGAGGTTTTCCTGTAAAATCTTTTGATAAGCGATAATTCGACCATAAATACACCTGTTGCTAATATCAGAGGTCTTCCTGTAAAACCTTTTGATAAGCGATAATTCGACCATAAAGACACCTGTTGCTGATATCAGAGGTTTTCCTGTAAACCTTTTGATGATAATTCGACCATTTGCGATATCAGAAAATGATCAAATGTTGTTTGCAAAGAATAATTATTGTTGGTATCAAAATATTTTTAATAATTCTCACACGAGTAAGTTTTTAAATGAAGTTCTCAATTGCAAATTGTACCGTAAGATCTTTAGCGATTACAAAATTTTAAGCGCAAACAGTTTACAACGCTTAATTTTTTTACAAATTACCGTAAGAGTTTTTTGTATTTCGTTTCGATATCGAAATTAGGGTAAAACCTAAACTTTCTCATTTCAATAGAAATTTCAAATAAAAATACGATTTACTTCTAAGAGAGATTAATCTTATTGATACGGATTTATAAAACAAGTACTGAACTGGTTCACCTACGTAAAATTAAATCTTAACTTAGTTTAATCCTAATTAGTAAAGCATAGTGTCGGGTGGTTGACATCTATGCCATGGATTCCAACCGGCCTCATATCCAAACGGTACTTTGCTTACATCTCTGCATAAACCAGCTTTTATCATACCCACATTTTCAATTTATATTAAAATCGTATATGAGAAAGTAATAACAAATTTCCGAAAGAATAAAAAGACTTAACCAGCTTCGTTCTGAACTCAGTTCTAAATACGCCTGTCAATTGCTTTAGCTCGTATTTATTTTAATTGATACATGTTTATTTTTTTAATTAATAAATTATGACAACAGACTATACTTGTTTCTTCAATACTCAAAATTTCAAATAAACATTTATTCCTTATTATTACTTCACTATGGTGCTACTTTGTTCTCTTTACTGATACCCAATAATTATTTTCCTCTAATGACATATCATATATTTCTCCTAATCAATACTATAGATTAATTAATACAATTGAGTAACTTTTTTATACTATTGTGGTTGACAATATATTAATTGTTTTTAATTCTAGTGTGTGTTTTTTTTATTAAACATCTTGTTGAGTCTATACCACAAAATCTCCGTCGAAACAACTAATGATTATTCAGTAATACTAAATTATATCTTTCTTGTAATATCACTATGACATTATTACTCCAAAAATAACTATGCACTATTACTCCACTTAAATAATTACTCCTCCTCATTTTTACAAAGTTAAATTATCACTACTAAGTAATGCTAAATTATATCTTTCTTGTAATATCACTATCACATTATTACTCCAAAAATAACTACGCACTATTACTCCACTTAAATAATTACTCCTCGTCATCTCTACAAAGTTAAATTATCACTACAAGTAATGCTAAATTTTGTCTTTCCTGTAACACCACATGATTACTCCAAAAAAACTATCCCATATCATCAGCGTATATATAAACCATTTTTATAGGTTCATATTTTACAGATGAGCCTTCGCGGTCGAAGTCGTTAAAGCGTTAGTCTTAATACTAACCATTAAACAGACATATTATTACTAGAGGGGCCCTATTGGTTTAATTTTAAAACATCGAAAAAATAACCTGACTACCTTCGACGTTTAATATAATCAAATAAATAGAAAAAAACACAGTTAAATATATTACAGAACGTTTAAAATACATATCAAAACACAGATAATGTCTAGGAAGGCAAAAACAATTGATTTATTACAACCTTAACTCACTCTTAAAGGAGGTTTCAGTGAGGTTACACAGAGCCCCTAAGAGCCCCAAAAAGATGTTTCAGGTCATTCAAAGTATTAAGATATGCTATGGCACCTCTAGTATATATCTCTATGCCTAGAAAACTACGGAGGTCTAGGTTCGCATCCCTGGTTACGCTCTAAGTTTATATAAGATATCTTCAAATAAATTAGCACCAACTTTAAATTATACCTGAGGTGGTTCCCGCAGGGGTTAACTCTAATGGACCTCAAGGCCCTAAACGGGCATTATTATTATTATTACTATTATTACTATACAGATCAACCCCCGACTAAGGCAAGTATTATATTTTGATTTTGGTTCAGTTTTAATACTCAAAAACTTTTTTTAAGAAAGAATAATTAAAAAATACTTAATGATAAATCATAAGAGTTGAGAAAGTAATAACTCTGTTTGATTATTTATTCAGCAAATTTCTCTTGCAACGCTATCATCGGATGGTGCTAAACTATATTTCTTAATACTGGTAAACTTTTATTCAAGAGCAAGTTATAATAATACAACGAAGACTCTCACGCAACACTATCATCGGATAGTGCTAAACTATATTTCTAAATACTGGTAAACTTTTATTCAAGAGCAAGTTATAATAATACAACGAAGACTCTCATGCAACGATATCATCGGATGGTGTTAAACATTATTTGTAAATACTGGTAAACTTTTATTCAAGAGCAAGTTATAATAATACAACGAAGACTCTCATGCAACGATATCATCGGATGGTGTTAAACATTATTTGTAAATACTGGTAAACTTTTATTCAAGAGCAAGTTATAATAATACAACGAAGACTCTCATGCAACGATATCATCGGATGGTGCTAAACATTATTTGTAAATACTGGTATACTTTCATTCAACAGCAAGTTATAATAATACAACAAAGACGTCTTAACAACAATTTTTCTGCATCAAAGGCTCCTTTTATTTAAGGCAAGCAAAATGTCAGAAATGTCATGAAATTAAAATATAAATCTTGTGATTGTCATGTGATGTCAAATATAAGTCAGTCGTTTCAAAGAACCCAAAGTGTGTTTTCTATGTGTGTTTCTAATTTTTAACAAAGTGGCGACCTAAGGACAGGACATAATAAGATAAGATAGAAAATAATTTTGAGTTTAAGTAAGTGCTAAATTTATTAGAAAAATAAAAATGGATCGTTTAGAAGTGTTAATAGTAGAAAGAGAGATGTTAAGAAATTTCATTAAAGATTTATACGAAAGGTATACTCAAGACAATAAAGTTGAATTTGCCGAATTACTATTGAAAGACAAATGCGAACGGTTACAAAAACTTGAAGAAGCTGTTAAGAATGAAAAATGTGAAAGTGGTGAATTAAGTAAAGAGCAATGGCGTGAAGAATTAAGCAAAGCAGAAGAATACAGAGATATGTACAATATTTTACTGACGTCAAAGCAGAATAAAACACCATCTCCTCAAAAATATGACAGTATGAAAAAGATAAAACTACCTAACTTACAACTTACCAACTTTGACGGAGAAATCAAAAACTGGTTACCGTTTTGGACCCAATTTAAGAAAATTGCGTTTAACGAAGATTATGATGAAGACGTAAAATACGGGTATTTATTGCAAGTTACTTCTGGAAAAGCAAAATTATTGGTGGAGAGTTGTCCGATGACCACCAACAGTTTTGCTAGAGTTATTGAGTTGTTGAAAGATAGATTCGCGAAAGATGAAATGCTAATTGAATACCATGTACGAGAATTAATTAACATCATGTTAGAACAAGTCTCAAGTAAAGAAAAACGTAAACTATGTGACTTGTATGATGCAATCTCTCAACAACTCAATGCTCTGGAATTTCTCCATATGACTAAAGACAGTTATGCTACTTTGCTTCTACCGATGTTGGAATCCAGTGTTCCGACTCATGTATTAATTGAATGGGAACGGTATAAGAACAAAGCAGCTAACTATTCTGGCATAAATGATAAAAATAGGAGAAACAATCTCGATTGTTTCATGACATTTTTGAGAGGGGAGGTTGAAAGCGAACAAAGAGTGAAATGCGCTAAAGAAAGTTTAAATAAATTTCACGTAGTAGACACTAGTAGCGTAGATGAAATAGCTACAGCTCACGCTTTAGTCAACAACAATGTCAAACAAATAACGTCAAACAATCAAAATTCTAAATTTAATAAACAGATAGTTTGTATTTTTTGCGGTAGGGGCCATGCAAGCCAAGATTGTGGTAAGGGCGGTAATATGTCATTAAGAGAAAAGAGAGAATTAATTTCTAAAAATAAATGCTGTTTCAGTTGTTTGAAGCAATTTCATTCAGCTAAGAATTGTAGGGCTCCCCCTAGATGTTTATTGTGCAAGCGGTTTCATTATGTTATTATTTGTCCCGATTTACCGTGTCATAAAAAAGGTGATGACACTAAAAAAAAAGACGACGTTAAGAAGAGTAGTAGGGTAGAACCCAGTATGTTGTCAAAGATTGATACTACTCTAGGGAAAGGTAATGTTTACATGCAAACTTTAGTTATCAATGTTGTCAATACACAAGATGCAAGTAAACAAACAAAAGTTAGAGCTTTATTAGATACGGGATCCACCAAGTCTTATATATTAAGTAGTATTGCAAAATATTTAAAACTAACTAATGAAGGTAAGTGTATTATAAATCACGGTTTATTTGGAGATGTAGTAACCCAACAAAGTCATTATAAGCATAGGGTTAATTTAACGAGTTTGGAGAATGATTCTGATGTAGAGGCAATATTGTTTACGCAAGAGAAACTTTGTAACTTTGTAGATAGAGTAGTGGACAGAAATTTATTAGAAAAATTGAAAGAGAAAAATATACTTTTGTCAGATAGTTGCGATAGTGTAGTTAAGTCGGATGAGATAGGAATAATATTAGGAGCAGACGTTATTGGGAGAATAATGACAGGTAGGTCAGTTAAATTTGATAAAATTATTTGTTTAGAAACTTTATTAGGTTGGACGATATTGGTGAGAAATGATCAGATTATTAGTGAAACGTTTGTTGTTTTAAATTTAAAGAATATTACGTCAATATCAAATTTATGGGAATTAGAAACGATAGGCATTACAGATCCGGTGAAGACGTTAGAAAAGAAAGAACATGAGGGGCAAGTATTAGAAACTTTTTTAAAGACGATTACGATTAACAATGAGGGTCGGTATGAGGTAAGATTGCCGTGGGTAATAGAGGACGTGCGATTAGGGGATAATAGGGAAGTTGCGGAAAGAAGATTAATTAGCGTTACTAATAAGTTGAATAAATTAGGAAAATGGGAGGACTACGATAGAGAGTTTAAGTATTGGTTAGATAGTGGGATTATAGAAGAAGTTTTAGAGTCAGAAGTAGATAAAGATTTCAATGTACATTATTTACCCCACCGACCTGTGTTCAAAGAAACTAGCGTTACTACGAAAATAAGACCAGTGTTTGACGCGAGTTGTAAAGACGAAGCTGGTGTTAGTTTGAATTCTTGTTTAGAGAAGGGAGCAAATTTATTAGAGCTGATACCTGATTTATTAACAAAGTTTAGGTTAGGAGAGATAGGGGTTATATCAGATATTGCTAAGGCATTTTTGCAGATAAGTTTAAGTAGTGATGATAGGGATAGATTAAGATTTCTTTGGTGGAGTGATTCGTCAAGAATTTTAAAAAAATATTTCGACACGCTAGGGTTGTGTTTGGTTTGAGTCCCAGTCCGTTTTTATTAATGGCTACAATTTACCATCATTTGAGAAGTATTAAGGGAGATTTAAAAGCTACTGCTGATAAGTTGGCTAAGAGTTTCTACGTGGATAATTCCGTTACAGCAGTTAACAGTCAGAGTGAGTTTGAGACTTTTATGTCAGAAGCACGAGAGGTTATGGCTTTAGGGAAATTTGAATTGCGAGAGTGGGCTCATACCAAGTTAAATAATGTAATGTTTGAATGTTGTATTACAAATACCTGTATCATGAATCGTGGAAATATAGAGACATTGTCAGTGTTAGGTGTAGTGTGGAATAGTGTTCAGGACACATTAAGTTGTGATTTTAAGTTTTTGAGTAAGAAAGTCCGGGAGACCACCTACTAGAAGAACAGTCTTATCTATCACGCAAAATGTGTTTGATCCTCTAGGTATTATAAGTCCATTATGGTTACTCCGAAAGTATTGTACGAGAGAGCTGGGGTTTGAAAGTTAGTTGGGATGAAGAGTTGCCGGAAGATTTAAGTAAGAAGTTTAAAATCTGGGTAAATGATTTAGGGTCACTGACTAGTTATAGTGTAGATAGATGTGTAGTCGGAAGTAGGCAAAATGGTATTTACAGTTTACACGTATTTTGTGATGCAAGCCAAATTGCGTACGGGGCATGTGTTTACTTACGTAAGGAGTATGACAGAGATGTGCAAGTTAGTTTTATTATGGCAAAATGTAGAGTAAGTCCGTTAAAAGACAAAGTAACGATACCGAGATTAGAGTTACTAGGGTGTCTTATTGGGATTCGGTTAGCGAATAATATTATTGAAAGTTTCAAGGATAGTGGTATATATTTTGAAAAGTTTATTGGACTGATTCCAGGGTATGTATTGGATGGTTGACGCAAAAGAAAAATTGGAGTCTGTTTGTAAAGAATAGAGTTAAAGAAATATTAGAGACTAGTGAACACGTGAGTGGCACCATTTACCAGGGAAAACCCTGCTGATATGTTGTCAAGGGATGTACGGCAAAGAGCTTAGTGGAAAGCAGATGGCTTGTAGGACCTGAGTGGTTAAAGAAAGATCGTACAGAATGGCCTATGTTAAGGTGTGATGAGATAGTAGAGGTTGAATGTTTGAGTGTGACACAAGCAAATGTTACAAACAAAGGGTTGTTAGAGAAAATTTCGTCATGTTCATTTAAAAAGGTAGTAAAAATAGTAGGTTGGATATAGGTTTTTAGAAAAAATTAAAAGTTCATTGAGCAAAAAAGAAAAATTAAATAGACAAATAATTAAAGATAAAGCTGTAATTGCAGAAAAATTGAAGGAGTTGAGGTTGGATTTAGATGAATTTAATAGGGCCGAAATTATAGTTTTGAGGTGTATTCAAAAAGAAAGTTTACAAGTAGAAAATATAAAAACGTTACAAACAATAGTAGATGAGGATGAATTAATAAGAGTAAGAAGTAAAATTGAGAAGGGAAATTTTGAAAGGGATTTCACTAACCCGATTGTATTACCGGGTAAAGATAAATTAGTAGAAAGTTTAATTAGAGAATTTCATTTTAAAAATTGTCATAGTGGAGTACAAACAACATTATGCAAAATTAGGGAGCGATTTTGGGTTCTTAAAGGAAGGAGAACAGTAAATAGGGTGATTAAGAATTGTATTGTCTGTAGGAGGTACGCGAGTAGACCAATAAACCCAGCAGAACCACCGTTACCGGCTGATAGAAGTGACTGGTGGAGTATTCGAGACGTGTGGGGTGGATTTAGGTGGGCCACTCGTGATACGAGGAGGAACTTCGACGTGGTTCGTTTTATTCACGTGTGCGGTATACAGGGCGGTGCACCTAGAATTGGTGGAAAGTTTATCAACCGAAGCATTTTTAAGAGCACTTAGGAGGTTTATAGCTAGACGTGGCAGAGTAAGAACAATTATATGTGATAATGGTACTAATTTTAGGGGTGCGGCGAATTTAATTGCTAAAATAGAGTGGGGAAAAGTTGAGGAAAATTTGACTGCGGAAAAAATTAGATTTAAATTCAACGTACCAGCAGCTCCGTGGTGGGGAGGTTTTTTCGAAAGATTAGTAGGGTTGGTTAAAGATTTATTGAGGAAAGTGTTAGGGCGATCCAGGGTAAATTTTGAGGAGCTATACACAATAATTTGTGATATAGAATCAGTAATTAATTCTAGACCGCTCACTTACGTAGCTGAAGGCGAATTGCTTAAGCCACTTACTCCATTAGATTTCCTTATAAACGCAAAATTTGGGTGTGAGGTAGGAGATTTAAATCTAGTGGATGAAAATATTCTCAAACAACATCAAAACATATTCATGAATTAAGAGAGCAGTTGAAGAATAGGTTCACAAAAGAGTATTTAGGGTTGTTAGTGCACAGGGGAAAGAATCCGAAAAGATGCAATGAAAAATTGGAGATCGGAGAGATAGTTTTGGTTGAAGAAGATAAATTAAAAAGAATCATGTGGCCAATAGGGAGAGTCATAGACATGATTCTAGGTAGAGATGGAGAGGTGAGGACAGTGAAGGTAAAGACAGCGAAAAGTGAATTGTGGAGGCCTATTCAAAAGGTTTATCCATTAGAATTAAAAATAAATAAGAAAGAAGTAGGAAAGTGTGATGTAGGTGTTGGAAAGGACCAGGTGGCAATGTTAGAACAGGGCTCACAAATAGAGCAAGCAAAAGAGACCGAAAAGGTGGAGAACAAAATAGTTGAGACCAAAAGTGGGAGAGTTGTAAAACCCCCAACGCGGTTTACAGCTGGACTCGAGAGAAAATCACATCACTAAATTTAATTTTGGAATGTTTAACAAAAAAAATTGTATTATGTTTTATTAATTTGATCATCGTTACTTATTGATTTGTTTATCTATTTGTTATTGTTTACTATTTTTTTTATTTAATTACTTAGCTGAATACTTTCGAACTTGATGTCACTTAAATGACAATTCAAATAATTTTTTAATATTAGACATGGTTGTTGATAATTGACGGAAGCTGTTATCTAAAGTAGTTACTTTAGGGCCGTGGAGGATGTCAGAAATGTCATGAAATTAAAATAAAATCTTGTGATTGTCATGTGATGTCAAATATAAGTCAGTCGTTTTCAAAGAACCCAAAGTGTGTTTCTATGTGTGTTTCTAATTTTAACACAAAATAATTGAAGGACAGGTCCTCTTTATGAGACTAAAAGAAGGGTTATAAATTAATATTCTGGGTAAGCATTTTTTTGGTGAGTCAGCACAATTAAAAAAAATTTAAAACTCATAATTAAGAAACTAATTTAGCTATATTAATTTTTACCTTACTCAATATCTGTATAAACGATCATCTCTTTTACTTATATTTACCTGCAACAATAAAAAAAATAGATAATAATTAAAAAAAATATATATAATTAGAATAAAGGGGAAACGCATGTAGAGTATATGGAAATAATCAGTACCAGATAGTCTCTGGTATTTAATTTAATAAAACCGGCTTTCAACATGATGAATCAAAACAATCAAATGATTGCTTATACGCAGAAGAAAGAATCGATTAACTATATGTCAGCCTTATCATTTGATCTATGTTTATGAACAGCACATTATAGATCGAATGTATAGACTGACAAATACACATTTAATACATAACTTTAGAACTACGAATAAAAATAATAGTATATTAAATATAATTTATCCCCTGACGGTTGTATAATGTTAAGTTTATTAACTAGTTTTAGGGAATGCAGAAGCACTTTTCACTCCCAAGGGAGAAAAAGTTACTTTTCACTCCCATAGGTATAAAAAGTAACTTTTCACTCCCTTAGGTATAAAAAGTAACTTTTCACTCCCTTAGGTATAAAAAGTAACTTTTTCTCCCTCGAAAATAAAAAGTGTTTCCTATTATTGGGGTATTATGGGGGGGGGGACAGCACCCTCAAAATTTATAATGGGGGTCCAACCCAAAAAAAATTAGAATAAAATACAACACTACATATAAAAATAAGAATATAACAATAATTAAATGACGTCAACTCTGGAGATAAAATCTTATATGCACCTTGGGAGTAAAATGGTATTTTCCCCTCGCAATCACTTCCCTCGGCTTTTTCTCGAGAGTTAAACACATAAATTAAACGCACAGTTTAATGCTTTGATTCCCTCGGCTAACGCCTTAGGAACCAACTAACTACTCAGGGAAATAATAACAATTTTTTCTCATTGATGCAAAAATAACTAAATTACAAGTTGACTATATTTCTTTTAAATTTCACAATTTTAAAATACGAAGTTTTTTTTAAGTAGCCATAATTATGAAGAGTTGAACGTCTAGCTGGAATTGTAGGGTTAGACTAGATATAGTTATGTAACAGACTACATATTCATTCTTAACTTTCCAATAAATATCAACAAAATACGGACAACTTGTGTATGTTCCTAGAATATAGGATATAAATTTAAATTAAAACTGATGCTAAAATAGAGTAGTAATAGTTGTAGGAACATATTGCACCTATTACTAATTTACCATTTATTTGTTCTGAACTATATCTTTTTTTCGCCCGGATTAACCGCTTCTACAGCTTGGTCCTTAGCAGTAAGACCAAGCTGGTCCTAACTTTATAATAAGTTAGGACTGCTTACAGCTTACTCCTATAACTTATTATAAGTTATAAGCTTACTTATAATAAATTATTATCAACTTATTATAATAAGTCAGGAGCAGCTTAACAGCCTATTCAGTCATTTTGCCAGGTACGTTATCGAATTTTTCTTTGGATAACACAGCTAGAGCTAAAGCTTGTTTTTTGTACCAAGATTTAATTCTTTAGCACAAATTCACTGGGAGCCACGATATTAACAGACACACACATAGACACGTACACGACTTTGTTAAACTACTCAGGAGGTGTTAAAAACGTATGATTCAGGCAAGGATCTTGAATGAAGGGATGACGTCATATATTACATGAAAAGTCGATTTACCAAATCATTCGATTTATCCCCATCGAAAACCAAAAACTAAAGAAAATTCAACACAAATCACTCGTAAAAAACCAACTGCACATGCTTGGAACAAACTGCGCATGCTTACAATTCTTATAGCAGCGCAGGTTTTTAAATTTTAGAGGAAAATTTACCTCTTAATGGTTTCCCATTGTTTGTTGCTAGAGAAGGTTATAACAAAACACGCTTAAATTATCACTCACTGAAGTGGCAAAGTATAGTCCTAAGTTTAAAATTAAATAAGCACAAATGACTTAATAAGCATCACAAATGTAACAATTACAAAAAGCACAGAAGAAAATTGAGAATCAAACTCGACAACCTTGCTACATAATCTGCGTTTGGCGCCTTTTTTCATAAAAACCAAGAGGAAATTAAGTTTGCTCCTATTTCTCTATCTTATACTCGTACAACTTCCATGGGGTCAGAAATGTTCCTTAATGCGTTATTCCCTTTATATAAGATCCTTGATTATGGTTACTAATTTTCTAACCTGGACTTACTCTTAGACAAGCTGTTACTAATCAAAAACAGCGAATAATTTTATATCCCAACAAGTTGGGTAACTTTCTGTTTTCAGTTATAGAATCATACTTTATTATAAATATCCATAGAATAATTTCATCTAGATAGTTTTACGCAAACTATCTATTTTTCTGTTAAAATTTTACGATAAATGTGTGAACTGTTTGATTTTCTCTGTTTTAAAATTTTAAATAGCTAATAACTGACTGTATTTCTTACAAAATGTTTGATTTTACCTATTAAAAAATACTAACTTTGTTAACTGTTTTACTGTAATTGTGACTGATTAAAAGGTGAGAACTGTTTGATTTACCTATTAAAAAATACTAACTTTGTTAACTGTATTTTACTGTATATTGTATTGTGACTGTATTTCAGATAAAAAGGTGAGAACTGTTTGATTTTATCTATTAAAAAATACTAACTAGCTTAACTGTATTTTAATGTATATTGTATTGTGACTGTATTTTTGATAAAATGTGAGAACTGTTTGATTTTATCTATTATAAAATACTAACTAGCTTATTTGATTTTTTTCTGATAAAATTTGTCAATATTTTTTTTACCTTTTTTAAATACGAACTATCTTATACCTGGGGATTAAGTTTTGCTATCAAATGTTTATATGCAATTAATTATTTTATATGTTATGAACTCTATCATGAAGCATTGTAGGATTTTCAATAACTTCGCCAATAAAATACAGTTAAAACATCCGGTGTGTCGACTTACAAAATAGACACATTTTAACAACCTGTATAATATGTTTATATTTTACAAATTCCGTTCGTTCTTGTGAAATACTAATCAAGCGTTTATTATATTTAGGACACAAGATGGGACGGAATAAAACTTCAACCAAACAACTTCATCAAAACGATATTTCACCTTTATTCGTGGTCACAAGGCATATTCATGTTTTAAAGAATAACTAAAAATTAAAAAAGAGCTAAATAATACCTAAATGTAATTTAAATTAAATTCAACAGATCTAAAGCATGCTCAAGTTCAAAAAAAGGAAAAACAAGACATCTACTACTTACATATATATATATATATAGTTGAAAAAACTATAATGTCAGTAAACATTATAGTTTTCTGACATTATATTCTTCTTGATTAAGCTTAACTTAATCAAATGCATTGTGGCTATATTTGCAACTTAAAATTTCCCGGTAAATCACAGATTTATTAGATTTTTATAATTTTTATTTTTATAAACAAGTATTTTACGGGCATAATATTTATAATACATAATTTTTACTTCTTTGCATGGAATGCAGTATTTAAATAATGTGATTCGGAACTATTTTTAATTAGATCAAAATGGTGTAATATAGAACTATTGTCAATTGGCTCAAAATGCTTTTAATTATCAATTGAAATAGAAACATAAAAGATAAGTATCTACTATTTTTGTTATACCATTCCGCGTTTTATAGACTTGATATCTTGTGTTTCGTTACGTTAAAATAAACAAGACAAAAATTTGTTAATTTTAGCGGGAAGACTATTCTGAGGTAGCTTAATATGTGGCAAGGTCGACAGGGCAAGTACTAGTAAAGAGAATAACAGGTCGGCCAACATAACTTCTCATTCAGATGTTCCGTATAAACCTGTGCTGCAAACAAGTTATTTTTCTTTGCTGTCCGCCCTTACCATACCGATTCATTTTTCTCTTTTTTTCATTCAAGTTGATTTTATTAATGGAAAAGAAGAAAAAGAGGAACCAAAAGAAGCTCAATCTAAAGCAGCCCGTTTCTATAAATGTTCTGATATCGAATTGTTTTAGAATTTATTTCGATTCTGTTACTTCGCTTAAACTGAAATCGTTTCGATTTTGCAAAGGCGACAACTTATGAATTATAAACAAAGTAATTTGTATTTTATTTTATAATTTATTAAGGCTTCTGTCATTTAAAAAACAATACTATGGATCTTTTTGAGGTCCAGCGGATTAATTCCGAGACTGCTCACATTATCAATAGTAATTTCGTTTATTTCAAACGAGAATTCGTAATTACGTCTTGTATTTTAATATCGAATAATTTAACACAAACATATCTCAACCTTAGAAGATAGCGAAGTATTTGACCGGAACTGAGCTCAGAAAATATCAAAAGATTCAACAGGAATAGACCACAGAAAATATTGAAAGATTTGACAGGAATAGACCTAAGAAAATATCAAAAGATTCGACAGAAATAGACCACAGAAGATATTGACAGATTTGACAGGAATAGACTTAAGAAAATATCAAAAGATTCGACAGAAATAGACCACAGAAAATATCCAAAAAATTGACAGAGGAAACACCACATAAAATATTGAAAGGTTTGACCAAAACAGACCTCAGAAGATATTGATATATTTAACCGAAACAGACCTCAAAAAATATTCAAAAATTTGATTGACACAGACCTCAGAAGAATTCACAGTTAAACGATTTTTCAGAACTAACTTTAAATTTTAAAATGGCTTAAACAAATGCCATGTATCATTTTATATACAGTTAGTTACAATTTAATATTTTCGTTCGATTCCCTGTTTAGTGAGAGCTAAGACTGAAAATTTCTCACAGCGGCGAACAAGATTTCATCTACTGCACGCCAATATGGTTTTGACATAAAAACACTAATCTCTAATAGAATCTTAATAGAATATAAGAGGAAAGAAACGTTCGGACGATCAGTCCAAGATACTGTAGGAATGTCAAAGGCAGTTAAAACAGAAAAAACAACTTATGTTAACAATCCATTGTCAATTCTAAACCTGACTTATTTTTCTTCATAACGCATGGAAGGGAATTAAAAATTTAAAGAGTTCTCTATTAAATTGAACTCGGTATAAAAAAAACGAGAAAAGAATCAAAGTATTGAAGTAAAAGAAAACTAAATAGGCTAAATGGCATCTATGAGACTTGGATCTCAGGTATTTCTTCAAGTACTTTGGTCGGCCCAATAAGTTTCTTTGCTTTTGACTTTGACTTGTAACCGTGGTATAAATTTATCTGCACTGCTCCCTTTTCTTTGTCATATCCAGACAATCTCATACGTCTTGTTTTTTTCTTCGACTCATCAAAGATAGGGACGTAATATGAAGAAAGAAACATATTTGTTGTACACCAAATTTTCTTTATCATCATAATAATTTTAATGATGATCTTGCTGAAAATCTCGATGATGAAGAGACTTCATGAAATGTATATATGACTTCATGAAATGTATATAGATGACTTCATGTAAAATATAGACATATTATACAGGTTGTTAAAATTTATCTATTTTGTAAGCGACACACCGAATGTTTTAACTGTATTTTATAGGCGAAGTTATTGAAAATCCTACAATACTTCATGATAGAGTTCATAACATATACAATAATTAATTGCATATAAACATTAGATAGCAAAACTTAATCCCCAGGTATAAGATAGTTTGTATTTAAAATTGGTAAAAAAAATTCAAGAAATGTCATTTTGACAAATTAACATAACAGAACATTTCTCCAACTTAATATTAATCATTTTGACAAATTATCATAACAAAACGTTTCTCCAACTTAATATCAATCATTTTGACAAATTATCATAACAAAACGTTTCTCCAACTTAATATCAATCATTTTGACAAATTATCATAACAAAACGTTTCTCCAACTTAATATCAATCATTTTGACAAATTTTCATAACAAAACGTTTCTCCAACTTAATATCAAACATTTTGACAAATTATCATAACAAAACGTTTCTCCAACTTAATATCAAACATTTTGATAAATTATCATAACACTCAAACATTTTGACAAATTAATAACAAAACGTATCTCCAACTTAATATCAAACATTTTGACAAATTATCATAACAAAACGTATCTCCAACTTAATATCAAACATTTTGACAATTATCATAACAAAACGTATCGTTATCAATATAAACTTAATATCAAACATTTTGACAAATTAATCATAACAAACGTTTCTCCAACTTAATATCAATCATTTTGACAAATTATCATAACAAAACGTTTCTCCAACTTAATATCAAACATTTTAACAAATTATCATAACAAAACGTTTCTCCAACTTAATATCAATCATTTTGACAAATTATCATAACAAAACGTTTCTCCAACTTAATATCAAACATTTTGACAAATTATCATAACAAAACGTTTCTCCAACTTAATATCAAACATTTTGACAAATTAGCGTAACAAAACGTTTCTCCAACCTTAATTAAACATTTTGACAAATTTCATTTCCAACTTAATATCAAACATTTTGACAAATTATCATAACAAAACGTTTCTCCAACTTAATATCAAACATTTTGACAAACTATCATAACAAAACGTTTCTCCAACTTAATATCAAACATTTTGACAAAATTATCATAACAAAAACGTTTCTCCAACTTAAAATCAAACATTTTGACAAATTATCATAACAAAACGTTTCTCCAACTTAATATCAAACATTTTGACAATTATCATAAACAAAACGTTTCTCCAACCTTAATATCAAACATTTTGACAAATTATCATAACAAAACGTATCTCCAACTTAATATCAAACATTTTGACAAATTATCATAACAAAACCTCCAACTTAATATCACATTCATTTTCTCCAACTTAATATCAAACATTTTGACATTATCATAACAAAACGTATCTCCAACTTAATATCATCAAATTATCATTTCTCCAACTTAATCAAACATTTTGACAAATTATCATAACAAAACGTATCTCCAACTTAATATCAAACATTTTGACAAATTATCATAACAAAACGTTTCAACTCTTAATATCAAACATTTTGACAATTATCATAACAAAACGTTTCTCCAACTTAATATCAAACATTTTGACAAATTATCATAACATAAACGTTTCATAACCAACTTAATATCAAACATTTTGACGCAAATTTCAACTAATATCAAACATATCGACACGTCTTAGCAAAACGTTCCTTAGACATTTCTTCAACTTCTTATCAAACTTGTTGACAAACCAGTACAATAAAATTATTGTCCAATACATTTCATTCGCTTGACCAGCAATTCTAGTATAAAACATGTATAACTTTGTTCGACTTATGATGCACATTTGATAGAGTCAATAAGATAATTTACTTTCCCTTCAAGTCGTCAACCTTTCAATGTTTGAGAAAATTACAAATCTGACGATCATTAATATTTAAACTCTAATGATCAAACTAATTTGAAAAATTAAGGAGTTTTTGTCAAACAAGTATAACCAAAAAGCCCTTTAAATTTAAGTAACTCATTCTTTTCTTATTTCTTAATTGAAAATAATTGTCGCAAATACAAACCAGGTACACTTTCAACAGAATCATTTTAATTTAATTATTAACCAGTAAGAATTAGGGCGTGTCAATATTTCAATTAAAATAAAGTCATTTAACGACTTACTTATATAGCTCTAATTATTATATACTGTTATATAAAAAAGTGTAATTAAAAAATAAGTAAAAAGATAAGAAATAAATAAATTAACCATTTATGAAATAAGCTAAATTAAATTTGAAAAAATGAAGTAGATTAATTTATATAAGCTTCTTAATTGCAAAGTGAAATTGTTTATGAAAAAATGATAAAAAGCATGTAAATTAATAGAATACTAAAAAAAAACTAGTCAGTAAAAAGCAGTTATAATACTTGATAATAAATGTAATACATAAATATATCAGCTGAAAGACAAACGATGTTTGAAAAGTGCATGGGCAGCTTTAGTATGATTTTATATGATGAATCATGCTTTAGCATGATTCGACTTTAGTATGAATTGTTCATGAAAAATTATATAAGCATGTAATTTAATAGAATACTATTGGTCAGCTTTAGCATAATTTGACAGTTTAATAAATAAAAAGATTCGACGCGTGTCACATCACTTGCACAAGGTAAACAAATTTATATGCCCATCAATTTTGCGACATATGTAAAATATTAAAATTAAAGTTTTTCTAACTTATCAGGAATCAGCATACTTTTAATATAAAATGTCACTTAAGAGGTTGTTTAAGAAAACATATTTTTTTTTTAATTTTATATTCTTCCATTTTAGCAGGTAATTTACATTTGCTTGACTTGACTTTGCCATATCTGCCAAATTAACACTTTGATTCCGCTTCCCCTCCATAGTAAAATATTAACTATTAGCTACGCCTCGGATGCATATTGGTTAATGTTTTAAATTGGTTGATGTAAATTTGGTTTACTACTAAACCAAACTAGTCAGCAAAATGTATTTTAGCTCCAAGTAACATAAAGAACTACATCGTGTATACAATAATTAATTTAGTACATTATTTAATTAAATACATCAATTTCCAAGGGAAAAATGAGCTTTCATACATACAAATATATATATATATATATATACATATACATATATATATATATATATATATATAATATATAATATATATATATATATATATATATATAATATATAATATATACTATATATATATATATCAGGGTACATGTTACAATAGGTAATTTTGCTACCCTGTTATTAAACAGAAAAGAATTTATGTTTAATGCTAGACAAAGACATCATGATTTCTAATATATATTATACTTGTATCTTATATAATTCAAGTTTAAAACAATAATTCTTGAGATTATAATCATAAGTATAATTTACTTTAATAATAAAAATTATTTATGAAAATTTATATTCTTACTTCTTATCTTCATATATACTCATTTTTCATTTTGCATTCTTAAATTTTATTTGAAAAATTCAAATAATTATTTACCTTTTAAACTTTAAAATAAATTAAAAAATAAAAATCCGTTAAAAAAACATTTAGCGGAGTTGTAATAGTTATGTTTTTTTTTTAAATTTAAAAAAGAACATCATTGTCGGATTTTTGAAGGAATGTTCTTAAGCGAAATAAATACGTGCTTGCAGAGAAGTGGCTTCCAGCTAATAATTATAGCACTGGACCTAATGGAGGCTCTGTCTAAAACTCCGATTCAATTTTTTTCAGAAGTGACGTGAGACCAAAAAAATCTTAAAGCTTTTAACTAGTGGCTTTAATCAATATATATCCAATATAATTATTATTATTAATAAAAAAAATGGGGGGTAAATTATTAGCGAGTGTTAGGATCGCAGGAATAATAAATAGAGCGCTCTAATTAGTGTTGCTAGGCAACGAGGAACCTTGAGGAGTGGGGTGCGTAGAGGTACCGCAGAGAGGGGGTTTTAAACATTCCTTTAAAGTTTTTATATAAGAAGGAAAAAAAGTTAAAACTAAAAATAAAAACTTAGATGCTGAGGAGATGTAAAATAGAGATATTAAATAAGTCAAAGTGTTGAACACACACGTCTCTCTCTTACCCATATTACTTTAATCTATTACAAGTTTCGAACTACAGTCTATCGTTTAGTTTAAAAATCTTGACAGGTCAGTTTAGACACCACAGATTCTTAAGAGAAAAAAATCCCTGCAAGAAGGTAGCGGGAAAAAAACTATGTAAACAAATCAGGTTATTTTACCCGTATTTTTCTGGGCGATGTTTTTTTTACATTTCTTTTGTGTAGTTTTATTTTTAAGATTAATTTGAAAGTAGTTTTTAAAACGATGTAATCAAAAGAAGAACCACATACAAAGTGAACGATTGCCGTGAAGAAAAACCTTCTTCACGGCAATCGTTCCCTACAGCGGTTATTGTGGTAGGGATTTTTTTCTCTTTTTAAGTGAGAGGTTGGCAGCAGCTTCTCTGATTGGTCAATCCCCAAAATACTTATGACCTTGAGGATTTTTAGACTAAACGATAGACTGTAGTAACATTATACGGAGGCATGAGAAACTTACTATGTTTAAAATTTCCTAATGAGTAATATTACTAGGGGACGTGAAAAACTCGATTTTAATATATTTTTTCACCTAGTATTAAAACTAGGGAACATAAAAAACTAACTGTTTCAAATATTTCATCGAGTAATATTACTAGGGAGCATGAAAAACTCACTATGCTTAATTTAGGAAACTCATAAATTATAGAATTTTCAAACAAGTAATATCACTAGCGAACATAAGAAAACAACACTAATATGAGTTTTCCATAGAATAATATTATTAGAGTGTATGAGGAACTAATGCACTCATTTAGAGTTTCCTATTGATTAATATTTACTTCGTAAATTCAGAGCCTCCCCACGTTTAACAATTTAAAATCAAATACGATTACTAGAAAAACATAGGAACTCAGTATGTTCAACATTTTCCATTGAGTAGTATTACTAGGGAGCATGAAAAACGCAGTATGCATGCGGCTGGTAGTAAACCAGCCAATATTGATTATTAGTCAAAGTTACTTTTATGCAATGTTGGAAGGTTTTAAAATATTAAATATGTTTATAGCAATAAGCAACAGCTCAAAGTCGAGACAAGATTTAGAAATGTCTAAGAAATTATTTGGCATTATAAGTAAACAAGCCAATATTGATTATTATTCGAAGTTACTTTTATGCAATGTTGGAAGGTTTTAAAATATTAAATGAGTTTATAGCAATAAACAACAGCTCAAAGTCGATACAAGATTTAGAAATGTCTAAGAAATTATTTGGCATTATAAGTAAACAAGCCAATATTGATTATTATTCGAAGTTACTTTTATGCAATGTTGGAAGGTTTTAAAATATTAAATGAGGTTATAGGAATATGCAACTAGGTAAAGTATATACAAGAGATGTACGGAATAAGTGTATAGGGATTGGTCTAAATCAGGGCCACAGCCCGCATACACCCTCTTACAATTACTGTTTTCATTTACATGTACTGTGTGATCAAGCAGCATATATGTATATACTCCTAGGTAAAAATTCTCATTTATTTCAAATAGAATTGATGGGATAGGGGATTCTCATTTTAGAAAACTGCATATAAAATTTCGGTGTGAGTGTTATTTTTTTCACTTTTACACCTCATTTTTACTTATACAATACTTGGAAAAGTATTGTGTTTGCAAAATAATACGAAACCGGGATGTTACCTAGATTGTCCGTTTCAGGTGATTTTAATACCTTTTAAGAGGTTTTTTTACAAAGGTGTCTATCTTTGTGTGTGTGTCTGTTATCATTGTAACTCCCAGTGTATTTATGCTAGAGAGGTGAAACTTCAGTTAATAGGTGTAGTGATATCCGGAAAATATTTTTTATGTCATCAAACCGCAACAATTTCTCAGCAAAAAATGTGAAAAATCATAAATCGCGAAAAAATGTTGTGATCAATTAGAGATTTAGCACGCATAATAAATAATCGTAGAAATAAAGATTTAGGCCTTCCGGTGGTGTCCGCGTCAATGAAGATGAAGAAGCCGACGTTTTAATTCCACTGTCGGAGGCATCATCAGGGATGTAGGACATCATGGAATGCTCTACAAAGCTGAACTGAGCTGAGCTGCTCTACAAGCTGAGTTCAGGTTTGTAGAGCATTCCATGATGTCCTACAACCCTGAAGATGCCTCCCTCTACATTGACGCGGTCATCACTGGAAGACCTAAATCTTCAGAACTATAACCGCGGAAGCCAACGCAGTTTATTGTCGTAGAAATAATCTATTGAGTTGACATTTAGTACGAAAACATACCGTTTACGTAATAAATAAGCACACCAAGTTTCGTTTCAAAACGACATGTACATCTATGTTTTTTCTTAGATATTTTTTTGTTTTTAATGCCTAGATGGGTGACCGCTGAGAATAAAACAGACGAATTTATTATCTGAGGACAAGCGAAGCGAGTCGGAAGTAGGGATGATAAGCATAGCGAATCCGATGTGATGAGAAAGAGTTCCAAATCCAAAGGGATGAGGAAAAATATTTTTTTTAAAAATTCATATACTTTAATAACTACTTAAAACTTAATTGCGTAAGTGAATTCGATAAAACACAAAAACAACCTCACTGATAACGGGCATTGAAGAAGAATTCATCTAGTGCCGACATTAAGAAGAATTTTTTTACATCAATGTTAAGACGTATTATAGGTGCATGGTTAGAGACATGTAATGTCAAAAGTACGTATCAGTCGTACTTTTATTTTATCAGTCGTATAAACGAAAAAAGATAAAGATAGTTATAAGAATCGAAGTTAAAAAGTTACACAATGTAAAGCCCAAAATTTATATTTTTGTGATAAAATTTTGTGAGAAGACAGATTTAATGGCTGATTAGTCAACGTAAGGCTGAGGATGGAAGGCTTATAGTCTATCTTGGAGCCGGTCCAACAAAGTACCGACCACCTAAATATGAAAGGTCAAACATATTCAAATCGTATATTTTCTTCTAAAACAAGAGGCCTCTAGGCCACATTATTGTTCTTCTGCTGTATTTTGTTTTATTAGCAGTTTTAAAGCGCCATATTGCCACAATATTATCGACTTTCCAAACGTACCAGTTAAAACCGTGGTTTGTTTACATAAAATTATATGCATCAACCAATTAAATTAAAAATAATTTTCTAATGATTTTGACTTCGTCTTGCATCTTATCTTAAAGGTTTATGTGAATAACTTTCAGCTTAGCTTGATTCGGTAAGTTTTAGATTTATAGTGAGTGTTTAAACTTAGTTTTAAGTTATTTTATAAGGTTGACGGTAATCATACTTCAAAAACATTAGGGTTTTGTAATATATATAAAATGTACAGATTTATACTAAGGCATAACTTATATGCCTTATAACTTATATATATATATATATATATTATATATATATATATATACTATATATATATATATATAATCTATATTATTATATATATAATGTGTGTGTGGTGTGTGTGTGTATGTATGTATGTATAAGAGATAGATTGGATCAGAGAATTGGACAATATATATATATATATATATTTATATATATATAAACCGAGGCTGTTTTCATAATTGATAATTCGTCGAAACAGATAAACAGATTTTCTACAAAATAAAGCAACAACTTGATCCTTAAACAAATCATATTATTATTTATTAAACGTATTTACGGATTTTAGATTATAACATTAAATAAATCCATATAGTGACAGATTAAAAAAAAATATAAATAAGAGATAAAAATAAATTAAATTTATTTAGAATACTAAGCTAAATTTATAATAAACAATCAATTAAAAATAAATGGTTAAAAAATATATAGTCACATGTTTATATATATAAGTAGATTAGTGTTATTTAGTTAATATAAATTACAATTATTATATATTATTCATTGGTTACGCACTGCATCGTCATGTCAATCATATGTATTTAATATACATAAATAAAAAAAATAATAATTCTAGAACAAAATTACGACATGTACAAGCAAACAAATAAATTAGTATTCAACTCTTAATATAAATATTCTCAAGGACTGCCAATTAATAATTCTTGTATATTTTTAATACTTTTTTCCTTCATATTTTTTATTATTTTTTTAGATATTATCTACACTACGACGTATTATTCGAACTATATAGTAGCTGCTATTATTATATTTGTTACATATTAATATAATACAAGTAAAATTATTTTAATTGAGTCCTATAATATCCTATAATGTATAATATTCAACTGAGTCTTAATATTATTATATTTTTGTTACATATTAAATATATAACAAGTAAAAATTATTTTAATTGAATCCCTATAATATCCTATAATGCTTATAATATTCGAACTGAGTACTTGATATTATTATATTTGTATACATATTAAATATAATAACAAGTAAAAATTATTTTAATTGATCCCTATAATATTCGATAATGCCCATTATATTGAACTGTTATAGCACTTACTATATTATATTTTTGTTACATATTAAAATTAAATATGTGAAAATTATTTTTAATTGAATCCCTATTAATTTCAATAAGCTTAAAATATTGAAACGTATAGTAGCTGCTAGTTATTATATTTTAGTTACATATCAAGTATATAACGCAAAAATAATTTTAATTGAATTCCTATGGTAAGTATTTCAAATTATAATTCTTCGGAATTAATTGAATCGAGTGAGTTTAGGCTCTGTCGGCGACCTGATAGTTAGACGTAACGAACAGAGGTGGGACTGACATTATGTCGAGCATCAATGATGACGAATGTCGAATGGATTGAACAGTTCCCCAGAATGTAGCCATTGCATTTTGCTTGTTACATTTCCTAGGTGTCTCTCGCACAATTATATTGTGTAAACTATTCATGTTTTGGAAAACTCGGTAGTACCTGAATCATTATCGTTAATGACGTCATAAAAATATTTCGGAATTCATACAACTTCAGCGTTAGACTGATTTTTGGTTCAATGTTTCTAATCTCTGGCATAAATACACTGGAGCAACGATAATAACAGACCACACACACAAACAGACAACTTTAGGAAAATAAAAATAATCTATAATAAACTTTATTTTTTCAAAATAGAGAAAAATAAAATTAATAGCAAATAGAGAAAAATAAACTTCGGTTCCTGTTTTTAGAAGTTAGAGGAATTTTTTTTAAAAAAAAATATTTTATGACTTCATCCACAAAGAAAAAATTTTGATGACTCATCATTATGACTCATCACAAAGAAAAAAATTTTCAAAAAAAAAAAAAGGTGGAAAAAAAAGATTAAAAAAAAAAAAAAAAAAAAAAAGATTAAAAAAAATATAAAAAAAAAAAATGTCTGAGAGAGTCGTGAAATTATTAGTTGTTAAACAAATATTAGTATTGGTTAGTAATCGAAAAAATTCGAGCGAGGAGTCGTTATCGTTGCTTTTGTACGACCGAGTCGAAACCGGTCTAGAGTCGATCTAACTCCTCTAAGGTAATGAAACACTATGGTAAATAACCGGAAACCCTATATATTATTGACGGTAAACAATAAATGAATATGGATAGAAGTTCGATTCGCAGAAGTTTAATCCATACTGGTCCGGGGTCGATACAAGCACTCACATTGCTTCAACCCATACAGACCCGAGGTTTGAATCTTTCTTCTTTTTAAATTTCAAATTCAGAAAGCTAAACCAACTTGGTGGTAGTACTATTGGAAAACTCTCTCTTAAGACAGGAAAAAGATCGTTTATCCTTCAGGTGTATACGACCTTAATGATTTAAGTTAATAATTTAACATGAAAACAAATAAAACAAATGTCATTGTAGATGAAGATCCGACGTTTCGCTTTCACTGTGGGAGGCATCTTAAGGGATGTAGGACATCATGGATAGAAACACAATGCTCTATAAAACTGAACTGTTCAGTTTTGTAGAGCATTTTGTTTCTATCCATGACGTCCTGCATCCCTGAAGATGCCTCCCACACTGGAAGCGAAACGTCGGATTCTTCATGTACAATGACGCGGTCACCACCGGAAGACCTAAATCTCCATGACAATAACAGCGGAAGCCTTTTTTTTAATTATTTGTGTTGTGACTTATATTTTTCCCTTGTAAAAGTGAGTAGATGAAATATTTAATGCTAGAAGTCAGAAAAAGAAACATAACTGACACGTAAGTTTTTTTTCTCTTGGGCTTCGCCTAGGCAGTAAAAGTGTAAATTACCTGCCTCATCTTTGCCTCTGCTGGTTATTTTATAGCCTTCTCTCATATTCGGATTGAGAGCTTAATTGATTACTAGACAATAATTTTCCATTTTCCTGCCTTTTTACATAAATAATTTTCTTCTACAGCAAGACACTCATTTCGCCTTAATATTACTTGTTTTGAAATTAACAAGACTTGTTAATTTACCGAATATCCGTTAAAAATGACGTGTTTATTTTAAATTTAATTTTAAGCTTTCTCTTAAGAAAAAATTGCACTTGCTTCTAAACTTAATTGATATTGAAGAGTTTAAACCATAAAAAGAAATATGGGCCCAGCCTGCTTCCGTAGTATATATTCCGGCCCGATATAAAATGGTTTTACATTCTCGGGTCAAATAATTTAAATAAACATAAACTATAAATAAACAAAATAAACTATTAAAATTCGCTGCTTTTGCCATATATTTTTTAAACTATACGATGTTAGAAATTTTATTTTATTTTTAACATATAAATTTTTTACATAACAAAAAATATGATAGGAATATCTAAAATATTCAGGCTGAGAAGCAAATAAATTTATTTTATTTTTTTTAAACCGTATATATGGTGTCCCCACTGCCGAGACTTAGACCTGAATTCTCCCAACAAAATATCTTACAAACGACTTTTTTTGTAAAAAATGGAGTTTTTTATTCGTTGTTCTCTTTTTATTGGTGACCTTTTGTTATAGTGGGGTCCCTGGCAGTTGTCCAAACTCTGGACTCTAAGGTCACTAAAAAATAAATGCCCCCGCTCCATTTATTTATATGTATTTTACTTAAAAAATATAATAATGATAAAATTTTATTTAAATAAATTTAACGAATTCAAATGTATTGTTTTGTACTCTTTGCAGACCGATGTTTGACATAAATCGTTTAATTTGGTTAAAATTTTAAAAAGATTAAATAATGTTGTTTTATGAGTTCACTTAATGTGGTTTTAGAGCGTGGTGCATGGATTTTTGCATTTCAAGAGCAAAGCAACTTATTTGATATTAACTAAAAAGAAATGGTTCAGATGCGTTAACAAGAGTCATTCGGTAGCTTAACGCTAAAGACAGCATTGTCCCAATGTTAAGAAAAATGTAACAGGAAATCGTAAAGAAAGATCAGTAAGTAAACTAAATGGTATAGATGCGTTAACAAGAGCTATCGTAGCTTAGCGCTAAAGACAGCATTGTCACACTATTTAGCAATTTAGCAAAAAAAAGTAAATAAAAATCAACATGGTATAGTTGCATTAAAAGAAGCTATTTGATGACGTAATAGTTAGGACTGCATATACCTAATGTTTAGCATTTAGCAGGTATTAGGTATAAATCAGCATCTTGATATAATTACTCCATCTTATTTGATCTTGGTATAAAACTTCATTAACAGGAGCAGCTCAGTAGCTTAGTCCAAAAGAGTGCAAAACCTTACTATTTACTAGGAACTAGTAAACAAAAATCAGCACAATGGTATAGTTGCATTTATAGAAGCTACTCGGTAGGTCCTGGCGCAAAGCGAAGCAAAAAACTCAGCATAACCCTTTTATTTAGAAAGATTAACAAAAAGGAGCTACTCGGTAGCTCCTGGCACAAAGCAAAGAAAACAAATCCGCATAACCCTTTTATTCAGCAGGAATTAGTAAAAAGGAGCTACTTGGTAGCTCCTGGCACAAAGCGAAGCAAAAAAACTCCGCATAACCCTTTTATTTAGAAGGATTAATAAAAAGGAGCTACTCGGTAGCTCCTGGCACAAAGAAAACAAATCCGCATAACCCTTTTATTCAGCAGGAATTAGTAAAAAATCGATAATAATAAAACTAAATAATAAAAAAAATTAAGTTTTAAAAACAACGGATTGAGTGCCATCTTTAATTATATTTATATTTAATAAAACTATTTTATAAATATAAGTGTTGATGAAATGGTAAAAACCTGGCAGTCTGTTTTTATTTAATTTAAAATAAAAATTTATAAAATATCGTTATTAATTAGTAATATTTATAAAGAATTTCTACTTTGTGACAAATAAAATAATTAATATCTGTCAATTAGAAAAAAAACTAATTTAAGATCTACATTTATGTAAGTACTTATATGTACTAGGCATAGAGTAAAAAAAAAATATTGGAGTAGGAGGTCCACGTACAGGAGTTGCATTAAAGCTGACCAATCCCCTGCTTTCCCTCATTTAATCATTTGTAGAACGCGGCCATCTTAAATCATAAAATACTTAATACGCTGGACAAGTAAAAAAAAGTCTAATTATGTTTGATTCAGTTTAGAAAATATGCAATAGACAACTCGTTAAGCTGCATTTAACATGGGTTTCCAAGATAAGTACGGCACGAGGCAAGAAATTTAAATATCCATTCTTTTCCCCAAAGGAAATTCCCTAAGTAAGGTCTATTTAGATCAAATAAAACAAGAGGCTTTTAGCCTCTTACCCGTATTACTAGCAATACGGTATATTATATGATATTGCTAGTAATACCTAATATATTATTAAAAAAACGTGATTTGTTTACATAAAATTAGTTTTGTCGAACGATATAAATTGTCACCAATGTTGATAGACTTTTTTCAACTTCATCGCTTTGTTTGCTATGTATAGAGATATGTGTATAATAGATTTCAGTCCGATCTAACGTTTTCGATTTTTAGTGAATTTTTTGCTGAGTCTTTATTGTAGGTTAAAGTCATCATATCAAATTCTAAGATCACTCAGTTATACCAAAAGTTACACCTAAAGATCAAGTTACACCAAGATAAATCAGTTACACCAATCAGTTACACCAAACATAAATCAGTTACACTTAAGATCAATCAGTTACACCAAAGATAAATCAGTTATACTTACGATCAATCAGTTACACGTAACATAAATCAGTTACACTTAAGATCAATCAGTTACACCAAACATAAATCAGTTACACTTAAGATCAATCAGTAACACCAAAGGTCAATCAGTTCCACCTAAGATAAATTAAGACTCAATAAAGTTAACCAAAAAAGAGTTTGAGGTAATATCAAGAATAAATAAATATTTACCGAGGATAAATCAAGACTCAATAATCAGTGCGAGTCTAATGGAGATATCTTGACATACATTAAAACAATTACATTAAATTATACCTAAGATAAAAAAGACTTATTAATGTGTTTGAGTCAACTGAAGATATTTTGCGCTTAAGCCTAATGAAGGAATCAATAATCTGTGCGAGTCTACTAAAAGTATACAGTCTAGGGATAAAAGATGCACTTAAAATAAAATTTATTTTATTAAGATTCAGTCTTATTTAATAAGACTGAATCTTAATAAAGAATCAATCATCTGTGCGAGTCTACTAAAAGTAAACAGTCTAGAGATAAAAGATGCACTTAAAATAAATAAGACTGAATCTTAATAAAAAATCAATCATCTGTGCGAGTCTACTAAAAGTATACAGTCTTGAGATAAAAGATGAACCTAAAATAAATATGACTGAATCTTAATAAAGAATCAATCATCTGTGCGAGTCTACTAAAAGTATACAGTCTTAAAAGACTAAAAGTTGCATCTAAAATAAGTAAGACTGAATAATGTGGGCGAGTCTAATAGAGGTATTTTGAGTTAGATTAAAATTACACGTAAAATTAATGAAGACTCAACGAACTGTACAATTCTTTATTGGTTATTGAAGGTATCATCTGCGAAAATTACACTACGAAGACAAATTAATACTTAATATAATGTACGAGTCTACAGAAGTTATCTTTAGTCACTTTAGAGATGAAAATTCAACTTCAAAAACAGTTTTAATAACATATTTTATTGATTAATCCAACAACAATTATGATAAAAAACAAATTAAAACTCAGCTAACTATACATGTCTTAAGAGGGTATCTTGGATCAATCTTGAGTTTAAAGTTACTCATCCAAGATTTATACCGTCTTAATAGACTGTACGAGTCAACATAAGTTATCTTGAGTCACTTCAGAAATGAAAATTCTACTTCAAAAACAAATTAAAACTCATCGAACTATACGTGTGTTTAGAGGGTATATTGGATCAATCTTGACTTTAAAGTTACTTATCCAAGATTCATAACATCCTTATTGACTTCGTGTCTACAGAAGTTATTTTGAGCTTGAAGTTTTTTGCGAAACATTGGCAAATTTTTACCACAATTGGCTGCTGTATATGCTACCATAACTTTTTTTCCAAGGTGCTTGAAAAAATCAAGTAATGCAAGATTTGCACAAAAGGAAAATACATATCATATATTCCTTTAAGCCTTATTATAAATAAAAAGGCTTTTTTTATTTATATTTATCATGGAATTGATTTTATTCCAATATAATTGTATTACACCTTGACTAAACAAATATAGAGTAAAAATTCGTCAGAGTAATTATTTGTTTTAAAATTCGCTAAAAACATATACTTTATATATGTTAACATGCTATCCTATCCTACTATGCATGCAGTGTATTATAGACATAAAGATATATACTAGAGGGGGCATAGCCTATCTCAATACATTAAAAGGCCTGAAACACCATTTTGGGGCTCTCAGGGGCTCTGTGTAACCTCATTGAAAACCTCCTTCAACAAGTGAGTTAAGGTTAAAATAAATTAATTGATTTCGGCTTCTCGCACATTGTTTGTGTTTTGATTTGTGTTTTTAACGTTCTTCTACATGAGTTATTGTAAGTTGGTACTGCGAAGGTGGTCAGGTAACTTTTTCGATGTTCCACAATTTAACCTTTATGGCCCCTCTAGTAATATATCTCTATGATTATAGAGCACTAATACAATAATTTTACAGTTTTTTTAGCTTTATGTTGTTTTGTTTCACAGCTATCCTAAAATTTTATGTTAAAATTTACTTATTTATTTTTTGATTTGTATCATTCGAAATTATTATTTTTCAAATATATGGTTAAGTATATAATTTTTAAGAATTCATACAAATACATTCAAATAAACTACAAAATATAAAAAATAGTACATTACTATACATATGAATAAGACATTCACTTAAACAAATTGATTATAAATTATAAAATAGTATAATAAGAATTAGTATAAAATATACCAAATTTAATTAAAAAAATTTATATAAATGGAAATAGTGGACTATAAAAGTAAAATTTGTTAAAACCTAAACATAAATAATAAATAAGATTAAACTTTGTAGTTCATATTAATTATTATCAATATATAATATATATATATATATATATATATATATATATATATATATATATATAATATATATATATATATATATATATATATATTTATATATCAACGCTGATACTAAACAGTAAAAATAATTCAATAAACATACAGTATGTTCTGTTCTTAATAATCCCCCTCACGATACAAGGCTTTTGCCTTTTTGTCGGGGGAAATTCATAAATATTTTATAAATTTATGGTGCATGTATCAAAAAATGTATTGCGAATTATATAAATAAATAACAAATATCAATACTTTCTACTTCCAAATGTTTTATAAATTATTTTTACTTAATTCTGTTTTTCTTACAAAATCGAATACTTTACATCGAGAAGTGGATAGGACCACCCTGGACTGCTATACTTTCTACCTATAAATGATATAATTAGAGTAATTTTCACAGTGTTGTCATCTGAAGTATTGCCATGACAACAAACTAACGCGACAAGAAATAGAAAGCTCCGTTATACGCATTAAATGGTCGGTCAGTGCGGAATGTATGACAAGTTCCATCGGACAGAGAAACTAGTCATACTAGTTGCAAGCATTCAATAACCGAGATATGGCATTAATAGAAAAGATATTCTTTATTTTACTACTTTCTTTACATTCGATACTCCTGTTATAATAAAAAAAAATCATTATAGATTAAAAGCACACACGACGATTATTCCGTCATTAATTATCACTGTATGAAGAAATCGTTCCCTAAACTAACTAAACATGGAAGAATCGACTTTTTTGAAAAAAAGAAAATACTTTTTTTTTTAAATTAACCAGGCCACGTTGAGGTATTTTAGAAATCAACTTTATTTTTTCCAAGTCTTTAACGTGGCTCGCCGGCGAGTGAGAACTCTCATTAAATTTAATTTCTTCATGAAAGGTATTTAGGCATCTTATCAAAACATTAATAGATATTAAGTTTTTATTCTTTTAAATTATTTCCTTTTTATTCGGTATAACAAGTTGAAATAGTAAAAAAAAAGATAAGGTCAGAACCTTCGAGGAGATAATAAAACTCATAAATCTACGTCTTTTACGGACAAAAAAAACAAAAATAACTATAAAAAGGAATTATCAGGAAAGAGGTAAAGTTTCATCTCAGAACTTCGAAATATTCAAAATAACCAGGCTGACCGAGATTATAAAAAATGTCACAAGCGCTAGTGTCACATTGTGTAGTCAGTTCTTACTTTTTTTTTAAATTTATTTATTAAATAATATAACAGTTGTGATTGATACAAGTATTAGAGTTAGCACTGTTTTAATGGCTTTGGTAAGCTTGATAGAAAAACAATCCAGTGATTGTTTTTCTCTCATTCATCCTACTTCGGACTCGCTTCGCTTGTCCTCAGAATATAAAATTCGCCAAATTTATACTGCAACACGTATTCAGACTTGATCTTCTCGTCGTCAGGTAGAAATTACATTAGTTACATTCCCAGCAGTCACCCATCTAGGCACTGACTTCGCTCGATGCTGTTTAACGTAACTTTTTTGATCTAACAGAAACCATAGATATACTAGCCGTATTGAATCGAAACTTACTATACTCATTTAGCACGTAAAGAAATACACTTGTACCAAATTTCAACTCAATTAGATTATTTTCCGATTATTTGCAATTTAAAAAAATACAAACAAGTCATTTGGTAAAACTCTTATGTGCATAGTTAAATTGAATTATTAACAGTATTTGTTTCGAACAGTAAGTCTGTTTTTCTAACTGCATATGCGTTTCTATATTTTTTCACCTCCTGATTTGCCTCTTCGGCTTTTTAATGATCTGTGATAAAGTTGTCTTACTCTTATATACATAGTTAAATTTAATTATTAACAGTATTATACCTTCTTCAGTAAGTCTGTTTTTTGTTACTGTATACGCGTTTCTATTTTTTCACCTCCTCATTTGCCTCTACGTCTTTTTAATGATCTTTTATTTGTTTGTTTGTCCTATCGTCATACTCATTTAGGTCTATATCAATTAAGTTTCACATACGCCTAAATTTTTATACAACAGTTTATGTTGTCTTCTGGCATCTTTAAGAGTTCACCGTTAATGACATGCAATCCTCAAAACCGCGAGTCCCCACCGACGTGAGGTGGCGCCATTCAACAGTAAGGGTTTTTTTTACATCCTTCCTGAAATACTTTCTTCACCCTCCACGCCCGGTCACAAGTCTGTGAGTCAAAAGCTGGTAGTTATCAGCGTCTGCAGCTTCACACTTATGTGTTAACTTTAGTTTCCATGGTCTTTAACTTCTGTTTTCCAGCACTTGTTGGTAGCTGGTTATCGTATTGTCCAATTCTCTGATCCAATCTGTCTCTTATACATACATACATACATACATACATATATATATATATATATAATATATATATATATATTATATATAATATATATATATATATATTCATATAGTGAGTCCATTAAAAAAAATTCCTCCCACTTCCTCCATGATCTCTAAGCACCTTTATCCTTGAGAAAATGGTCTCATACTCATAGCTCAGGGGTTTTAAACTCTTTAGTGCGGGATAGCCTTTAATGTTTGTGAATTTTCATTGAATTTTTATACATTTTGTACTTATAATAAAGGAATTAATTTTTCTCGAAATTTGCTCAAATTATAGATATATTCATCAATAATTTGAATACTTTAGGAAAGCAGCTGATTATCAATTAGTTGGTTGGATGGTATCCATTAGAACATTAGATGGAATACTTTAAGCAAACAGCTGCTCATCAATGAAAATGAAAACTCTTACTTTCAAGCTCGTATAGCGTGCTTTGCACTTATCGTCTGGGCAGCTGTTATTTTTCACACTAAAAATTCTTATTATTATCCAACTTCCTCTTTTTCACTTTTAATAAGCGATTAATCAAATTCATTTGAAGAGTTTTCACTTCTTCTCGTTTATACAGTGGGTATATTGGCAATGTAATGTGTTTGAAATGAAACTCCGAAACCGGGATTTGAATAAAACACGTGAATCATCCGTTTCTGGTATTTTAAGACTTTAAACGGGCCATCCTGAGCAGTTTTCGCAAAGTTGTTTGCGTTATCATTGTAGATTTCCGTGTATTTTCGGTAGAGACTTGAAACTCAATATAAAAATCAATTTTAGGTCTAGTTGTACTGTCCGGGAAATGACCAACAACCGGCAGCAATGACTCAGCAAAAATTTAGAAAACACACAAAACGTGGCAAAATGTTTCAATCAATTGGTAATGTAGCTCGAGTACACTCTTATGCAAGAATAACAAACGAGTTTTATCTCGTTCTCAGCATTAGTTCAATTTTTATCAAATGACATACAATTGTTGTTTAATAATCTTAGTTCATCTTATATTAAGGTATCTTAGTTTCTTGTATCTTACCCTGCATTAGGTAAGATACTCATTCCTCCATAGTATAGGTGTAGAAGCTTATTTATTTTATTTTTAAGTTACCCTTACCCTATACCAGGATTGTGAAACATATAACATAATAATTTTGTTTAAAAATATATAATTAAGTTGAAATTTGAAATACATATACGTATTTCATTACGTGTATTCCTTTACGTAATAAATATACTAAGTTTCAATGTGGTTTTCCAGTGGCTTCCACCAAGTCGTCTGTTTTTATGTGTGGTGTGCAAATATGTGTCTTTGATATCATCGTAGCTTCTAGTAGTGTGTTTATACTAGAATTGAAACTTAATACTAAAATCAATCTTAATGACTAGTTGTGCTGTACGAAACAGCAATAATTCTTTAGGTCTAGTTGTGCTATACGGAACTGCAATTAATCTTTAGATCTAGTTGTACTATACGGAACTGCAATTAATCTTTAGGTCTAGATGTGCTATATGGAACTGCAATAATCTTTAGGTCTAGTTGTGCAATTAATCTTTAGGTCTAGTTGTGCAATTAATCTTTAGGTCTTACGGTAGTTGTGCTATACGGAACAGCAATAATCTTTAGGTCTAGTTGTGCTATAAGGAACTGCAATTAATCTTTAGGTCTAGTTGTGCTATACGGAACTGCAATTAATCTTTAGGTCTAGTCGTGCTATACGGAACTGCAATTAATCTTTAGGTCTAGTTGTGCTATACGGAACTGCAATTAATCTTTAGGTGCTATACGGAACTAACATAGTCATGGATAGAAATATTATTCACAGGTGGAAAAATTAAAACTTACAGAAATGATAAGTTAGGAAAATCTAACTACGTCAGAAATTTAAAAACTAGAGACTACCATGTTTAATATCACAGACACTCTTCTAGGCCTAAAAATATAAGTAATACTTAGAAAAACGCAAATTAAACACGGTAGTACACTAATTTGTAAATTCCTGACGTATTTAGATTTTCCTAACTTATCATTTCTGTAAGTTTTCATTTTTCCACTTGTAAATAATATTTATATTTATGACTATGTTATTAGTATCAAAGAATATTTAAATTAAAGCATTTGTATTATCCTTTTCTTTTTTAGATATTTACATGAATATGCTTGGAAAAACAAGCGAAATATCATAAAAAAATGAAAATAAAATGCCCGTTTTAGAGCCTTTCGGCCCATCAGGGTATTCACCCTGCGGGAACAACCTCAGGCGGGTTGCATTTATACAATTAGATGCAGTTAAAAGTTGGGTAATTTTTTTAATACATTTACTATTCATAAAATCTTAGAGCATAGCCCGGGCTGCGAACCCCTGACCTCCAGTGCCGAAATCGAGTGCCTATACGATCACGGCCACGAAGGCAGATACATCACAAAGCACGAATAAATAATTTAACAACCATTAAATAGTCTCTTTAGTGATCCATCAAGAAATCGTTTCACCTACTTTTTAAAGAATGTAAAATGCCTACTTTACAGCCGACTAAAAAAATTATTTCCCCAGCAGACTAAGTATGAGGTTATTTTGAAAAAAATAGAACACCCTTTATTAAACCTTAAGGAATAAGAGGCATAATTAAACTCGAGAAAACGGAATCCTAAACCATTAGTATTCATTAATGAAAATATAAAGATGGCTAGCGGCAACACTGGACAAGTTAGGTTTTTATTTTATTACACTATTAAAATAATTACTAAGATATTTTATATATTTCTTGGATTCTTTTAATGACCGTTTCTAATAAAATGATAATGTGTACTAATGGATTTTTTAAATAAATTATTTTTAAAGCTTTCATACCGTTACAACTTAGTACTAACATAGTCGACACTATGACAAAGTTCTCGGTTTAGTCGTGATAATAACGATCCGCATAGTGATTGTAACCTTAAAGATTAGAACAAGTAAAAGTATCAGGGGGAATCGTTAGATAAGATTATCAGGGGTGTATCGCAAGATTAGAGTATCAGAAGAGTAGCATAAAATAAGAGCTTATGAAGAGTATCGTGAGATATAAGGATCAGAAGAGAGAGTAAGATAAGAGTGTTAGAAAGGTGTCATATCATAATAGTATTAGAAAATTGTCGTAATAAGATGAGAATAATCAGAAGAGTAGCGTAAGATAAGAGTATCAGAAGAGTATTGTGAGCTAAGAGTGTCAGAAGAGTATCGGAAGTGTATCGTATTAGATAAGGGTATTAAAATAGTGAAGGGAGAGTACAGTGATATAAGAGTATCAAAAGAGTATCTTAAGATAAGAGTATCAGAAGAGTATCGTAAAATAAGAGAAACGAAAGACTATCTTAAGATAACATTACCTGAAGAATATCTTTAGATACTCTAAAGTTTATTCTGAAGAGTATCAAAAGAGTATCTTAAGATGAGAGTATCAGAAGAGTATAAAAGTGTATCGTAAAATTAGAGAATCAATAGAGTATCTTAAGATAAGAGTATTGTAAAATAAGAGAATCAAAATAGTATCTTAAGATAAGAGTATCAGAAGAGTATAAAAGTGTATCGTAAAATTAGAGAATCAATAGAGTATCTTAAGATAAGAGTATCGTAAAATAAGAGAATCAGAAGAGTATCTTAAGATAAGAGTAGCAGAAGAGTATCGTAAAATAAGAGAATCAGAAGAGTATCATAAGATAAGAGTAGCAGAAGAGTATCGTAAAATAAGAGAATCAGAAGAGTATCTTAAGATAAGAGCAGCAGAAGAGTATCGTAAAATAAGAGAATCAGAAGAGTATCTTAAGATAAAAGTATCAAAAAATTAGAGTATCAGAATAGTATAAAAAAGTGTGAAACTTCTAATTCTACAAGAAGTGTCTACTTTAATTTGTCAGCATAGTTGTATAGCAGTAATAAAGGGCTATAGTTGTATAGCAGTACGAGTATTCGATGTAATGTTTCCCAAGTTTATTATTAAACTTGTAAACAAATTTTTACAAACTTTTCATCACAATTATAATGTAATGTTTAGAGTAAAAGTTTTTATACAAGTATTTATACCGTCCAGGTATATAGGAAAAGTATTGTGTTTCAACGTAGCTTTCAGCGCATTTTAGCAACACAGTCGAAACCTACTGAAATTAATGTTTACGTTTGATTGCACTGTCCAGACATTTTTTTTCGGGAGGCTGTAAAGTAGGCACTTTACATCCTTAAAAAAGTTGATGAAATGCGATTTTTACAGTCTGCGACAGTATCGTAGTTGTTTACTATCGACGACTGTAAAAAAACTCCAAAACTGTCGCTGGTGTCAGTTGTCCTCAAATGTCCACTCGGTTGGCAGTAATTTACAATCTTCCTTGTTCCTTTTTTTTTTTTGTTTATCAAATAAATAATCGAATATTTTTATTAAAGAAGATTAGTTATTTTCGGAAATTGAGTTATTAATTATTACTATCAAATAATCATGGATAATGATTCAGATATTGAAAATTCGCCGCCAAAATTGAAACGTTTAGCCAACGAGGCGATCCAAAGAAGTGATGCGGCAAATTTTAATACATTATACTGATTTTCTTCTTCTTCTTAATATGTGTACTGTTAGTGCGCCCGAAAAAAATAGCATATTTTAAACATCAGGGAATGTCTTTTATTACCTCGCTTTCTTTTACTGTATCGCTTCGCTCGACAGTAAATATAGTCGCCCAGTAAAAAAGATATTCTTCACCGTCTTAATACCGTAACATAATACAGTCTTATGTTATTAATACTTCAAGTATTAATAACACTTGAATAACTGTTATTAATACAACAATAACAAAATATTAACTTAACATATTATTTTTATAATTTTGACAGTTAATATAGTCGCCACGGTAAAAAAAGACTTTCTACGCCGCCTTGTAACATAATTCTATAACTTCAATAACTGTTATTAATAAAACAATAACAAAATATTAACTTAACATATTATTTTTATAATTTTGACAGTTAATATAGTCGCCACGGTAAAAAAAAGACTTTCTACGCCGCCTTGTAAACATAATTCTATAACTTCAATAACTGTTATTAATAAAACAATAACAAATATAATAACAAAATATTAACTTAACATATTATTTTTATAATTTTGACAGTTAATTTAGTCGCCACGGTAAAAAAAAAACTTTCTACGCCGCCATGTAACATAATTCTATAACTTCAATAACTGTTATTAATACAACAATAACAAAATATTAATAACAAAATATTAACTTAACATATTATTTTTAAATTTTGACAGTTAATATAGTCGCCACGGTAAAAAAAGACTTTCTACGCCGCCTTGTAACATAATTCTATAACTTCAATAACTGTTATTAATACAACAATAACAAAATATTAAGTATATGTTAATTATATTTTAATTAACTTAACGTATTGATTTTTTAATTTTAAATTTTAATTTGAAAATGGTAATTAGTAGTAATATGGGGGAGTGGTTGTAACTACCAGGCAAGTAGTCCCAACGTTGTTGGGCCTAAGATAGTAATGTTCTACTCGTTTTAATTTCAAGTGTAAAAAGAAGTGAAGTGTAAAAATTCACAGAAGATCCTTAAATTTTTATGGTTCCTCTTATGCTTTTTCAAGCAATTATACATATTTTCACTGACTCATATATTCTAGTGAAAACTAGGAACAACACGTGCCTTCACTGTTAAACCAAACCTCCATACACTTTAAACTACAAGTCAGACACACTATATAGTATTATAATGAATCTACTATGAGGGTCCTAAATTTTGCCTATACCCAATTTCATTTAGGGCTTAACGTCCCTTCTGAAGGAAGTGGTACGCAGAATTTTGGTCCCTCTCATAAAAATCCCAAAGGCCCGTGCTAGGATTGAACTCATGACTAAATAATCTCGGAAGTTTAAAGTCCATTCATTCTTTGTATGAACGTTATGAATCCTATAAGGTGTAGAAACGTTCCGAGATATTCTGTATCCACTTTTTATAGTTTTTGCCTTAATTATTTATTATTTATATAGTTTTATAAAAAATATTAAAATTTATCATTTAATTTTGAATGTCTCTATAGCTTACTTAAGCTGCTATTTTCCTTTTTGCATGATTGTTTTTTTTTATTTTTCCAGGTTGATTTTTTTATAAATGTTTTTCTTCTTCTTCAAATTGTAATTTGCATGTTTTATAAATGGGTAAAATATGTCTAGTCATCAATAAATAAGTTGGATACCAAATGTCCAATAAAGTAATTGAATATGAAAATAATGTAATTTGTAGGTTTTTATAAATGGGGGTAAAATATGTCCAGTCATCAATAAATAAGTTGAATACCAAATGTCCAATAAAATAATTGAATATGAAATAATGTAATTTGTATGTTATTAATAAAGGGGTAAAATATTTCTAGTCATCAATAAATAAGTTCTGATACCAAATGTCCAATAAAATAATTGAATATGAAAATAATGTAATTTGTATGTTATTATAAAGGGGGAAAAAATTTCTAGTCATCAATAAATAAGTTCTGATACCAAATTTCCAATAAACAGATACTCAGTATCCCATTTATATATATTTTTGCCTAAATTATTTAATATTTATATAGCTTTATACAAAATATTACAATTCAAATTTATTATTTAATTTTTAAGATCACTTTAGCTCTCTGCTTTAAAGCAAAAGCTTAAAGCTGCTAGTCCCCTCTTTTGATTGTTTTTTTTTCTTATTCTTCCTGGATGGTTTTTATATAAATGTTTGTCTATTTTGTATAAATATTATTTTATTTGATAATGTTTAGTGCAAATTAATAATTATTTTGGTGCCAGTTAAATTGAATTTGAATAAAACCACAAGCTGTTTACAAGCTAGGCAGCTTAGATTTTGAATATACAAAACAGTGTTGCCAATATAATATTCATTTCTCGATAATACTATGGCTACAACCTGTCGAATAAATGTATTTTAGAAAAAATATTTATTAATGAATTTATTTGGCAATTTTTATTTATTTTAAGGAAATTTATATTTTTAATTTTTTTTTCGGGTCAGTACAATAATGTTACGAGCACTTTAAGAAGTCAAATAACTCTGGCGAGATGTTCCGCAAGCCGGGCGCATTTCCTACGAAATTCGTGCTTTTAATGTGTCGTTTAATTTTTATAAATTATTAGATATAAAATATATTTATATATATATATATATAATATATATATATATATATATATATATATTATATATATATATAATATATATATATAATATATATAATATATAAATATTTATTCATTTATCGTTGTTATAAATTTATTTAAGTTACAATGATAATTGGTTGACATAAAAAAAATATTGAAAAATAAGTAAAGAATTAAAGTTACATTCTCGTTTGAAAAAAAATAATTAATATAGAAAAACATACTAGCATGTTATAAAATATATCTTAATCATTAGTAACGGTATTTAAATAAATAACTTTCAAATAGCTGCAGCTTATAACGAGACTTGCTGTGAAAATTTTAGTTTTTTATCTTTATTTTTTATATCGGAGAAAGCAATATTATAATATAAAAAAGTACATAAATAAAAAATATAAAGTATATATAAATCTTTAAAAAAATCTACTTAAAAAATACATGTATAATATGTTTATAAAATAAATAAAAATGAAAGCAAAAAAATGTCACTGTAAAACATGTTTCTTAAAAATGCTGACTTTCTAAAAAAAAGTCTTATAAAAAAAATGTATCCGTTATAAAATAAATATTTTTAATTTTTTCTTATACTTAAAATCAAGTAAGAAATGGGACTTGGTATCGGATTTTTTGTGATTTTTTTTTTTTGAGTTTAAGTAATATAAATTTGGACTGGAAAGTTTCAAGAGGCAGGTCACAGATTTTGGTTTTGAGAGAATCGACCGACTTAATCCGGTTCCACCGAATGGGTTTTATTTTTTTTTTATGTTGTATAAAAACATTTGATATTTAAATATTTTTTTTTAAATAATTAGATTAAGTGAAAAGTCATTGTTTGCATTATTAAAATGAGAAATGTTAAGTTTAGCGGGCTAAATTTTTTATCAAAAGTAAAATTTTATAACATTTTATTTTATAAATTATTAGATATTATAATTTATAATTTATTTATTATATAAATTTATTGATTTTATAAGTTTAAATTTTATAAAAATTTTCAATTTATAAATTTCATATAGTAGTTCATTTATGAATTTTATAAACTTTTAATTTGATAAATTATTAGATATTATAAATTTATAATTTACTTATTATATAAATTTATCGATTTTATAAGTTTAAATTTTTATAAATTTTTCAATTGATAAATTTCATATAATAGTTTATTTAATGAATTGTATAAACTTTTAATTTTATAAATTATTAGATATTATAAATTTATAATTTATTTAATGTATAAATTTATCGATTTTATAAGTTTAAATTTTTGATAAAATTTCTCAATTTATAAATTTCACATAGTAGTTGATTTGATGAATTTATAAATTTTTTAACGTAGAAGTGGCCTATTAATATAGCATAAAGCAGTGGCTTATTGCCATAGGCCACTGCTTCGCACTCAGAAGAAGTTCTTTGTCTATTTGTTATGACTTTGTATTATTTGTTATTTCATTACTATTACATTACTATTACATTATTATTACGATTTATCATATACTATTTATTATTTATTTATACTATTTATCATTATATTTATCATTTATTTGGCAATCATTTACCGTATTTTCATCAAATTTGGTAGCGCTCCAGCCACCTTGTTCCAAAGGCTCGTAGCATGCAGATCTCGCAAGGCTACGTTATTGTACTTCCTGACTGGGATAGTAGGGTAACCAAAATGGATATAGGGGGTCTCCTTGCTAATTACCTCCCACCTCTTAAGCAACATTAAACCCAAAAGATGAGGAGTATACATATTTATAGAAATACATGTATGTTATTTGGGCCATTTAGACTGATTAAGATGGAACTGGTCCCAATTGATTTAGCTTGCAATCTAACTAAATATGACACATTTTCAACTCCATTTTAAGTTGTATTTTTTTTATTTTTAGCGAATTATTATCATAAAAATGAAGCTTATGACGGAAGTTTTTTATTTTTGATAACGCCATAAATTTTTCACAACGAATTGGCTTCGAAACCTCCCAACATCTTGCCATATGCCAAGTTTCGTTTTGATTCGAGAAATCAAAACAATTTGCTAGTGTGCCACTAGCAAAGTGAAACTAATATACATGAAAAAATAAAAAACATATATGTATGTGTTTTAACTCAAGAGGTTATGCGGAATCCATCCTAGCCCCCCCCCCCCTCCCTCCACATCCCATCGTCTGCACGACCTCATAAACGCAATTTTCTGATACAAATTTCTTTAAAATGAAGACGACAAAGATGTCAAATTAAAACCCTCCATGTAAAAAATGTTAACCTATATGCAATCAGTTTTAACTAAATTAATACTTGTCAAGTTTGCTTACACATATTTTATACTCAAATATACATTTATCATTAATCAGTCAATCACAAATACCGGGTAGAGAGTTTTAGAAGGACCAAAAACTCTCAAACAAAATTGTTTAAAGGTATAAAAGCCAACTATATATAAATTAATACTATACCGAGTTAAGTTAATAAGTATATTTAAGTAATAAGAAATCAATAATATCAAGAAATTGAATATAATCATGACTAGTTAGTCTTGTGCTACCAAACAAATTAATAATAGTAATCTATATAATCAAATGATTGATGACAATTTGTTGGCCGTCAAATTATAGACAACAATATAACACATATAAATGGGCAAATCATAACTTTATTGAGCAACCAAACAAATTATCAATAGAATTCAAATCAAATCAAATCAAATAAATAGAGATAACAATTTGCTTGCCGTCAAATAATAGAGAGCTATATAATAACTGTATGCTCAGCAAATTGTAGTAACGAGTCTAGCGTCAACAGGTGTTTAATATCAAGCTTAGGAAATTACTATTTTTGAGGTAGGGTGTTTAGGTTGAATGTAAAATTTAGATGAAATGCGAAATATGTATCACTCTAAAAAAAAGGAGTTTTTTGTACAGCTGAAAGTTCATTTATTTACCGGGAGGAGCGCTGAAGATCACATTCTTGTTGTGGTTCAGCTATATTTCCGCTAGATGGCAACACTGTTTTAGCATTATATCTTTCTTTCGTCTATACATCTCGTTTCTTTACAATCAAATTTAAATTTAAATTAATTACATATTTGTATTTGTTAAATAGAAAGTATTAGTTAAAATTTTTGATAGTGATTAAAGTGACACTGATTTGTTAGCAACTCCACCAGAGTTAAAAAACTTAAGTGGTTGAAGCGGTAAATAAAAGTGTTTTGTAAATGTTATTAATTTTATAATCACTCTTTGTGAGTATTATTACTCTGTCTGTAAGAGAAAATGTTATTTATTTTATTATTACTCTTTACCTCCGAAAAAAAGCATTCGCTACATGGCTACTCAGTTCCTTTTTCTGACTCGCTTCGCTCGACAGTAAATATAGTCGCTTCGGTAAAAAAAGAATCATTTTACAGCCTAGTGCCTAGTAGTGTAAAATATTATTTTATTAAAAAATGTAATCATGCAAGTCACATTCTAAAAATTTCAATACGGCGCGTACCGAAATTGGTGCAATTGTGATAAAATTATGGCCGTAGCTTAGATAAAAAATAAAATTGTCGCGAAATAAAAATAGTAGGTATGACGCAGGACGTCTCGAGGTCATTAGGAGAGTATTATTGTTTGCACTACAAATCAGAGACTAAGGTTTCTCCTAAATTATCCGTTTCAGGTGTTTTAAGACCTCCTGATTGGCTTTTACAAAGTTGTCTGTCGGTGTGTGTGCGTTAAAATAAATAAGTTTACGTAATATATAAGTATAGTAAATTTCATTTCAATACGGCAAGTGTGTCTGCGATTTTTGCAAAATCAGAATAGTTGAACATCGCGGGAGGTCAGTACCTGAAACGATGACCACAGGGAATAAAACAAATTCATTTACTGTCTGAAGCCGATAAAATAAGGAAATGTTTAGGGGTATCTCGTACCCACTTTTAGCAACACACGTACCCAAGTAGTAAAACACGCTACCGATTTGTATTCAATATAAATAATGTAGTTTGTATGTTTTTATAAATGGGTAAAATATGTCTAGTCATCAATAAATAAGTTTTGGTACCAAATGTCCAATAATATAATTGAATATGAAAATAATGAAATTTGTAGATTTTTATAAATGGGTAAAATATGTGTAGTCATCAATAAATAAGTTCTGATACCAAATGTCCAATAAAATAATTGAATATGAAAATAATGTAATTTGTAGATTTTTATAAATGGGGGTAAAATATGTCTAGTCATCAATAAATAAGTTCTGATACCAAATGACCTATAAAATAATTAAATATGAAAATAATGTAATTTTTATGTTTTTATAAATGGGTAAAATATGTCTAGTCATCAATAAATAAGTTCTGATACCAAATGTCCAATAAAATAATTGAATATGAAAATAATGTAATTTGTATGTTTTTATAAATGGGTAAAATATGTCTAGTCATCAATAAATAAGTTCTGATACCAAATGTCCAATAAAATAATTGAATATGAAAATAATGATGTGTATTGGAGTGGCAAGTGCGGCTACACTGCAGCTGTAATAAGATCCGGTAGGATCTCTGTGTGAGTGCGTCTTTGTGTTGGTATAAGTACAGATTTCTTTAGAAAGTTCACCCTACTCGTAACCATATAAATATTAAGTCCTACTATTACACGCGCACCTTACACACTCACTAAAGTGTGTATTTTATTATTTTTTTTTCTTCCTGTTTTAATTGTTATCAGAAAGTTTAGGTTGCTTGATCTATAAGTCAATGTTTATATCACAGTTATGCTTATAAGGTTGCTCTTACAGAAAGTGGAGTGGGAAAAAACTCTTTTTTCAACTCAAATGGACCATATTCCAATTTTCATACAATTTTTTAAAAAACGTAGACAAGTCATTAAATAAAAATTAAACTAATGCTGATAATGAAATGAAAATTGGCACATATGTTGGTCTTATACATAGCCACATGCGTGCCAAAATCGAAATTTTTGTTAAGTCATTAGTGCGGGTTAATGACGTCATAAAAAAAATTTCCGAATAGCACAACTACAGAGGTAGACTGATTTTTGTACAAAGTTTCAACTCTCTAGCATAAATAGGAGCTACGATGATAACACACTCACACACAGACTGACAACTTTGTGAAAACCACTTAGGAATCCTTAAAATCACCTGAAACGGATAATTCCGGTTTCATCCCGGTTTTGGATTTTTTTGGAAACACAATACTTTTCCTATATACCTACAGTATAAATGGGAAAAAGTAAAAAAAGGATCCAAGCTAACAGAGAGGTCGTTATTTTATTCAATAGCTACATTGACTGGAGAATATTTATAATAATTAGTTATTGATATGGCACTCAAATGGCAATAATTTGGAAAATCTAGAACAGGTTTGAGCAACTCTATAATTAACTTGTTTAACTAGTTCTAAACTGTCTATTTGATTAGAAATTAACTTAAACGAAAATATAATTGTACCTGAATTTCTTCTATCTATTAACTCTTCATTTTTAAACTTTTTTATGAAATCGTTGTAATGGATTATGTTTGGCCAAATAATTACACTATTACTTCATAGTGTACATATTTAATAAAAATAAATTAATTGTTTTCTATTTTATCTATCACGACATTTGTGTGTAGGTGCCATATTATTGAGACATATTCAAGGCATGATCTAAAGTAAGTGGATGGGGAGATCTACTGAATCTAATTGTTACAAAAGTTAAAAGGTAAGTTATTTCTAACAAACCATTCTATTAGTTTATTTAGATCATTTTGTAATACGTGGCACATTTAATAACTTTGAACATTTTAGTATCATCCGCATATATGAGAATCATAGAATGTTACAGATGCGCGCTAATACTATTAATGAAAATAATAAAAAGAAGTGGATCTAAGTTTAAGATGTGTGTCCGGCAACTTAAATAGCTTTGGATCACCTCAACAAGATCATCTGACACCCATAACTCTTTCAATTTAGCTATTAATATGTTCAATAAATTGCAATTTGGAAGTGAGTGTCAATTATATCAACTTGGTAACTCATGTCTAAGGTTTCAGCAAGATATTTTAAAGACTACTAGGCTATTAACAGTTGATTTATGGACTTGAAACCATGCTGAAAAGGAGAAGAGTAGTTATGATACTTGAGTCAAACCTTAAAACCATCATGCCCATTTGGGCATATTTTTCATCTTTATCATTTTACCTTCATTCTCTTCCTACTTAGGAGTTTAATGGAGGTCTAGCCCTATAAGAAGCCTTCATCGAACTATCTAAAATCCAACCGGAAATCCTGCAAGTTACATATCTTATTTACATATCTTCGCAGCTCGTCCATCTTTTTAACTCAAATTTTTTAGTGTTTATCATGCATCAGACTCAAATCTTTACCAATTATAATTTAAATTATAAGTATAATCTTTCTATTTTTATCATGCTACCTACGGGGTCCGAACTTTTTCTATCAGATACTAAAGCTTGTTATCCATCCAAGTAAAGGCCATACATTATTTATTTAAGGCAAATCATTATTTTGGATTAATACAATTTTTCTTTTAGTATTTTTTATACTATAATTTTTGTAGCATTTTTGTATTTTTATAATTACCCTGGTATGATGTCTATCAATTACCTTATAGAACATCAGTTATTTAAATATTACGTTCTTATTGACTGTTTAGACTAAGATTTTCTATCCTTTCCTAAAATACAGTCCCAGTTCTTACCAGCTTTACGGATTTGCGGTTCACAATGAATTTTGTAAAGTCTACCAACGTCTGAACAATTAGTTGAAGTCCTAAAGATTGAAAATATCATTCGCAATCAGTCAATGATCTCGGCAAATGGTGTAAGAAATAAGTTAATTTGACCGCCGAATGATTTAAGTATTGCAGCTTAGCGTGACTTCAAAAGAAAAAATGAGCTTACGAGGTTGAGTATTGAAGAGGGGAGGTGGTGATTGGAAGAGAAAGACCATAATAATATATATATATAATATATATAAATATATATATATATATATATATATATATATATATATATATATATATATATTAATATATATATATTATATATATTTCTTGCGTGTATAGAATATGTATAGGATGTAATATGTATACAATGTTTTTATAGAAAACATGCTATGATGATCTGATCATATTTGTATAAATGAAGAACGGAGTAAGTTGTGTGTATTGTGTATTAAAAAGCATGTCAATATGTCATCAAACATAAAAAGTTGTGACAAGTCGACTAAAAGTGTGAAAACATTCATTTTATGGTTCCTAATTTCATTGTATAGACTAATTGAGTCGGCTACCGTGACGGGCGGCCTTGCCAGACCGTTTTTCCAGAGTATAACAGTTCTATTGTTACTCTCGGTATCACTCTAGCATAACAAGCATTCTAATTAGAGATTCCATGGTCGTATCCTTAACCTTTACATGCATAACCTTCCTTCTTGTAAACAAAGCCACGTGCTTCTTCTTCCTCATCTTTCTGACTCGTTTATTAATTTACTAATTTCTTTTTAAATATTTTAAAATAATTAATATAGAAATAATAGTTAATCCACATTGATTGTATATGCTAAATGAACGTAGATGAGCAAAAATGAGTAATCTTTCAAATAAGCTAATCACACATTAAACCATACATAGTATTATATTATATAGTATATTATGTAGTATTATATTATATAGTTTCCTCAGGCAGTAGAAAATCTCTTGCGTGAGGTGAGTTTCCCTAGGCAGTAAAACATCTTTTGCGTGAGGTGAGTTTCCTTAGGCAGTAGGAAATCTATTGCGTGAGGTGGGATTCCCTAGGCAGTAAAACATCTTTTGCGTGAGGTGAGTTTCCCCAGGCAGTAAAACATCTTTTGCGTGAGGTGGATTCCCTAGGCAGTAAAACTCTTTTGCGTGAGGTGAGTTTCCCCAGGCAGTAAACACTTTTGCGTGAGGTGAGTTTCCTTTGGCAGTAGGAAATCTTTTGCGTGAGGTGAGTTTCCTTTGGTAGTATCTTTTGCGTGAGGTGAGTTTCCCAGGCAGTAAACATTTTGCGTGAGGTGAGTTCCCAGGAGCGTGAGGTAGAGGCAGTAGAACATCCTTTGCATGTGGTGACATTCTACAGAAAGTAGAACATGTTTTACTCTTACGTACAATTTTCTTTATCTTGATGTATCATCTTTTGTGTTTCATTATCTTCTTGGAATAAATTATCATGACAAGCCACTTTAATCGAGTTGTTAAATGCCTCGGCAGAAGAAGATCCACTTCCCTGCCTAAGCTAGTAAAACTATTTTGGCATGGCATTAAATCTTACGAGTCTGATTTTTTTTTTCTTCTTTTTAAGTCAGTTAATAAAGTATTTCCGATCCCAAAAAACGTTCATTAGTGAACTAACCGAACATGGCATAACTTGTAACGTATTACTTGCCGCTTTCAAACTAAGTATTATTTTAACAGCAAACAATATAATATTGTAATATTATTTTTTTCAATATCTTATACTTTCAACATTTTTCACCTTATTTCCATTTTTACTCGTGGCATTTCTATTATATTTTATTTTAAAAACTGTTTACGTATAAAAAACTTTAAGGCTGAAGATAGTCAATTATTTAAAAATTAAAAAAAAAAAGAAAAAGAAATACTAAGGAGCTACCGAGGGTTTATAAAAAGGTTTTTATAGCCTCCCATCTATATCTTATTCAGACATAATAATCTTAACCTCATCCCAAAAACCTTATCTTATTAACTGGTTTCTTTTGGACCAAAAAGAAAAAATGGACTTAATAAAAAATACACACTGTTATTGTAACGGCGCTTGAGTGATAGGATTCCTTCAAGCAATACTAACTCATTTTTTAAAAAAAATGATAAACTTTCAGTAAAAATAACAATTTTATTTTATTATCATTACAAACGTACGCTTATAAGGATGTTTTGATGACGAAAGTAGAGAGTGGAATCGACTCCGCTTGGCCCTGATTATAAATATATATATATATATATATATATATATATATATATTATATATATATATATATAAACATATATTCCTTGATAAGCTAATCCTTCTCGAATCTTAGCTTGGCCCTGAATTATATATATAATATATTATATATATATATATTATATATATATATATATATATTATTATATATAACATATATTCCTTGATAAGCTATATCCTTCTCGAATCTTAGCTTGGCCCTCTGATTATATATATTATATATATATATATATATATATATATATATATATATATAAACATATATTATTAAAATATAATACTTTTATTCCTTGATAAGCTATATCCTTCTCGAATCAGCCATAGGGTCATTCCATGTCAAATCAACACAGAAAGTACACTTTTAGACTCGATGTTACCTATTTTAACATAATTTGGCTGACAAGAAGGCACCATAGAAGGAATACAAACCCCAAATTTTTGGCTCATTTTGTGCAGCCATATTGCCACAGTAGGGTGGTAAATTTTCCAAAAAATGTGATTTTTCAACATTTCTTTGACTACAAGAATGGCTGTGTCTAAAATTCTTCATAGGGTATGATTTTTATTCTGATGGCGTTTGAAAGCTTAAACTTGGCTCTTTTAAATAGATTTTACATACTTTTGGATTAGTTACAAGTCTTTATTATGAGCAAATTAAAAATGCTAATATCTATCTCACAAAGCAAATTTTGATAAATTTTGGAAAAATTCTTTAAAAGAACTTAAAGTGTAAGTAAAATGTCCACAAAGTTTCATTTTGGGATTACCATGGGATTGGACACAGTAGCACATAAAGTGTTTCAAGGTATGTTAAAGTGTAAAAAAGTTAAGATTTATCTTATAATCATTGATTGAAATTGCAAAACTTCCGCCATGACGCCTATCCCATTAGCGAATTTTATTCCCAAAGGAAATTCGCTAAAAGGTGACTTATTAACACTTTGACATTACTAGACAAACGTTATGGAAAAAATTAGAAACAATTCATTGAGGAAAAACTAAACACATTCGAAAATAAAAATCTTACATTATGTATCGAGGAGTTTATTTCTTTTAGTAGAATTACTCTTTTCATAAGTACATAAAAGAGTCGATAAGATTCTAATTGCGACCCTATATTACATCTAAAAAAAATTCTAAAACAGAGTAGTAAAATAAGCAGGATAAAAGAAGTTCCGTTGATTAGTTTTGAATACCTTAGATATTTTTTATCTTGTGCATTTTACCTCCTTTTTAGCAATAAAAATGTTTAAGTTAGAGAAACTCTTAAGTTAAAAGAACTTATATTCAATTATATACATGATAGTTCATCTACGAACTACAGGCCTCTGTAAAAGAAAATATGACTGTTCCACTGTTTGTACCTATAAGCGCTCAGAAGCCACCTATGGAATTATATATTATTAATATTAAGTTTAGAACTTTGGATAAAAATGGTTACTTGGACTCGATCAAAATTTATTCTTTATGCCCTTTTCTATAGTTTCAAAAGTTATTCGGTAGTATTTTAAAAATAAGGATTATACTTTTTTGTTTTTCTGTTAGTATTATTTTTGCTCAAGACGAGGCACTAAGAATATTCTATAAAGGAGACGACAATATCCCGTTAAAAATAGGCCCGAAAATATCTATAACAAACGCTGAAAATTGTTATAACTACTACAAGTTTATATAAACACACACTCACACACACCACAGATAATATATATATAATATATATATATATATATATATATATATATATATATATATATATATATATATATATATAATATATATATATATATATATGTATATATATATATATATATATATATATATATATATATATATATATATAATATATATATATATATATATATATATAATCTGTGTGTGTGTGTAATACTTAAATATCTGAACGTTTATAATAAAAAACACATATACAATTTTCGATAAACCCACAAAGAATAAATCATTAAAATTTTAACACTTGATAAGGTTAAAGAGGTTACATTAAGGTTACACAGTCTTGGAGAACCCCAAAATTGAATATTAATTTTAAATCTTAGTTGCTTTCAAACAAATGCCTTAAGTCTTCTTTAAAAATCTCTAAAAACTACATAAAAGATTGCTTAAGGCTTCCTGAAAGGTCCCTTAAGGCTCTTCTTTCCATAAAAATCTAGGCTACCTAAAAGATCTTAGGCTACCGGGTTTGTCCGTTTCAGTTGTTTTTAAGGCCTCCTGAGTGGTTTCGCAAAATTGTGTGGGTTGTCATCGTAGCTCCCACTGTATGTATGCTAGAGACTAACATTAATGTATTTATGTATAAGACTTACATAAATTTAATTTAGTCATAGTCAGAATTAGTTTATTTTTACATTGTCAGCATTAGTTTAATTTAGACATAGTCAGTATTAATTTAATTTAGACACAGTCAGCATTAGTTTACTTTAGGCATAGTCAGTATTAATTTAATTTAGACATAGCCAGTATTAATTTAATTTAGACATAGTCAGCATTCGTTTAATTTAGACATAGTCAGCATTAGTTTAATTTAGACATATTCAGTATTAATTTAATTTAGTCATTGTCAGCATTACTTTAATTTTTATCGAATGACTTAAGACCGTTTTTTATAAAAATATAAAAAATCGTACAATAATCTGAGTTGAAATACAGTACAAAAGTAAACCTTTACGTAATAAAGAAGTACACTGAGTATTGTTTGCATACGTCAAGTATGTCTACGGTTATTGTTGGATCCTAATAGTTAAGCTGCATTGAGCGTGGTCATTGCTTGAATGTGTGACCGCTGGGAATGAAACGAATGTATTTACTATCTGAGGACGAGCGAAGCGAGTTCGATGTAGAGAGGATGAGCGTAGCGAATCCGATGTGTCGAAGAAAAGATCCGAGGGACCCCATACCCGATTTTTTTATCTATTACTAGAGCTGACCTAAAACCACCCATCCGGTTTTCGACCCCCTGCTTTTGTGTATATTTGTGATAGTAATATATTTTAAATATTTTTAAGTTTATTTTTGTAAAATTTCACAACATTTAACGTTTTGAAGGCAAAACTGGTTTGGAGGTGGACTGACGGGTCCGAGCTTGTTTTCTCTCCATCACTCATTTACCCTACATTGCGGGCGAACTAATACAAGACTATCAAATAATTATCGTTAAAACTAGGTTTGATTATATTATCTACTATTGTAACACTACAAGTAGTGCCTTAAATGATCGTAATGATAGTATTCCATGACATGCGTTTTATGAATTTAATGGTAACCTCACGTAAGAATCAAAAAATTGGTTACATTGGTTTCATGGATTTACTAGTAACCTTACGTAAGAAACAAAAAATTGGTTATATTGTTTTTATGGATTTAATGGTAACCTTACGTAAGATTACATGGATTTAATGGTAACCTTACGTAAGAAACAAAAATTGGTTATATGTTTTTATGGATTTAATGGTAACCTTACGTAAAAACAAAAAATTGGTTAATGTTTTTATGATTTAATGGTAACCTACGTAAGAAACAAAATGGTTATATTGTTTTATGGATTTAATGGTAACCTTACGTAAGAAACAAAAATTGGTTTTATGGATTTATGATTAATGGTAACCTTACGTAAGAAACAAAAATTGGTTATATTGTTTTTATGGATTTAATGGTAACCTTACGTAAGAAACAAAAAATTGGTCATATTGTTTTTATGGATTTAATGGTAACCATACGTAAGAAACAAAAATTGGTTTTATTGTTTTTATGGATTTAATGGTAACCTTACGTAAGACACAAAAATTGGTTATATTGGTTTTAAGGATTTAATGGTAACCTTACGTAAGAAACAAAAATTGGTTTTATTGGTTTTATGGATTTAATGGTAACCTTACGTAAGAAACAAAAAATTGGTTATATTGTTTTTATGGATTTAATGGTAACCTTACGTAAGAAACAAAAAATTGGTCATATTGTTTTTATGGATTAATGGTAACCATACGTAAGAAACAAAAATTGGTTTTATGTTTTTATGGATTTAATGGTAACCTTACGTAAGACACAAAAATTGGTTATATTGGTTTTAAGGATTAATGGTAACCTTACGTAAGAAACAAAAATTGGTTTTTGATTTAATGGTAACCTTACGTAAGAAACAAAAAAATATTGTTTTTAAGATTTAATGTAACTGTAAAAAAAAAAATTGGTTATGATTGGTGTGGACGTAACCTTACGTAAGAAAACAAAAATCCCTTACGTAAGAAACAAAAAATTGGTTATATTGTTTTTATGATTAAACCTTACGTAATTGGTTATACCTTACGCCAATGAATTTTTTTTGACTGCGCCACTGCTAATGAATAGTTAGATGACCAGTTCAAAGCGTTTATAAACAGTTCCCTAAATAAAGCTTCGCAGCAAGATGGCTGCAGGTGTTTCAACACTGCGGCAGGAATCCTATCGATCGAGCAAATCACGCACTGAAATCGAGTACATGGAATTGGAATATGCTAGTAGTCCGTTTTGCTGCACTAAGTTGTGTTTATCACACTGGGTTTTTTTAAAAAATTTGTTTAACCTTTTTTAGATGTAATTTTCTAACATCCTCTCGAGCAAATATAATACAGACAGAAAGAATCTCGAGGTTTAGTTATTTTTTGTTCGGGCGGCTGCAAAGTAGGCACTTTGCATCCTAAAAAATTAGGTGAAATGCGTTTTTTTACAGCCTGCGACAGTTTCGTAGTTTTTTACTGTCGTTGACTCATAAGGTTTTTCCTTTCGCTGATGAAGTTCCTTAGATGTCCACAAGGTGGCGCTAGTAGTTTACTACAAGATTATAGTATTACCTTCCTTGTTCTTCTTACTTCTTTTTGTTTATCAAAATAATAATTGAACGTTTTTGTTATATAGGGTTTAATAATTATGGATAGTGGTTCAGACTCAAGACAATGAAAATGCGCTGCTAGAATTGAAAGTTTTGGCCAACGAGGCGATCGGAAAGAGTGTACAGGCAAATTTTTATACATTATGTTGTTTTTCTTCTCAATAGTTGTATACAATTACAACGCTTGAAAAAAATATCATATGCTGCACGACTGGGAATGTCTTTTTTTACTGTCTTGCACCTTTTACTGTCTTGCGTCGCTCGACAGTAAATATAGTCGCCTCGGTAAAAAAAATACCTTCACAGTCTCGTAACGTATTTATTAAATAAATAAAAACTTTATTTCCATATAAAATATTGTTGTTACAGAGGAACAAAACATTTAAACAAATGACGTTTATGTTTTTATGGAAAAAGGAGATGTTTCAGGAGTTTTTACTCCTGCTCTTCCAACATCTCCTTAATATCATTATAATATCATCATTATAACCTCAAATATCAATAAACATCGTTCTAAAAGGAGGTAAGCCAGATTCTTACAGTTCTAGCAAGATGCAGCGGTAGCAGTCGATTTGGGAAATGTTGAATCTAACCGAGCAAATCCCTCAAATTGCGTACATGAAAAACGCTCTTATGTTTACCTTTTTAGTTTTCATATTATTGTGTTCATCCCAAAATTCTGAATTCGTGTTGGCATCTCAATCTTGCAAACACAATTTCGGATCGTATTTGTAAACGGGATCGTGTTTCGAAACGGACAGAAAAGTGCCCGTTTCGAATTTTTAATATTTATTTAGAAGTTTTTATGTGGTTACCTTTTATTTAAAAGAAATTATATTTTTCGTTTTTAAAACTTAAAAGTTATTAAAATAATATTTACTTTTGACTTTGTTTTAATAATTATGTACATCAGGTTTAGTAAACCTGTTCTTTTCAATGTTTATAATACATATAATCTTCAGTCCAACAGCTAGTGTTGAAAATAAAAATAGCTTAAATATAAACACCGCCTGACTCGCGGACTTGATACGTCAAATCGAATCGACGGATTTTCTCTACATGCAAACGCATCTATAGAGCTGTATACCTTAACCGCTGTATCGATACACTTATCTTCTAACAAAATCAAGAGCTTTGATATTCTTTAATGTTCTTCTCAACTAAATTATACAATTTTGTACTCTTCTTATATTTTATTGAATCTTTTGTATTTATATTAAATAATAAATAAAATGATAACCTCATATGTCCATAGAGATATTATTACTATAGAGGGGCCCTCTAGTAATAACTTCAAAACTTAATCTATAGGGCCCCTATAGATTGAGTTTTGAAACATCGAAAAAGTTACCTGAACACCTTCGCTTATAAATATAATAAAATAATCAGTTCAAAATTACAGTAAATTATATAGTAGAAAGTTAAAAATACAAATCAAAACACAGAAAATATGCGGGAAGCCGAAATTAATCGATTTATTATAACCTTAACTCACTCTTGAAGAAGGTTTTAATGAGGTTACACAGAGCCCCAGAGAGCCCCAAAATGATTTTTCAGGCCTCCCAATGTATTGAGATATGCTTTGCCCCTTCTTGTATATATCTCTCTGTATGCCTATATTACTATATCATTGGTTCAAAAAAACAATGCGGCAAGCATCAAGATCGACCGGGAAGATTTGGCTTCTAGCAGATTCATTTTGAAAACGGCTTTTTATCAATTTTTTTACTTTTTACCGGTAATAATATGTACATGAAAATTACTGTAATCACCCAAACAGGACCGAGCTTGTAAAGCTATATACATATCGATCACCCTCTTATTCCTTCTATGCGGTCCACCTCATAAGCGTCATTTGTAAATTCGCCAAAAAATGTTGGGCGAACACCCTATTTCTCTTTTATCCCCTCCCCTTCTCACGAATCCCATTTTCGTTACCATAACAATATTGTTTTTAATAAGATTTTTTTTTTAAATCAATTAATTAAAAAAATGAATAAGTATTCTTTACAGAATATTTATCAGTTTTTTTTTTTAGTAAAAAAAGATAGAATTGAGAAATAGAGACTAAACGAAATTATGGATTAAAAAATAGAACAGTTATTTACTAAGCTAATTTAAATATGCAATATTTAAAAAATGTCTGTGGAAAAAATGAATAAATTAATTATAAAACAAGTCCTGTTAAAAATAATAAGAATTTTAAAAAATTGCAGGCCATAAATAAGTATTATCTACATTTTTTTATGTTCATTTTAATTTTTATGCATGCATTTTTACATTTTTTTTTCGTTATACACTGTAATTTATCTTTGTCTCATATGTAATATTTTGTCATTGTGTTTCAATTTAATAAATTAACATTGAGAATTATATTCTTATGACAGTATATAAATATATTATAATTTTATGGTAAGAAAATTGTAATTAATGTTTAAAAGATATTGGAAGAGAAAATATGTTTACAAAAAAATTAGGAAAAAAGGTATTTTTGCCTATGATCAGTGCAATGAGATAATTAGAGTGATGCGAGAGAGATAAGATAGAGTAAAGGTGTAAAAATATGATTGAGATAAGATAGGATAGATGTGTTAGAAATGCGAAAAATATGGATAGGTGGGAAATAGGAGTAATTAGAGAATGGCGCAGATATAATAGGGATAAAGGTGCAAGCGATACAGTTACAAGTGGGGTATGATAGGAAAGAAGTGCGAGGGATAAGAGGTACAATTAGCATCGAATGAGATAGAGAAACAAATCAAATTGCATGATTAATAAGAGACGTGATTGGTTGATAAGATTAAATAGGGTCCAATGAGTATGATGAATTAACCCCCGCGACAACCTGTTGCCACTTCGCGGCCAGGTTGTATTTAATAAGTTCGTCATATTACTGGTTTAAATGACTGACATACTGTCACAATATAAACAAATTTTCAAATTTATTAGTGAAAAAACTTGATTGTTTACATTAAATCAATTAATGAAATATCGTTTCGTTTGACATATATATGTCAATCAATAAAACCAAAACTAAACTGATAATGAAATGAAACTTCATATGTTTGTAAATCTCACATTTTAGTATATGAGTAAATAATTTTAGCCTAATCTAAACACCATATGAAGATCTCTTGTTTTTTGAAATGTTTATGGGGTCATTATTGTGGGTTAATGACGTCACACATTTTAATAAACAGTAGGCTTTAGGATATTAGCAAGGTTGAGTTTTGTACAAAGTTTCATTTCGATCCTAGAAAGCGTTAAAAAGTTACATACGTACACACACACACACACATATATATATATATATATATATACTCCTCCCATGACCCTGACCCCAACCTTAAAAGCTCATTTCATCGCTAAAAGGCTATAGTTTGTGGCTCGTATACTTTAGTAAAAACAAGGTTTAACTTAAATAAGTTAATGAATAACTTATATATAAGTAGAAGACATCAACTGTGCCTCTATTGATGTAAAGTAGTAATGAAGTAACTAATAACATGGAGTAATGGGGACACGAATTGCTCTCCTTTACTTATGAGTAGAGGAATTTAGTATCTTACTACAAAGAGTAATAACCACATAACATTATAGTAAAATAAAATGAAATAAAAACTGTAGTAAAAAAAGAGTTAACTAACCTGACATTAAGTATAGGCGATATATCGTCAACGAGTTCCGAGAGAACAAGAACAGTGGGTTGGTGTTGATAAGCTGGTCCATCGCTTTCTTGTAGATATATTACTTTTTGTTCGTGATAATGATGATGATCTCTATGGTGTTCGGTATCTAGCACGTTGACTGGAGTCATAGTAGCGAGCATGACAGGGGAACTTGGTCCTTCCGACCCGCCCCCGCCTCTTTCTTCCTCGCCCATTCACTTGCACGACACCTGCAAAAACATAAGCCGGTAAGTAACCAAGGCCAGTATCCTCTCTCTTTCTATCGTTACCAGTTTTTGTAAAACCGGCATGTGAGTAGTTTACTACAAGCATTATACAACAATCAGACTATCGTGACTAAGCGAAAAATTACTCGTGCCACAAGGCTAAATTCATTGATCCACTCCTAAATCATTTCGAAAAGTTCGTCTTGTACTAATCTAGTGTAAGTACTGTGAGACACTAAAGTGAGAATTCGTTCTCCCTTACTGTCCGGGGAAATTTCCTCAAAAATGTATGCTTACTTTCTTGCCTAGTTTATGCTTTATAGTCTAAACAATAACTTTTCTTCTCTTCCTTTTCAAAATTTCTAGATTTATTGAAGGAAGTGCTCATATTTGTACCATAGACTTAAAAAACTAAACTTATCTTTCAAAATCTCTCTACAAAACATTTTGTACATTCATACTAAAGTCAGTTGTATACAAAGATTCATACAAAGATTATTTAGAGCATTTCCTCTTGAAATGTCCAAAAATATTGACCGGCAAGAAAAAGGGTTATAATGTTTATACTATCAAGCATAAACCGAAAACTTGAGGGAAAAATGGATGACTCATCCATTTCTCTCCATGAATATGACTCCATGAAATCCATGACTCATCCAATGATGAGTCATCATGAATTGGGTTGGACAAGGAAGCAAGCATTCTAGAGGGAATCCGTTTGTTTGTGGATCTCCATGATAGAATTATTCGGAGCAATATATTTACAATGTAATAGTGTACTTACAATATTTTCTTCGTTTTAGTGAAGATAAAACGGAAAAAACAGTGGTGTCATGATTCGAACGCAAAGTTTGAAGTATTGGGTAACCATGAAATACTGAGAACGAGCGGACCGAGACTGAAGGTATTGCACTAAATGTAAGGTTAACTTAATATCTGAGGACAACCTAACAATTATGAGTACGAACATTACGAATCCATAGCACAACTACAGCGGTAGACTGATTTTTGTACTAAGATTCAACTCTCTAGCATAATTACACTGGGAGCTACGATGATAACAGACACACACGTACAAACAGACTTTGTGTAAACCACTTAGGAGGTCTTAAAAACACTTGAAACGGATAATTCCGGACATCCCGGTTTCAGATTATTTTGCAAACGCAATACTTTTCCTATTTACCTACGATATTAATGAGGATAAGTAATAAACATTTTTCATTCTGTCGAATAAGTTTTGCACATGACAAAAAATCTAGTAGATCAAATTTAAATTATAAGATTATAATATTATTTCACATTCCCTATTAATATTTTTTTCCACTGCTTATTTTTCTCTTTTTTGGGTGACCGGTTTCATAGATGGTTTTGAGGTCGCAGTAGATGAGATGTAAGATATCGCGCCTTGTGTCTGTATGTAAAGAAGTGCAAATATGACAATAGTTCAGTTTGAAGGAAGTGAAAGGAGTTGAATAAACATCAACAATCGTCATGATCGTGACGTCACGAGCGTGCTAGAGCGAACTTGAAATCAGCTGATGTGCTGAATAACTAGGGGTGAGCGATCGTGGGTAGAGACCGGTCTCAGTTTACATCAATGAAACCTGTGACTGGGTCGTTTTCCTAGGCCTTGGGTCAAACCAGTACTGACCGTTCCAACCTGTTCTACTGCAATTGTCCAACGTTGCATCCTGCTCTAACAGAACAGGTCTAGAGTCGTCAGATGTATCGAAAAGTTGTCTTCTAGAAGGCCAAATATATTTTTGTTTTTAACAAGTTCCGTATAGTTGTTATTTAATTCTAATAATAGCTGGTACCAGTCTTACTTTGACTTCATAATAACCAGTATCATCCCATTCCTTACCTTATACAATTCTTAAGTGCAGATTTTACTTTGATTGTTTACTCAAAAGAAAACGAATGTATAAACATATGAAAGTTATCAAGTATACTTCTACATAGCATGGAAATTCTAAATCTACCGAGTGTACTTCGAGATAGCATGGAGAAATCTAAAGCTACCAAGTGTTCTTCAAGATAGCAGAGAAATTCTGAAGCTATTGAATATACTTCAAGACATGAGGTAAATTTTAAATTTATATCAAGTACATATTAGAATAGCAACGAAATTTTAAAGAACATTTCTGTTACAAGGAATTTCAAATGAATACAATTTAAGTCAACAGGGAAGTTCTTCAGAGTATACTTGAGGAATGCAAGGCACTTAATTACCAAAGAAAATAGTTTCATTTAGGATACTAGGATAATTCTAAAGCTATATCGTGTGTGAAACATATATATAGTTAAAATTTTGTTTGATCTTAGAATGTTGAACTCTCCTGCTATCCTAAAGTATACCTAAAATGACCTTGCAATCTAGAAGTACACTTTCTTGCTTTAGAATTTTGCTGTCTTAATTTACCTTCAGTATAGCTTTAGAATTTCTCTGTTACCTTAAAATACACTTAGTAGATTTAGAATTACACTGGTGCATTAAAGTACATTTAGAATTTCTCTGCCATCATGAAGTGCACTCGACAGCTTTTGCATTTTTCCTCAATCCCACAACAGACATAGTCAACGAATACGTTACTTTCAACGTTAAAAAATAAATGCCTGATTGAGAAAAATTGTTCTTAGCGAGAGAAGAGCGCATTAACTTCCAGTATATCAATGTCTTAACAAAAATTTTAAAATCACTATCTTCGTGCTTAATTCTGAAGTCAGTATAGCCTATTCTCATGATTTATAAATATATATTTTATTAAAAGTGCCAATTTATATCATTAATTAATGACCTCGTTCATTAATCATTAATGATGAATTAGTGGGGCGAATTTTCTTTGAAATGCACGCTTTCTTGCTTATCAATCTAATTTTTGCTTAAATTTTCGGTATATATTTAATAACCTAAGAAGTAGATCAATACTTATTTAATTTTTTTGAATGTTTGAAAGAAAATGCAAAAGCATTAATTAGACAAAGCATTTAATTTAGACTACTTTGTAGTGTTCATCCAATAGATTATACACTACACATTACACTACTACATTATTTGCACTCATTTGAAGCTCAGTTTATGCTTATTTTAGCGCATTATCTTAGAAAAATTCGAAAAAATTATTAACAGGTGTTATTAAGAAATCTTATCTTCTGAGGACGAGCGAGTCCGTATCAGTAAGGGTGAGCTTAGCGAGTCCGACGCGTTGAAGAAATGTTCCTCGGTACCCCGTAACGTATTTGTTTATTACTTCAGCACCAACAGAGGATGCTGAAGAGTCTGAACAGAGTGCTACACTGAGATCCCAAAAATCGAAAAATTAAGAACTACTTAGGCTTTTGCGGTAATTCTCATTAAAACTGAACTACAGTTCAGTTTTACGTTTTTTTCCAGCAGTGGAAGCGAAACGTTGATATTATCAACGATTTTGACGCGGACACCACCCTGCATTTTTTGTGAACACTCGAAAAACGATAAGCGGCTGAACATATTTGAATGGAACTTGTTACGAAAATCGAGTTATATGATAGGAATATTTAGCCATAATCCAAAATAAATTCTCAAAATGGTTTAAAAATTTAAAATTCCAAAAATATTTGAAAAAGTAAATTTTGCTTTAAATGATTTTTACTGCTAGCTTTAAGTGATTGAACAACACCTTTACATATTAGGGCTTGATCAGTTTTTGTGATTGGAAAGCCTGATTCCAATCTCAGCTGCTTATTTATTTTAGTCTTGAAGGTAACATGACTAGAAATTTATGTACCTATACAGCTAATATAACTTATAATATATAACAGAGCACAGAAGAGACTGAATTTCATTAGATTAAATAAACTATACTTCACGACTTACGCGTAGCATAATCATGTTAAATTAAACTAAGTCATTACATAATCTAAGAAATTTAGTCTCTTCTCTGCCCTAAACTAATTCTCTTCTAGTATTATGGAGACACACGCAAGTATTATTAATAGTTTACTTAGTGAGAATTAGTTTAGAGCACAGAAGAGACTGAATTTCATTAGATTAAATAAACTATACTTCACGACTTACGCGTAGCATATTCATGTTAAATGAAACTAATTCATTAAATAATCTATGAAATTTAGTCTCTTCTCTGCCCTAAACTAATTCTCTTCTAGTATTATGGAGACACACGCAAGTATTAATAATAGTTTATTAGTCTAACGTAGACTGTGAAAACTTGACGAATAAGGAGCTTCTAAACTTAAATGCTTTTCTTGTGAAATCAAAGAAGAATAAAGGTAAAGTAGAATCTAGCAAAGAGATAGTTAAGAGGAACAAGACGCGTGCCTGGATGTTAATAAAGTTTTATGGGTGCGGCTTTACTACCTCTACTTCGTAAATACCACTAAAAGGAAAGATTTTCTTTACTTTTGAAAGAAGAAATACAGTCACAAGAATCCGCACGCTGAACGAATTTCTAGAAATAGAGACACTGGTATCCATCCGCATGTAGGAGAAATTAGTATAGACAAATTCCTTTTTGTTTATACGCCTTGAAGTTTGCGGGTCATGTGCAAAACATAAAGAAAATATTAAATATAATGTTTATGAGCTGATATTATGAGCAATAAAAGTAATGTTTAATACACAAAATTGAATAATTACAACCAAAGTTATCGCTCTGTAAAAAAAACTCCATATAAATGGTTAATTTATGTATAGTCAGGGAAATTTCATAAAAAATAATGGCTTTTTGTGCTTTTTTTACTATCAAACAAATGTCATAACTATAGTCGTAGTAAACCGATTTTGATAAAAAAATATCATTTTATAGGGCTTTTTATTAGCTTTAAAAAATATTCTCTTCGTATTTTGCAGACGACCCAATTTATTTCAAGAAAACTGGAATTTGTGCGATTTTCTAATATTTTTAGTGACCGCATTTATAAAGAGTGGAGACTCTAGATAGGTCAGAGTGGAGACTCAAGATAGGCCAGAGTGGAGACTCAGGATAGGCCAGAGTGGAGACTCAGGATAGGCCAGAGTGGAGACTCAGGATAGGCCAGAGTGGAGACTCAGGATAGGCCAGAGTGGAGACTCAGGAGGCCAGAGTGGGACTCAGGATACCAGAGTGGAGACTCAGGATAGGCAGAGACCAGGATAGGCCAGAGTCTCACAGAGTCCACTCTGGGTACCAGAGTGAAAACTCTGGGAAGGCAGACTATGCTTTTCCTTTATAATTTAAGGTATATTTTCAGAAGCATTTGGTATGAAGTATGACCGAATTAGAAGCATTTCTTAGGCCTGGCTCTTAGACTAAATGTAATTATTAATCCACCGGTTGTTGGTTATAGTTATGATAAAATCAATTGAATATAAAGTCACCGGTTGAGTGTTATAGTTTTGACAAAAACAATTCAATTCATTATCCAACGGTTGTCGGATATAGTAATGACAAAAAAAATTCAATTTTGTTCCACCGGTTGTTGGTTATAGTAACGATAAAATCAATTAAATATAAAGTCACCGGTTGAGTGTTATAGTTTTGTCAAACACAATTCAATTTTGTTCCACCGGTTGTTGGTTATAGTAACGATAAAATCAATTTAATATAAAGTCACCGGTTGAGTGTTATAGTTTTGTCAAACACAATTCAATTTATTATCCACCGGTTGTTGGTTATAGTTGTGAAATCAACACTCCATTAAGCCACCTAATAGGTTTAGTTATAACTATAACAGGAAAAGTAATTTATTAACACTGATTTTAAATGTATAATTTGTTTCTTTAAGTTATATGATCAAAAAATGTTGAAATGTAAATGAATAAGAAGATATATTTTAAGTAAAGTTAAAAACACATAAAATAGACTTAGTAATCCAGCAGGCAGTGGGGACTGTGATTACGTAAGTTCCCGGACATCATATAAGGACAGACTTTAGAAGAAATTTTATATAAAAATAAATTGTTTTAGTTGCTCTATTTTTTTCAAAAAATAAAAACATATACTTGCAATTTAAAGATAAAATTATGCAGGGCAGGTAGCCAATATGATTTTTATTTATTTTATTATTATTTGATTTTTTTTCAATATGTATATTTTGCTTCCTGATTTCTTACTGCTACTAAAAGCATTATTGTTATATAAACACGACCCCAATGAAATGCGCTTATTCTGTAAGATTAAGTTAATTGCATTCGGTTAAAAACCAAATTGAGTTAGTTATTTTTGGTAAAAATCCAAATTGAATTAATTGCATTCGGTTAAAAAACAAAATTGAGTTAATTTGTTTTTGATGATTTTTGGTAAAATCAAAATTGAGTTAATTATTTTTGCTGATTTTTGGTAAAAATCCAAATTGAGTTTATCATTTTTGGTGATTCGGTTAAAAGACAAATTTAGCGAATTAATTAATTTATTTTTCATATTATTAGCGATTCGGTAAATAACCAAATTGAGTTAATTATTTTTGGTAATTCGATAAAAAACAACATGAATACACTGTTATGGTCACAACTTTACCAACAATAAATACATTATTTTCGTCATAACTATATTACCAACGGGTGAATGAATAGACTGTAATAGTCTCAACTTTACTAACAGGTGGATAAATACACTGTTTTGTCAAAACTATTCCCAACTAGTAGATAAATAAACTCATCAGCTTTACCAACAATAAATATATTGTTTTGTTATATACTATTACAACAGGTGAATGAATAGCTGTAATAGTCTCAACTTTACTAACAGGTGGATAAACACTGTTTTGTCAAAACTATTGCCAACTAGTAGATAAATAACTCATCAGCTTTACCAACAATAAATATATTGTTTTTGTTATAACTATTACCAACAGGTGAATGAATAGACTGTAATAGTCACAACTTTACTAATAGGTGGATAAGCACACTGTTTTGCCAACAGGTGGATGAACGCCATATAGATACCACGATAGAACCATAGCACAGTAAATTATACGATGGGAAGGTCACTAAGGATTCAAGGGTTGCAGGTAGACAGGTTTTACCGCTCTATCCCTAAGTTTTTGTCCTCATTTACACAGGTCCTTTTCAAAACAGAATTAATTTAAAAAAACTTTTATTGTCTTTAATATAAGAACAATCTGAATGCATTTAAGATGCCATGGTTTAGTACAAATCCTTCTAAAGTTGTTTTTAATATTACAGTTAAAATGGCTATTTTACAGAACCTTAAAATGAGCATCATATGCAAGCATAGAGATATTATTACTAGAGGGGCTTATTACTACTAGAGATTGGTTGAATTTTGAAACATCGAAAAACTAACCTGACTACCTTCGATTTTCAATGTAATCAAATAAACAGAACAACATTATAGTAATATATATTAAAAAACGTTTAAAATACATATTAAACACAGATAGTGTCCTGGAAGCCAAAACCAATTGATTTATTATAACCTTAACAAGGATCTTGAATAAAAGGAATGACGCATTAAGTTACATTTCTCACCCCATGGAAGATTTATGAGATAGAGAAATAGGAGCCAACTTACCTTCCCCTTGGTTATAATAAAAAAAGGCGCCAAACGCAGGTTATATAGCAAGGTTTTCGAGTTTGCTTCTCAACTTTCTTCTCTGTGCTTTGTGGTGCTTGTTAAGTGATCTGTGCTTATTTAATTTTAAATTTTGGACTATATTTTGCCACTTCAGTGAGTAATAATTTAAGCGTGTTTATAACCTTCTTAATCAATAAACAATGGGAAACCATTGAGAGGAAACTTTTCCTTTAAAATTTAAGACCTGCGCTGTTATAAAAATGGTAAGCATACGCAGTTTGTACCAAGCATGTGCAGTTGGTGTTTCGTATTGAATTCTCTCTATTTTTGGTTTTCGATGGGGTCACTTTTTTGTATGGCAAATCGACACAGTGCGTCATCTCCTTTATTCAAGATCCTTGAACCTAAACTCACTTTGAAAAGAGGTTTCAATGATGTTACACAGAGCCCCTGAGAGCCCAAAAAAGATGTTTCAGACCTCTCAATGTATTAAGATATGCTATGCCCCCTCTAGTATATATCTATATATATTCAAGGATATCAATAATGACGGAAGCATTTTCATCCTCCCCGTTTAATTGTTTTGGTAATTTTAAACTTTAGACGTCTAAACTACTACCACCAATCACTACTGGTTACATCCAGCAACATAAATCAACAACCAATATTAACCATCTTTTAGCATTAACTATCCCAATAACTTGACTTTCTTATCTGGCAGAAGATTATTGTCTGTATATTGTCTGTAGCGTTTATTTTGTAGCAAGATTTTGTTTGCTGGGTATATTTGGTTAAAAAGAAGTAATAGTTGGTTAATAGAGCATTTGCTTAAAAATTAAGTGCCTCGGAACCTTTTCTCGCTATATCGGATTCGCTACGCTTATCCTACAGCTTAATTATTGTACTAAGTTTCAACTCTATGATTATAACAGACTCACACACGCATACAGCCAGACAGCTTAGTAAAAATCACATCGGAGCTTTTAAAACTCCTGAAATTGATAAATCAGATGTTTTTTGAGCGGTTTCGGATTTTTACTTCCCTATACGATCGTATAAATAAGGATAAGTAAAAACAGTAATAAAACTGACAAAACAAATCTGGGGAAGAGAGGGAATAACGAAAAATACTTAAATGTTGAGTAGCTAGAAAGCGTATAGCCAATGTTGCCAACACTTTAGCGTCAATAAAAATGAAAATCATTATTTTACCTGTATAAAAAAATAAATATAATAAAGTCAAATTTCAGCCCTATTAAAGGCGGGGTCTGATTATCTATCAGAGCGGGGCTGTTGTTAATTAAATTGGAGTGTACGAGTTCGTTGAACTGTACAATATAATATTATTATTAAGTGAACAGGTGTGGCTCGAAGGTAGGGAAGCTGTAACCTAGGAGACTATATACTGCCCTCTACAATCTTATACACAACTACACAACTCTTTCTATAGACATTTAAATACGAGATGGCAGCACTGTACATTAAATGTTAAGATTTATAATTTATTCAAATATAATATGTTTTTGTTGCCAAATGAAAATAATTTTATTTATTTAATAAATATTACATTTATAACGTTAAATAAAACAAGAGATGGCAGCACTGTACATTAATTTTTAGAATTTTCAATTTATTCGAATATAATATGGATTTCAAAATGGAAATAATTTTATTTATTAAATTAATATTACATTTGTAACATTAAAAAACAATAAGAAATGGCTGCACTGTACGTTCGATGTTAACATTAATTTCCATTTAAATTTCAGTTATTAATACGAAGCAAGAATGAGACATTTAAATTATTTAATAAATATTACAAAGATAACGTTGTATTAAGTAATTCAAATAGCGATGGCACTAAATATTAAACGTTAATATAGACAGTATAATAAGGCAAACCTGTATAAAGAAGGGTTCCCGCCACAAAAAATCTTTCTTAACGTTATAAACTTCCCGCAAGGAGACTGAAAGTTTGTTCTTCTTTAATCGTATATTGAAATTATGCTTAAATCAAGCCTGGTTATGAACTTCGTAAATTTATAATGACAAGTTAAAAATAAGAAGTACAAAGTCGAAACTGAGCTCAAAATGCGCAGGATTTAGATAAGAAGAAAGTTCCGCATTAGACATTATGTTGAAATGTAGTGGATTGATTCACCGCGTAGAGAGCCTAATTTCCTTCAAATTTCATTTATGATAACTCAGGAAAAAAGGTTGACGCGGGTTTCTTAGCCAAATTTCAATTCTCTTTGTTCTGCCATGTAACATTTAAAACTTTAAATGTAAATAACTGATGTTATAGGCGGCATCGATGACTTTTTTACTGTAAAATAGCCCCTAAAACCTAAAATAGCAAAAAGACTTTTTTGTCGTGTTATAATTTTTTACTATTAGGAAATGTAACTATTTGTCACTATGCAGAAAAGAAAACATTCCTTTCTCGATTACCTGCTTCTATTGCATTTTAGCAGGTAATATACATTTGCCTGACTAGGCTTCGCCATATCCGTCAAATTACTGGCTAACGAGGCATAACCTCGTTTAGTAAAATATTAAATTCTAATCCTTGCCTGCACCTCTGATATAAATTGGCTTAGTCTACTAACCAAATAAAAATATACTAAAACAAACTAGTTAGCAAGATGAATTTTTGCTTTTTAATAACGTAAATAACTATCGTTTATACATTAATTATGTTTTTATCATTTTTCTTTTATAAATTAAGCTTATTTGATTAATTGGCTGTGTTATAACTTAACATTAGATTAGCTAATCACTATATAAAATTAAGCGAAGCGAGATCGAAGTAATGTCACCTTAAGCTTTGGGTACGGCCATGACATTCTGAGGGCGAGCGAAGCGAGTCCAAATTATAACACTCAAGGCTAGGGATCTCTATTTTATTTTGAGATTTACTGAGAGACCGAAGTAATACCACCGTAAGCTTCAGGTAATCAAAACATGCTGAGGACGAGCGAAGCGAGTCCGAAGTTGTAAAGAAAAGTTCAAAGGAAACCTGTATCCCATTTTTACTTTTCCTCATTTATACCGAAGGTATATATAAAAAAAGTATTGTGTTTGCGAAAAATCCAAAACCGGGATGAAACCGGAATTATCCGTTTTAGATTTTTTAAAGGCCTCCTGTGTGGTATTTGCAAAGTTGTCTGTCTGTATGTGTGTGTGTGTGTCTGTTATCATCGTAGCTCCTATTGTGTATTCATGCAAGGGAAATGAAACTTAATACAAAAATCAGTCTACCGCTGTAGTTGTGCTATTCGGAAATTATCTTTTTATGACGTCATTAACCCGCAATTACGACTCAAAAAAATTTTGCAAAAATTTTGAAAAAAAATATAAACGAGGAAAAATCATGCGATCGATTTTTGCAATTGAGATTTGGCACCCATGTGGTGCCAAGACTATTATTTGTGCCAAGACTTGTGCAAGTTCTTAAACCATTCTAAACAACCAGAAAATTATTCCATTGAGTTTAAATTTGGTGCCAGTGTAAACCTTTATTTAATGAATAAGTACACTAAGTTTCGTATCAATATAATTATATCTGTGATTTTTGTTGGATCATAAAAATTAAGCAGCATTCAGCCCACGCTTAGTGCTGTATGGGTGACCGCTAAGACACGGATGCATTTAATATCTGAGGACGAGCGAAGCGAGTCCGAAGACATGTTGCTGTTTACATTCGCCGTAAACATGGCAAAAAAGACGAGAGAAGCGGCTCCTTAACAGTTATCTGGTAAAGATAACTGTTACATACAAAATCAAATAAAAATCAACATAATTAATGCTCTGATTTTTATTTAATAGGTTTTGCAATATTTCCCTTTGAAAATCTAAAACGATTAATAACAAGAAGTGATAAAGTCTATGCAAAACCCGAAAATAAGCAAGATATGGATTGCTAAGCAGGGAATTAGGCATTTCGAAAACAAGAAATACTAAGCCAAAAAATAATTTAAAAAAGCATAGTTTATAACGCTTAATTTGACTTCGTACTGGAGTGATTTGATTCGGAATCCAATTTTTTGTCTGATGAAGGAAATGGTTTATGTTCAATTGCTTTTATCAGATTATGGATACAGTTTTATGTTCTACGGCATACGGTCTATTAAAGCATACGAGCCTCTGTTCTATACAGTTTTTGTTTATTAGAGGATATAAGTTCTTTGTTCTGCAGTTTTTTATAGAGGATATAGTTCTCTTTTCTACAGTTTTTGTTTAATAAGGATATGGTTTCTTTTTGTTTGGTTCACTTTTTTGTTACTCTGTTTGGACAGTATAAAGGATATGTTCTCTGTTCAGTAGTTTATGTTAGATAGAGGATATGGATCTCTGTTCTACAATTTTTGTTTGATAAAGGATATGGTTCTCTGTTCAACAGTTTTTGTTTTAAAGTCTACAGTTCTCTGTTTTAAAGTCATAAAACAGAATAGACCTCATAAATTCAAATATTTACTCTACCTGCTAGCAACCACTCTTTTCCCTCTATAAGTTAAAAAATGCGATTCTTAGCATCATAAAATCAAGTATCATAAGATTATAGAAAATATTTTGTTTCATATATGTTCATTGATATTCACTGATACTATTTAATAAAGGCATCAATTAGTCGTTAAGGTAAGAAGCAGTTTGTTTATTTGCCTCTGTAGATATTACTTTAATTAAATCAGCAAGTCAAGTAGATGGGGAGCTGTATGTTTATTGGCCACTGTAGATGTCACTTTAATTAAAGCAGCAATTCAATTAGATAGGGAGGTGTGTGTTTATTGGCCACTGCAGATGTCACTTTAATTAAAGTAGCAAGTCAATTAGAAAGAGAGGTATGTGTTTATTTGCCACTGTAGATATCATATTTTTGGATAAAACTAGTAAAAAACCCCTAAGATAAGAAGCTGATATTTTCCACTGTAGATATTTCTTTAATAAAAGCAGCAAGTATATATGGAGCTGTTTGTTCATTTGCTACTATAGCTCTTTTTCTAATAAAAACAGCAAATTAATTACATAAGGAGCAGTTTTTTTATTAATCCTCATAGATACTGTTCAATAATATCAGCATTAATTCATTAGGATAAGGGTATGTATATTTATTTTTACAGATTTCCACTGATACAGTTTAAAAAAAGCAATATTTCATTAAGATAATAAGCATTTAGTTAAAGAAAAATGCAATTAAACATATACATTTTAGAGCTGTTAGTTTAAATACTTGCATTGCTACAGAATAAAAAAGAAAGATTGAAGAAGTATGTTAATCGATCTGCATAAGTACTGATTGATAAATGTAAATGGTCGATTAGATAGAGAGCTTTTGTTTATTTGACTCTGTAGATATTTTTTTATAGAAGTGCCAATAAAGAAGTCTTGAGATAAGAATGTTTATAATCTGCATAGATACTGTATAATAAAGCAACACGTCAATAAGAATAAGGAGATGTATGTTATTATCTGCATAGTACTGTATAATAAAAACACGTCAAAAAGATAAGGAGATGTATTTATTAAGCATAGATAATATTATCAATAAGATTTATGTTTATAATCTGCATAGATACTGTATAATAAAAGCAACACGTCAATAAGATAAGGAGATGTATGTTTATTAATCTGCATAGGTACTGTATAATAAAAGCAACACGTCAAAGATAAGGAATGTATGTTATAATCTGCATAGATACTGTATAATAAAAAACACGTCAAAAAGATAAGGAGATGTATGTTTATTAATCTGCAATAGATACTGTATATATAAAGCAACACGTAATAAGATAAGGAGATGTATGTTTATTAATCTGCATAGGTACTGTATAAAAAAGCAACACGTCAATAAGATAAGGAGATGTATGTTTATTAATCTGCATAGATACTGTATAATAAAGCAACACATCCAAAAAGATAAGGAGATGTATGTTTATTAATCTGCATAGATACTGTATAATAAAAGCAACACGTCAATAAGATAAGGAGATGTATGTTATTAATCTGCATAGGTACTGTATAATAAAAGCAACACTTCAATAAGATAAGGAGATGTATGTTTATTAATCTGCATAGGTACTGTATAATAAAAGCAACACGTCAATAAGATAAGGAGATGTATGTTTATTAATCTGCATAGGTACTGTATAAAAGCAACACGTCAATAAGATAAGGAGATGTATGTTTATTAAATCTGCATAGGTACTGTATATATAAAGCAACACTAAAAAGATAAGGAGATGTATGTTTTTAATCTGCATAGATACTGTATAATAAAAGCAACACTTCAATAAGATAAGGAGATGTATATTAATCTGCATAGATACTGTATAATAAAAGCAACACTTCAATAAATAAGGAGATGTATTTTATTAATCTGCATAGGTACTGTATAATAAAGCAACACGTCAATAAGATAAGGAGATGTATGTTTATTAATCTGCATAGGTACTGTATAATAAAAGCAACACGTCAATAAGATAAGGAGATGACATCTCCTTATCTATTAATCTCCTTATAGATTAATAAACATACATTGTATGTTTATTAATCTGCATAGATAATGTTTTTTAAAACATTATCTATGCAGATTAATAAACATATCTCCATATCTTAATGTAAAACAGTAAATAAAAGCAGCAAGTTGATAAGATAAGGAGATGTATGTTTTTTAATCTGCATAGATACTGTTTAATAATACCAGCAAATAAATTAAGTAACGTCAGGAAATATTTTTTTATTGTATATAATAAAAATAAAATAGGTTTATATAGTTTATATAAAAAATATAATTTTGTTTATATTATAAACAAAATAGGGTTGTTTATAAAATATATTATTATATTAAGGAAATATTTATTGCATCTGAATATATTTTTTTTTATGAGAACAGCAATTTGTTGTTGAGAAAAGGAACTGTTAGTTTATTGTACTTGAAGACATAAGGATGTATTACTAGAGGGGGCATACCCTATCTCGATTCTTTGAGAGACATGAAACATCTATATGGGCTCTCAGGAACTCTCTGTAAAGAGTGAGCTAAGGTTATAATAAATCAATTGTCGTTTGCGTTTCACACCTAGTTAGGGTTATGATATTTTAAAGGTTTCACTACAGTAAGGTTCTATATTTTATACTGTTTCTTTGATGATAATAATAGTCGAAGATGTAGGGGTTACTTTTTCGATGTTTCAAAATTCAACCAATAGGGCTCCTCCAGTAATAATACCTCTATACCTGTAAATACTGTTTAATAAAATCAGCAAGCCTATTAAATAAGGGGATGTTTTGTACTGCATATGTAAACACTGTTTGTTAAAATCTAAAATCAGCTAGTCAATAAGATAAGGACATTGTTTGTTTATTGCGTCTGTATAACTCTTTAATAACAACAAAATCGTCGATATGGTAAGAAGAAATTCGTTTACTCTTAATGTGACGTTTGTTTAATAGGAGCACCAAGTTTTTAAGATAAGAATTGTTTTGTCTGATGATTTACTTAGATGCTATTTGATAATAGCACCATATCTTAAGATAAGAAAATGGTTGTCTGTTGGTTTACATAGATGCAGTTTGGTAAAAACAGCAAGACTTGACATATGGAAATGGTTGTCTGTTGTTATGCATAGATGCAATTTAATAAAAGTAGCAGGTCTGAAGATAAGGATGCAAGATTTGAGTTAAGATAAGGAAATATTGTTATGCATAGTGTTGGTAAAAGCAGCAAACTTAAGAAATAGTGTCTGTTATGCATAGTTGCAGTTTGGTAAAAGCAGCAAGACTTAAGATAAGGAAATAGTTGTCTGTTGTTATGCATAGTTGCAGTTTGGTAAAAGCAGCAAGACTTGAGATAAGAAAATGGTTGTTTGTTGTTATGCATAGATGCAGTTTAATAAAAGAAGCAGGTCTAAAGATAAGTAAATAGTTGTTTGTTGTTATGCATAGATGCAGTTTGATAAAAGCAGCAGGACTTAAGATAAGGAAATGGTTGTCTGTTGTTATGCACAGATACAGTTTGATAAAAGCAGCAAGACTTAAGATAAGAAAATGGTTGTTTGTTGTTATGCATAAATGCAGTATGATAATAGCAGCAATTATTTAAGATAAGGAAATGGTTGTCTGTTGTTATGCATAAATGCAGTATGATAATAGCAGCAAGTATTTAAGATAAGGAAATAGTTGTTTGTTGTTATGCATAGATGCAGTTTTATAAAAGCAGCAAGACTTAAGATAAGGAAAAGGTTGTCTGTTGTTATGCATAAATGCACTATGATAATAGCAGCAAGTGAAAATGGTTGTTTGTTGTTATGCATAAATGCAGTATGATAATAGCAGCAAGTATTTAAGATAGGGAAATGGTTGTTTGTTGTTATGCATAAATGCAGTATGATAATAGCAGCAAGTATTTAAGATAAGGAAAAGGTTGTCTGTTGTTATACATAATTGCAGTATGATAATAGCAGCAAGTTTTTAAGATAAGGATATGATTGTTTGTTGTTATGCATAGATGCAGTTTGATAAAAGCAGCAAGACTTAAGATAAGGAAATGGTTGTTTGTTGTTATGCATAGATGCAGTTGATAAATGCAACAATTAGTCTCCTATGATAAGGAGATGTTTGTTTGTATTGTATACATTAGCAGAATTTATTTTTAAAAAGTATCACAACAATGTTGTTTCTTTGTAGACAATACATTGTCTACAAAGTAACAACATTGTTTTGTTACAGATTTGTTTGCCTCTATATATCAATAGATAATGTTAGTTAATAGCAGCGTCAGTTAATTAAGTTAGAAAGATGGTATATTTTTCTTTAACTAAATTAAATATGTTAAAAACATATTTTTAATTCTATCTTTAATTATGTCTAAAACGTAAGATATGATCTTGGCAAAAAACAGTCAATTTTTGCATGAGAAGACATTCATTACAGTATCATTTCTTTACGTACATTTTGATCAGTTTATTAACAGATATTAGTGATGACATTAGTACCTAATTCTTAAGTTTTGGTAGGTATATAGTTAATTGATAACAAAAAAAAGCTCAAAGCTAGTTGAAAATAAGCATACAATTTTAATGTAGCAACAGATGTTGTCCATGGATGTGAAACATTTAAATTATTTTAACGGAATTATCGACGGGGAGGACTGCCGGGTCTTCGAATGCGTCCGAAGCCACACCTTATTATATGGTTTATCCGGTAAGATATATATTATAATTTTAATGATTGTTAGTCCTAACCATACTCAGATAACATAGAAGAAATGGTACAGGTGTGATAACAACAGGATCCTTATCACCGGCTGCTATTAGCTCTGTTTATATATGTCACTAGGTCCTTACCGCTTCGAGTAATCCAGTAAAAACAGGGTCAAAAAATTTGAAATTGAATTTCGCTCGATAATAATGAAATAACGAGCCGGTTTATTACTTGGGAGAGGGGGAGGGCAGAGGGAGGGGGGCAGACTAGACTAGACAGGTAGATATGACAAGAGAAGACAGGTTTTTGCTACTCACAGTGTGTGTATGAGATATAACCAAGGGTGGAGGCCCCGCAGTGGCACGGTTCATCTGTGACTCCGGTAGACTGTCTTAGCCTGGTCAGATATCTAAGCACAGGTTCAACATGGCCGATCTCCCACTCCAGGTACCTTTGTACCCCTAGGTACATAGTGATACCTCCTGGACCTTGTATCCCTACCACTATATCTTCTCAAGTACGTCTAAGCATCATTCTCTAACTCTTTTTATAAATATTTTACTGTCCGTTTTCTTGTTTGCCACTATTAGCTCTTGAGCTTCAGATTATTCCCCTCTCATGAGTTATCAATCTGTAGACACCGCGCCAAGCCGGCTATATCTTGGAAATCAGGTCTAAGTAATAAATTTTTATCAATACTTATTAAGTGTTATAAGTGTTAAATAGATTTCACACGTGCTCCTCAAGGGGTTGTCACAAGTCACAGATTAAAATGCTTAATTACAACGATTATAAAACGCATCATCAACTGTAAGAACAGTGCGACAGTTGGAGAACATAACTGTTTAAATACAGAGTTTATAGAACATAAGTAAATAAAACATAAACAGTAAAGAGAACATAATTCTTTACCACAATCTATTTCTCTATCTCACTCACCTGGAGATAGGAGGGCATAGGTAGAGTTTCTAGGCATCTAGGTTTAACAGTATTGTACCGGTACTTAGAATAAATGCCGGTGACCCCAAAAAAGTGCTTATTTTAACAATAGGCAGTGGCGTAGCCAGGGGGGGGCTGAGGGGTTTAGCCCCCCCCGAAATGTTTACATAACCTAAACCCGCAATAAATGTGTGAAAAAATAAAACCTATAAAAAATAATAAATTACATAACATATATTTTAACAATAAACTTATAATATAAATCATAATATATAAAATATATACAATAAATTAAAGATATATAAATATATATATATATATATATATATATATATATATATATAATATAATGTATATATATATATATATATATATATATATATATATATATATATATATATATATATATATATTGTAATATATATAAATATAATATATAATATATATATATATATATATATATATATATATATATATACAGGGTGTTTCATATAAAGTGTCCACCAAAGAAAGAGGTGATAGTACTCCTCAAAGGGAACAAAAAATGTTCTATAATAAAAACCCGGATCTCCAACCGTTTTCCCACAAGGTCAAATTTAATATTTTAAAAAAATATTTGACCTCACATCATAAAATTGTTAATAGCGTTTAAACTGTTCAAGCTAGAAAGACGAAATTGGTCTCGTTAGAAAGCTGAGTAATTTCCTAAAGTACAAACTACCAACTATGTCAAATTTTTGGAACTACTGCCCAAAAATTTGCATGAAAAATGATTTTTTGAAAAAAGTTAATTTTATGGAATTTTTGTTGTAGGGCATTAGAGGAAGTAAGAGATGAGCAAAAGTTCAGTCAAGAACGGAAAAAACTTTTCTTATGATTGCCCTTTAAGTAAATGTAAATATTTTTATACATTCAATAGTCAAAAATGTAAGCTATTGTTGCTTGAAGTTGCAAAAACAGATAACTTTTGTCGTATAAAAGAGAAAATAATGTGTTATTTTAACAAAATATTTTTTTTTCGAAAATAAACTTGTAATACGATTTTTAGACTCTAGGAGGTAAAATAAACATATTTTATTCCAACACATTTTTCTCTAAAACCATTATTTTTAAAGATTTTTAATTATTTTATGTACCATGTAATTAACATTGTAGAGATATGCAAAAATGCCAAAAAAATTACAGTTTTCCAACTTCTAGGAAGAATGGCTTAACATTTTGACTATTGAATGTATGATGAAGTTTGGGTTTTCTTAAAGGGTAATTATAAGAGAAGTTTTTTCCGTTCTTGGCTGAACTTTTGCTCATCTTTTACTTCCTCTAATGCCCTACCACAAAAATTCCATAAAATTAACTTTTTTCAAAAAATCATTTTTCATGCAAATTTTTGGGCAGTAGTTCCAAAATATTTGACATAGTTGGTACTTTGTCCTTTAGGAAATTTACTCAGCTTTCTAACTAGACCAATTTCGTCTTTCTAGTTTGAACAGTTTAAACGCTATTAACAATTTTATGATGTGAGGTCAAATACTTTTTAAAATATTAAATTTGACCTTGTGGGAAACGGTTGAGATCCGGATTTTTATATAAGAACATTTTTTGTTCCCTTTGAGGAGTACTATCACTTTGGTGGACACTTTATATGAAACACCTGTATATATATATATATATATATATATATATATATATATATATATATATATATATATATATATATATATATATATATATATATACATACAACAATTTAACAGCCCCTCCCGAAATTAAATCCTGGCTACGCCACTGACAATAGGTACAAATTTTATTATGTTTATTCATAATAATAAAATTTCATTTCAAAACCACTTAAGTTATAAGTCTAAAAAGCATTAAAAAGTATCCAATACAAAGTCTATAGGCATTGCAATAAGAAAAATTCTGTCACGGAGGTCCGCAAGACGGGCGAATTTTCTTTGTAATCCGGGCTTTCTTGCTTATACATCTAATCTTTGCTTATACATCTAATCTTTGCTTTTACATCTAATCCTTGCTTATGTTTTTGATATATACTTTATAGCCTGAGCAGTAACGGCACAACTTATTATTTATTTTTTAAAACGATTAAATAAATATTTGTCATCTAAATACTTATAAAATACATATTTTATTTATACTTAGTTTTTCTATTTTTTTTTTCGTTATAAGGGACCACTAAAATAGCATGTGGTCACACTCACAAGTCCATCTCCCGCTATAAGAACTACCTAATTTCGTAAAGAAAATTCGCAAAACTTAAAATAAAACATAGCACTTTGTTGTAAAGCCATTTCAAGTATCAAAAGTTTCCATAAAAAATAGGCTTCGTAATCCCAACCATCGTTTCTCGATTTAAAAAGCCTTTGAGAGATATCATGGCGTACGGTAACTCTATTATACCGGGCAGCCCGCAGGGTAGAAACTATATACAAACACACTCACACACACACACACACACATATATATAATATATATATATATATATATATATATATATATATATATATATATATATATATATATCAGAAACCGCGGAATAACACCGGTTTTAAGGCCTCCTGAGTGGTTTTCACAGAGTTTTCTGTCTGTATGTGTGTGTATGAGTTATCATCGTATCTCCTATTGTATTGTATTGTATCTCCTATGCTACAGAGTTGAAACTTTGTACAAAAATCAATCTATAGGTGCAGTTATGCTATCCGGAAAATAATTTATTACGTCATTCACCCACAATAATGACTCAGTAAAAATGTCAAAAAAATGATAAAACGCGGATAAATGTTGCGATCAAATTGAAATTCGACACGCATGTAGCCATGTATAAGACTAAAATATCAAGTCAAATTTGATCTTATTATCAGCATTAGCTCAATCTTTATTAAACTACTTGTATAAGTTTTTTTTTAAATTGTAAAAAATCGAAAAATAATCAAATTGAGTTGAAATACGGTACAAGTGTACACCTTTACGATATAAACAAGTACACTAAGTTTCGATACAATACGTCAATTATATCCAATTTTTGATGGATCATAAAAGTTAAGCAGCATCGAGCGTGGTCAGCGCCTGGATAGTAACCGCTGGAAATAAAACGGATGTATTTACTATCTAAGGACAAACAAAGCGGCTGCGAAGACGTGCTACTGTAAAAATTGGCAAATTTCATCAGAAAATTACGCTAATGAGGTTATTCGGATGACAAAAGTAGAGGGGGAAAGCTTGATTTAATTTTTACTTTTTCTCACCGGAATATCCGTTTTAGGTGTTTTTAAGACCTCTAGAGGGGTTTTCACTAAGTTGTCAGTCTGTATGTGTGTGTGTGTGTCAGTTATCATCATACCTCCCAGTGTATTTATGCTAGAAAGTTGAAACTTGGCACAAAAATCAATCTTTAGGTCTAGTTGTGCTATCCGGAAATTAATTTTTATGTCGTCCTTAACCCACAATAATGACACGACAAAAATTTTGGAAATTCGAAAACGCGGAAGAAATTGTTGATCGGTTTGAAATTTGGCACGCAAATAGTCATTTATAAGACTAACATATGCGCTCAATTTCATCAAATTATATGGATTAGTTTGATGTTTATCAAATGACTTGTATACGGTTTTTTTTTTAAAAATCAGAAATTCACCAAATGAGCTGAAATATGATACAACTGTATCCCTTTACTTAATAAATAAGTACACTAAGTTTCGTTTCAATAAGCCAAATACTTGATAGATATACTAGATAGAAATACTAGCCACAGATATACATCTGTGGCTTTAATTGGATCATAAAAATTATGTAGTATCGAGCGAGGTGAGTGTCTGGATGGGTGGCCGTTGGGAATAAAACTGATGTAACTACTGCTTGAAGAGGAGCGAAGCGAGTCCGAAAACGTGTTGCAGTATAAATTTGGAATTCTATATTCTGATAACGAGCGATGCGAGTCTGAAGTAGGGATGATAAGCATATATAGAGACTCAGATGCGTTGAGGAAAAGTTCCGAGGTACCCCGTACATAATTTTTGTAACATCTGTTTTTATATAGATGATCAGTTGTACATATTAGATGATCAGTTGTATATTTTTATACTCCTTAACGTATTAGGAGTATAATATTTTACAATGCATTCAAGTGTTGCGGTAAAGCCTAATCACAAAATAATAAAATAGTATACGGCGCCCAGTTGCACGGCCGGGCTTAGAAATCAACATTGTAAGTTCGACAGCTATTAAACAAAAACAATTAAATCCTTTTCCGCTCGAGGAAGTCAAGAAGGTATCACAACAGTTTCAGCTTTGAGCAGTTGACAGCTAGGCGAGATTCAGTAGGGGGAGAAATTCTTTCCTGTATGGGTTTCTCCAAAAAGTGAGTCCAGAATAGACCAATATAATGTCTTCCCTCCCTTATTTTTGCCGGTCTTTCAACTTATATAAACCAATACTGTAAGACATTCCTATTCTATAAACAATAATTCTACAAAACTTGTCCCCTTCTAATAATAACTATTAGTCTAAAGAACGTTGTTATTATTGTTATTTCTTTGTACAATACAATTAGAATTTTAATATTTTTAAAATATTAATTAATGAGGGCTTCTGGTGACAGGAAAGAAATAAACAGACCCATACCTATTGAAAAATCCATGAACAAATGAAAAAAAAAGAAGAAGTGCCACTATTCAGACTATAACACATGAGTCGACAAACCATCCAAGAAATTAACAACTCTTAAAAAAGATTAAGCCTACATAATATATTGGAAAATGCAAAAAAGACGCTTAACTTGGGGGAAAATATCTAAATATCACATTATAAAATGTCCCTCGTGTAGGAGTTCCAGAATCTGCTCGAAATTAAGAATTGAATCAGCTGATCAAAAACTGTCATGTTTTGCGATGTTTTGTTTATATTATTTGATTGGCAACGCTGATTTTGTTAGTCCTTGAATTATGTTTTTTCAACTGAATGACTTGTGATTTTAAATTATTATCTCGTAAAAATATTATCTCGTTTCTTTTAATTTTATCGAATTCAATTATCGGTTTTTTATTCTAATTTTTATGTTTTTATTATTTATATAACATTTTTATTATATTAACTTTTGTCGAAGTTCACCTGTACATAAAATATGGATGCGAATATTTTGGACTTGGATAAATAGTTCAAAAATACCCCACATTAAAATTAAAAAAAAATCAAATATTGCATCGTCATCAAAAGAAAGTTTATTGCCGTACTTCACATTATATTTTTCGAAATTTTAATCAGGTCAGAGTGACTCGGCTCTGTCGACGCCTTGATGAGTTAGACGTAACGAAACAGAGTGGGATATAATATTATGTCGAGCCATCAATAATGACGAATGTCGAATGATTAAATAGTTCCCAGGTGTTGCATTGCATTTTGCTTGTTACATTTCCTAGGTGTCTATCGCACAATTTATATTGTGTCAACTATCCATGTTTTGCAAAACTCGGTAGTATCAAATGATATAGATTCTTCAAATACTAGGTTTGTGTAAATTACTTAAAACAAGCGGCTAAATTAACTTATATTTTTTGTGTGCACTGCGTAAGTTTTTATATTTTTGAGAGGGATGAGAGTTTTTCCCCATCAAATATAAATTTTTATTGATGATGTAAGAATAGTTAACCTAAAGTTTTTTTAATATAATCATAGTAATCGTAATTTTAAGTTATATTTAACGCAATAAACTTTTATCTGTATATTAATCGAAACCTTAACAAAACATGAGACTTACCTTTACTGCAGTTTCATTTTTCTTTAACTAAATGATTTTAACAATTAGTTCACAGAATTTAATAGAAAATTTTTAAACTAGCACGTACATAATGTTCGAAAGCACGATGAAATTTAAAACTCTCCTTAAATTATCAGTGTTGCCAATAAAATTCATAAAATTAAACACAGAAATGTTAAATTCTAGAGGGCTCATACGCAGTTATTTCAATTTTATCTGCTTTTATCATAGAGATGTTATTACTAGTGTCCCTATTGGTTAAATTTTGAAACATCGAAAAAATAACCTGAGCACCTTCGCTTATAAATATAATCAAATAATCAGTACAAAATTACAATAACTTATATAGTGAAACTATAGTTTAATACAGTTAAAAAAATAGATTAAAGCGTAGAGAAATAATTAGAGGGAGCCAATGAGGTTAGCCCTGGGTGTTAAACCACGCCCACACTTTCATATCAGGCCAACCTCATTGGTTCCTCAACACTATTTTCCTATGCTGTCAACTGATTATAACATAGAGATATATACTAGAGGGGGCATAGCCTATCTTAATTAATACATTGAGAGGCCTGAAACATTTTTAGTGGGGCTCTCAGGTGCTCTGTGTAACCTCATTGAAACCTCCTCTAAGAGGGAGTTAAAGTTATAATTAATCAATTGTTTTCGGCTTCCCGCAGATTGTTTGTGTTGTGATTTGTATTTTAAACATTCTACTATATAATTTACTGTTTTTTGTTATGTTTATTTGATGATAATGATAATCGAATGTGGTCAGGTTACTTTTTCGATGTTTCAAAATTCAACCAATAGGGCTCTTCTAGTAATATATCTCTATGGATTATAACCATGTGCTATAGTATATCCATGGTTTTTGTCAGATTACTGTTGTTAAGCAGTCCTCGAAATAAAAGTTTTTTTGGCGATTTACATGTAGTGAAAACGAGCGAAGCAAGTCCTAAGACATACTGTAATATAAATTAAATTATTTGCTTATTCTGAGGACGAGTGAAGCGAACTAATGGGGTGAGGATGAACGTAGCGGGGAAAAGTACCAATGTACCCTGTACCCATTGTTTATGAATTACAAGGTAAAAATTGAGTTTCTAGGCATGACAGTGAAACTCATAAGATGCAGGACATATCCGCAAATTTTAAGTCTATACGACAAAGGGGAATGGGTAAATCTGTTTCCCTCTTATTGCAGCCTTAATATTAATCAATATCTACTTCATGGATGTAAGGTCTTAAATCGAACCCTACCAACAAAACTAAAAAAGACAACACAGCTAGATAATACTTCCCGCTACTGACAAGTTAGTTGCCAGCCAAAACTTCTAGGGGAAGACCAATCCTAGATGAGAGGAATATTACACACCAATAGGAGACATCCGCTGAAAACTACTTTGTCAGAGGGGGCAAATTTTTTTCTAGGGAGCGAGGCCCTCTGGCCTCTTTTTGGCTATGTGCCTGGTTCAATAGAGTATTTTAAATGCTTTTTTGTTGTTTGTGTTTTTTTATTTGTTGTAAAATGGTTTATAACTATTTTCATATTTTTTTTATGTTTTTATAATGTTTTAACTATGTTTTCATAAGAATAATTGATGATACACCACATCTAATTTTATGTTACGCGTATTTTTTACGTATTTTTGTGTTTGTTATTTTCAGGTTTTTTATTATATTTTTGTTGTTAATGTTTTCATTTATTTGTTGCATGGTTTTTTTAATGTTTTAATTATAATTAATAATTTAACGACGCTGCTTATCTTTTAAGTGCTCAGTTCTCGTTTACATGTCGCGTAACTAAAAATATATCGATATATATAGTATTGATAACAGGGTGCACCGTATACCGAAGATTTACCTTTGCATTATTTATTTTTTATCTAACATGTTATAAAGAAAATATACTTAATAATTTTCAAGAAGATAAAATCAAAAATATCTGTTAGGAAGTAAAAAAGGACCTTAAGAGCTAGGCTGTGAAATATATGGGTTTAAAGGCTGAATTAAATACTGGGGTCTCGTATGAGATATAAACATCTGCCCATAGATATACTAGTCCAATTTTCATCCCACTCACACCCATTCCCCCTCTCCTTTTCTTTAATCACTGGTTTCTACAATTTATGAAAACTAGTTGATCCATCTTGAATTCTCTTTACGGGATGAATAATAAATAAGATAAATTCTTAGATCCCACCCTTGTATCAAGAATACAAAAATTAATGTCATGGTTTTAAACAGTCGGAACCCCACCAAAAATCAGTGTGAAAAGTCTTCCATAGAGGGAACCAATAAAATGTTTCCTTAATTGAATTTTGACGAGCTGTTAAATGATAAATGTTTAGGCGACTTTCATACACCATCATACTTATTAGGTAATCAAACCATAAGCTCACTTTGTTAAATTTAAAGAAACTAGTGAAAAGGCTGGTAGCGTGATTTGTTACTATAGTTCCCCTCCCCATAGAAGGATTCTCTATCAAATTTTTGTGAGGGAATCCTTCACACAGTGACAGCAAAGCCTAAGAAGAAGCAAAGAAAGAAACTAGGAAATCAGCAAAAATTAGTTCAAAATAAAAATCAATAACTTTAATATCAATACAACACATCAACATCTAAAGATGTATCTAGATATAAGATTTAAAGATACATCTGAAGATCTTAAATAATAAAAAATTATGATAAAAAAAGTAATCAAATACAATAAAATTTATAAAATCCAAATTATATATTATCGCAACATAATTTGGAATATTAATCATAATATTGTTAAAATTTCCATAAAATTAACTTAGGTAATAAAACCTTTGACCTAAATTAAAAAACATAAATTAATATTTTAAAAACTATTAACAATTAGTAATAATTGTTTACTTTTGTAAAACATTGCAAGCAAATTATATATTTGTTTCTTCTTTCTTATCAATAAATTAATAAGGGTTTACATTTTAACCAAGCCACCTAACTTGGAATAGATATTTACACAACATAAAAAGAAATAGTTGTACCATTTGAGGTCTAGTTTATTTTAAAAAGAAAACCTAATTAGATCTCAATGCAGTAAGCTTAAGGGATTTAAAGTAATTAGCTTTCAAGACTTATGGCAGAGATACACAAACTGCAGAGCCCTGAAGACCCCCATTGTAGATAAACTTAGCGGACCTCTATCCTTCTGGTTATCCCTTTCTTTCCCTCAACTAATAAATTCAAGGACTTATACTCATTATTAAACTACCTGTTTTTAACGTTATAAATTTAGGCTAACGTAGCAACTCTACAATTTGCCATACAAAAGACCTTGAAAAATTATAGTATATTTTATGAATTTGATTTCATTCATTAATCTTTATCAGATTAATTTATAATATTTAATATTCCATTGTATGTTATTTAATAATATACAATATCCAGGTTGTAATTAATATTTGGACGCCCATTTGTTCTACCTTCTTAATAACAACAGAAAATAGATGTTTATGTTTACCAACCAAAAATCCGTTGATAATTTCTTGATTCATAGTTATTTAAAGCTTACACGTAATAAACAATCTTATAAACTTTTTTGGAAGTTCACTAAAAGGAAATTAGAACGAACTGATAACTTTTATAATAATTAAAGTTAATTAATTAATGTTTTTACATATTTGTTATAATAGTTTGCCTATTAGGTTACGGACCCATTAAAATCTTTCCATGGACCACATTTTGAGTAACCCTGACTTATGGGACTTAGCTATAGTTTTAGATACTAAATAAAAGCTTTAGAAGAGCTAAACTCTTTTCCCCGTTTTGTTTAATTAAAAATGATAGTATATTTTATGAATTTGATTTCATCAATCTTTATCACATTAATTTATAATTAAGAGAATTTGAATTTGAAGAGAATTTGCACAGTACTTGAGAGATTAATAACATTTGCTAAACCTGGGTAAAGTTCATTAGATACAAGATAAGAACTTACAGCCCTATTCCCACCTGGGTAAATAAAGCAATGAAATTAATGAACACAATATATTAGTACCCCCGGAGTTTGGTAGACCTAAAAATTATGTCGCCTCTTTTGCAATTTAAGGCTGGATAAGACCCTGCAGGGTAACAGAAGTTTCAAAGCTTTGACTAAAGTGGCTAATTCTAGTAAATTATCTAAAAGCAGTAAAAATAATTTTTCAGCTCTTTTATCAGCAATTGAGTTTTGTTTTATGATTCATTCACATAAAAATCATAATAGCTCGTAAAAATCTAACTATCACTATTTGTAGAGCAGGACCAAGAAATTTAAAAATTGGAGGAACGCTTGCTTTGTGTATTATTGTAATTCTGAGGATTGCTGAAGTTAGGATAGTCTGTTAGCCCAATCTATTTATTTATAGCTTAAACAGTCTAAAATGCCAGTGCACTCCTATTTTTCAGTTCTTGTTCTGCCTCTAACCAATTTGACTAAGTCAAAATAAATTTATAAAAGTTACAAATTTTATTATTAAAAATACATTTTTAAACAAAAAATATAATATATTTTAGAGCTTTAGCATAAGAAAACTAACCAAATAGAAGATGAGATTGTTCCCAAAACTCAAACGAAAAATATTTCTTATTAATTTTATTTTCACAAGCAGTAAAACATAAACTTCATAAACTAGTATAGTTCATCTGCTAACAAAATGTAGTATAACAAAAAATAATTAAATAGAAATTATTCTTAACTATTTTTAAATCAAATAAATTAGAAAAATCTAGAACAATAAATTGGCACAACCTAAGAAAAGTCTTCGTTTCAATGGGGTTTTAATCAGGGCACTAAACCACTAAGGAGTATCCTTGTGCAAGATTATACCCTCTGTAACTAGCCTAAACCAATAACATAACCATTAGCCTATTTTTTCAAATAGGCTATTTTTACTTGCTTTGGTTTTTAAGACATTATAACGTGGCCATTTTGAGACATGCATACAATACCATGGCCAAAAAAATCAAGCAAAAAGAAGCCTATTTTTGCAACGACAGTGGATTACTGCTTTCGGCTAATATCTGAAGGTATCATCAAATTGGGTGACAAAACTAAGTTATTTGGTAACACAACTAGGTTACTTCGAAACATAACCACAGTATCAGGTAACCTTGCCAAAACATCTTAACTTATGCTGAGACCAAAACCCAGGACCTTCTCAAGTTTTAAGGTTGAAAGGTGCATTTACAAATACTGATAATCATACAAATCTCACTCAACAGATAAATCTCACAGCTCAATTAAATTAATCTGATTCAGAAGTCTGGGCTCATGGCAATTTTACATTATCTTGACATTTGTAATACGGTATAGAACATAATAATTTTGATTTATTTTATCCTTTACCATACTTTATAACAAGATATACTTATTATTCTAATAATGTTTTAACATAAAAACATATCTTTATTACTTTTATTCCAAAAAAAATATCTCGGAGTTTCCATTTGGATGAGGACAAACAAGTCCGTCAGATCGATCCATCAAGTTATTCATACTTATAAACACAGCCATTGGTTCTTCCTAAAAAGCCCTATCTGAAAAGGTCCTTCTAATAAAAAAATATTACCGACACTTATTTCACTGTCACTTATCTCATAAAAGAGGAGCTATATCAAATTTTTTACAAAAAAACCCCTTTAACTGAGCACATTTTTTTTAACTTTTTAAATAGCAGACAACGAAATAGGCAATCAGTATCAGCATTCAACTGAATTTTGAGATAATTTGATGATAGTTTCATTTAGGAATGCTATTTTCCCTTTGTAATATTGTATGAGATCAGCTTGTTTCTGAAGCAGGTCTACAGAGTCTTCTTCTTTATCCCTACAAAAATAAATGAAGATTTAATAAACAATACAAACAATAAATAGACAAGAGAGGTATTTTGATTAAGTTCGCACCAACAACAGTAGTGTTTTTAATAAAATAACTTTATTGAGAGCAAAGAATATAACAAGAGAGATAAATGATTTTTTGTTAATGCCTCTGGCTGATTCAAGGTAATAGTAGAACTTTGAAACAAGCTTGCTTCGTTTAATATTATAAAATTTTTTTTGGAAAAAATATTAATTGTTTTGTTGGGTGAAAAAAAAGATGGTAATGAAGTTGTATCTTCTCTTTTTTCTATTATAAAAAAAGAGAGTAAAGAGAACCAAACAGAGGAGTTTCTATTTAAACAGAAACTCCTCTGGGAGCAGTACCTACTTTTTATAAGAAAAAGGACATTTTTGAATTATAGAAATATTTTGACCTTTGGCACTTAAGAAATCTAGTAGTCCAAAAGCCAGGCCTAAAAAATGTGATTCATTCTGTACTACTTCAAACCAAATTTATCTGAAAGTATTCCTTAAATTTTGAAGGAAAACCATAGTCTGCCTAAAAAAAGAGCCCTTTAAATAGATGCGCTCGCACAAAATATTACAAAACCGCACAAATTCCAGTTTTCTTGCAATAAGTAGTTCCCTGTAGGACGGGTGTAAAACATGAAGAGAACATTTTTTAAATCTGAAAAAATTTCCTATAAATGAGTGTTTTTGTCAAAATCGGATAACAACAACTAAAGTTATGACATTTATTAAATGGCCAAAAAAAAGCACAAAAAGCCAATATTAATTCAAAGAAATTCGCTGACTTTGCATAACTCAACAATTTTTTTAGTGTTTTTGAAAGAGCCATAACTTTGGTTGTAGTTATCTGATATTGATGATTAAACACTCGCCATATTGGACATTTTATCATCTTTAAAAAATGTTCTATTCATGTTTTGCACACGACCTGCAGGGAACCACTTATTTCAAAAAACTGAAATTTGTGCGATTTTATAAAATTTTGACTTAGCGCAATCATATGAAGGGCTCCACTCTGGATAGGCAGACTATGATTTTGCATAATAATTTAAGGTATATTTTCAGAAAAATTTGGTTTGAAGTAGTACAAAATGAGTCACATTTTTTCAGGTCCGGCTCTTGGACTATAGGATTCCCATCTTAAGTTCCGCAAATAGTTTTAAAGATTATTTATCGTTCAAATAAAATACAGCCAACTTTAGTTTATACAAAAAGCAAGACGGTTGTTGAAAAACTACTAACTAAGGTGGTACTTTTAAGGGTTATTTCTGATAAGCTACAAGGCTTTAAATGAGAATCATTATTTTAAAAAAAAAAGTTTTAGTTTCTAAATCCTTGGTAAAACTATACCCAACACGGCTGGATAAAATCGCCTATCCCATTAGTGAATTTTTTTAAAGGAAATTTGCTAAAAATCAAGCATTCTAAAGGAAGTTTATACTTTTGGTGTACCATCTTAACAGAATAATGTTCATATCAGACTTTTTAGGGGAAAAATGGGTATGGATTTATTGCAATATAAATTTTACCTATAACCAACTTCCAAGACAGTTGAAGAATTTTCTGGAGCCCAAAAGCTTACTCTTCTGACGTCAGGCACTGGTTGACTTTCATTATATTTAAATATTTTAGCTGGAACAATAATAAAATGTTAAAGTCATGTATGAATAACAATAAAGTCAATATATTGACTTTATTGAGGCAATATATTAGACTTAATTTATTGACTATTAAATCAGTCAGTTATAACAGAGAAATTGTTGATTAGACTTGTATCGCAAGTACTAAGGTGTAGGGAGTAAAGAAGCAATTATAGTTGATTACATAAATGAACAATCATTGCAAAAAAACAATTTAAAAGGTTAGCCAGAAGAAACAAAATATTTTAAAAAATCATAGATTGCACTTATACAACAACATATTTGTTGTTGGAATTTCTATTGCTTAGGATTTAAGCCAATAAAAGACATACATAGCTGTCACCATGTTAGACATAGAATATAAGAAAAATAGTAAGGGGTGGGAGTGAAAGCATGACTGTTCTACAACATGCATGAAAGCCCAATTGTGAGGACCTTCTAACCAGGTTCCTTAGGGTTGAACCAGGCTTACCACCGTGTACTGTAACTACATTTGTGTGCCAAAGACAGCAACTTCACCATTTTAAAGGTCTAGCTCTTTGAAATCACATGCTTCATATAGTCACACGGTTCAGTTAGGAGAGCCAGGACTACACATTGGCTCTAATTACTTCCTTAGGTAAAACTAACTTATCAAAAAATATACACTTATCACACAACTACTTATTTTTCAAAGAATGCTAGATTAGTATTGGTGGAGAGGTGCTAATTATGCAGAACCATCATTAAGAGTTTGTAGAAGACCTCAACACTTCTTCACCACCGATGACTTAAGCTGAAACCCAGTTCTGCTATAATATATGACAAAGATGAAGTTGTGTCCACAGTGTATAATGATATTTATGGATATAGATAGTCAAAAACAGTACAGAGTGTATAATGATATTTATGAATATAAATACTACATTAGGCTTTACTAATGATCTAAAATAATCAAAGTTATCATTTATTTATTTTCTTAAGCTAAAGCTGGCATAAATATCACACATACAACATACACATACAATGACACACGTCTTAAATAAGTTATATTCTATAAACTGCCCATTGTTACTGTACACTAAACATTAAAGTGTAGTGCACTTCAGTTTAAGAGAGCATAACTGTTAATCAACGTTATTCATTACGTCCTTAAAGAGGTTTCTAACAGTGAAACTGAAACATCAAGAACTTTACCTGCCTCATCAAGGTGGTTCTTACTGGACGGCCAGGAACTTCAAAATTTAATCTTTTATTATTTCATTTATTTTACCCCATATAATATTTAACATATTAATTAATTTTGGCCATTTAATGTATTAAAGTTTGCCCATGCTCTGTAACTATCCAAATAGAAAACTGTAACTACCTGAATAGTAAATAAGAATGTAACTCAATGCGACAATCTGTATCCCCACAATAATATTGGCACAAACAGTAGGAGCAGTGATAGCTGATTTGTCACAGAAACCACTGGTCCAGTTTAACTTATAAAATACACTTCCAGCAAATAAAAGGAATACAGCATTAACTGAAAAAAAATATTACATTATGATTATTAATATTTACTAAAACTTAAATATTATAAAATATACATAAATAAGTTTCTTAAAAGTTTCCAGGAGAAGTAAGGTTTAAATGTCTAAGGTATGAATAAATTTATACATACTCTATTTGCTAAATTAGCGTAATTATTCTTAATTGTGTTATAATTACTATAACAATTAATAACAATTTATTGTTAATTATTAATTAAAAATTAATAACATTAATTAATGTTTACAGTCATCATTTGAAAAATTACATATATCTATATACTTTTTTGTATGCACTAATAAATAAATTAGGTACACATTTATTACGTATATATTTATTAATTTCTTTTATATAAGTATTTAACAAACGAGCATCTACCACACTTAGTATTGGTTATTGTAAAATTAGATTCAAGTTTGAAGAGTAACTCCCAACACACGGTTGGAAAGTCATAGTTGTAATAATGCATAATACATTGGCTGTTAACTTTTTACATTTTTAATCAAAAAAATGAACTTCATTAATTCAAAGGACAGAGGATTTAAAAATAAATAACCAGGGGAGCAGAATTCTCAAATTTCTCCTGAACATTTTTTTTCAAAATTCCCCATACTTAAGTTTGTGATGGTATCCGAATATCGGCCAAAACATTATATTGGTTATTATCTTTATAGTAACATTTATTTGCAATTCTACTGATGGTTTACCTGTACCCTTAAACTAATTTTAAAAAATGTGTAACAGGTACTCGGAACTTTTCCTCTCCTCTTCAGATGTGCTAGGCTCATCCTGACCACTTCGGACTTACTTCGCTTGTCCTCATAATATAAAAAAAAAACATTTATACTGCAACAAGTCTTTAGACTCGCATCACTTGTCCTCATAATATAAAAAAAAACATTTATACTGCAACAAGTCTTTAGACTCGCATCACTTGTCCTCATAATATAAAAAAAAAACATTTATACTGCAACAAGTCTTTAGACTCGCATCACTTGTCCTCATAATATAAAAAAAAAAACATTTATACTGCAACAAGTCTTTAGACTCGCATCACTTGTCCTCATAATATAAAAAACATTTATACTGCAACAGTCTTTTGACTCGCATCACTTGTTCTCAAATAGTGAATACAAAAGTTGTGAAAACTACTCAGGAGGTCTATAACACCTGAACCTTATAATGCAGGTGAAATCTCGGTTTCGAAATTTTAAAGTAAACACAATACTTTTCCTATATATCTATGATATAAGTGAAAAAAGTAAAAAATATATACTATAAATAAACCATTTGATTTTCTCATTCACTACTAAATAAATAATTATGAATTGACTCACAAAGTGAAAGAACGGCAAATGAAAGAGTGGTGTACTTAGATAATTGTTTATAAATTTCAAAATGTCCCTTCAAGAAGAGTAAATGATGCTGCCATTTATAATAATGGTCCACAATCTGTAAAAATAATTAATAATGAAATTATTCAACATTATTAGTTGATTGAAGCTACCACCGTCATTAACTATAATTAAATAATAAACAACACTTTGTTAAGTGTTCTTATAACCAGATAGAAACCAACTATAAACCAGGTAGAAGTTGGATTTAACTAGAATGGGAATGATCACCTCCAGTTCAACGCAAATAACTATAAGTACAACCTCATAAAAATTTAAGACAGCAGTTTTTTCTAATTTTGGTACAATTTAAGACTTATCCTATTTCAACCAAAAATCACAATATGTTAACAAATTTATTCTAGGTTCTTCAGTCGAAAAAAGGAGGGAGGTAAAATGTCCTAAATGAAAATATCTCCAACTCTAAGAAAATATCAAAAATCTAAGAAGAAAATCTTTTAAAAAAATATAAAATATGTCTTTTAGATTGACATGTACTCTGTGAACATAGCAAACCTTACAATAAGTCTACCCTTGTAATTTACATTTTTGTAAATAAAGTGACTTTACCTAGAAATAGAGATATTTTTATTTAAGTGATTTTAACTCTGCTTTCAGCAAAAAACCCTAAAGCATCATGATATCTGATTCAAAACTAACAATTGCAACATCTTAGCAAATAAAGAAGTTACTTAGCATTTTAATTTAATAAATATACAACCATTCTATGCATCTTTGTGCTAACATATTGTATTCTATAAATAAATATTGGTTGATTATCACAATGTACATACCAAATGTATAACCCACAGCCCAGCTTGACAATAGCAGATCAACAAAATTACATCACATCGCTTAAAAAACCAAAAATCTTTAACTGATAATACAATCACTGCTATGCCATAGAAAACCTGAAATATAACCACACATTAAAGCAAAATTATAATTCATATTGACTTCAAAATTTGTCTCATTTTTATCAAAATACGTTGGGATTTTAAAACTAATAGATGTACTGTAGCACCTAGACAGATTTGTTGACCATTGCTTAGCAACAGCTAACAGTTTAAAATTACTAGTGGTACTGACTGAGTAGTTGAACTAGACTCCCCTTGATAAAAATCTGGTCCATTGTATATATAGGGAATAGGGTGGAAGTCGGAACACTGTCTCTACCGCCGACCCATCATTTTTACATCACTTTGTGTAACTGAAGTTAAGACGTAACATTTTTGCTACTCACTCCTAACAGTGACACAAAATATCTAAATTGTAATTTTATCCAGGTTTTTATTTCCTTTGTAAAGTTTTGGTTAAAACGCGCTGCTGCTTAAAACGCCCTTAACTTGGATAGCAGTGATAACTTACCAATCCAAATACTTGTGTAATAGCGACTTTCCAAGTAGATAGGTAACTAAAGCTACTGTCTGAATCTTGACCAATAATAAGTTGATCTTCGTCCATATTACTAGGCCACCTCACGCACACATATTTACAAAAATAACGTTAAAAATTTATACACAACCTATTTACTATATATTTTCGTTCGTTAGATAAACAAATGTGATAATGCTTATCATAACAGAGAAGCGAATCGCCGAATAGACGGAATAGACTTTCGTAGCAAAAACGTTGTCGCAAATGTTCATTAAAGACTTTGTGTATTTGAAGAAAAATACCCAGGTTTAGTGAACAACAACCGTTTCAGGGTTTTTCCATGCCATGCCATAGAGTATAGAAGGATAATTCATCCTTCGACCTTACCCGGTAATATTATTTATTAAACATATTAAATTAATTTTAAAATTTAATAATAAAAATAATTTTAAATTCATGACTTACCTCTTTTATAGAATAAAAATAATAGCTTCAATACCTCAAATGTTAATGTATTATCATGCCATCTTTTTAAGTAGAGTGATATATGGACTAACTTTTTGGGGATATAGTTTAAAAAAGAATTTTAATAAAATTTTTGTTATTAAAAAAATGTCATTAAAATTATTCATAGTAAACCAAAAGATTATAGTACTATACAGCTGTTCAAAGAAACTAACTTAATGACTCTCCATAATCTACATTCCAGATATTACTAATGTTTATTTTTAAATATATCAATCTATTTAATTCTATTAATCACTCTTACAATACTAGAAAAAATTATAACCAATTATTCATCAAAGAATGTTGTATCAAAAGTAAACTTAATTCCTTGTACCACAGTGGATTGTCTTTATATAATAAATTACCTATAGGTGATTAAACTATCAAAAAATGTTTCTGCATTAAAGAAAAAACACAATGTATTGTTTTTACCATTTAACTTTAAATTTTATACTAAATACTTGCTCTACATAACTTAAATATCATATTTTTAGACTTTAATTTAGGCATATTAGGCTGTGAATAGAGCACGACATAGGCAAGCCTAAGGGAGGTAACACATCAGCAAGCTTTATTTAGGACTGTTTCTAGGAAAGAGGAATCTCCTAAAACATCTGATAAAGTAGTTTATATAAATCTTTAAAATATTTGTTGTGTAAATTTTTGGTGTAAGTACCAATAATTTTTTTATATCTATTCTTATGTTGTGGATTTATGCACCCTGAACCCAATCTTTGTGTTACAATATTATATATATATATATATATATATATATATATATATAAATATATATATATATATTATATATATATATATATATATATATATATATATATATATATATATATATATATTATATTATATGTGTGTGTGTGTGTGTGTGTGTGTGTGTGTGTGTGTGTGTGTTGTGTGTGTAGTATGTATGTATGTATGTATTATTTTAATATAGTTTATTTATTTACTCTTAAACATTTATATATTTATGTTATAGTTTTAAAGTCCTAAATTTTGCCTAAAACCCGATTAATTAAAGGTTAGGGATCTTTTACGAGTACCTGACATCGCACAGGCTCAAACCAAAAGGGTGAAAGGTAACCATTACGCCACCATCATCCCCCCTCCCAATCTGTGCTCTATAAATCTGAATTTAAGTTTAAAGCATAGCAAATAGAATCAAACCAGGGAATTGAAAGCAAAGGACACACACACTGCATCTGCTTAGTTAGAATATAGTGAGACTTACTCTTGATAATTTGTTTTGATTTTATTTACATACTGTTAAACATTCATCTTTCATTGTTTTACCTTTTTTATAATTAATATTTTATTATAATTTAATATTTTAATATTTTTATTTTCCCTCATTCTATAAACCTGTGTTTTATAGAATTTTGTGTTTGCAAAAAAAATCCGAAACTGGGATTTTTTCTGAATTATCTATTTCATGTGTTTTAAGACCTTCTGAGTTGTTTTCACAATGTTGCCTGTATGTTTGTCTGTCTATGTGTGTGCATGTGTTATCATCGTAGCTTCTAGCGTATTAATGCTAGAGTTGAAAATTGTACAAATTCAATCCGTAGGTCTAGTTGTGCTCACCAGAAACAGGAGGAAATATGTTTTGATAGATTTGAGATTTGGCACCCATGTAGTCATACATAAGACCAACATATGTGGTAACAAAGTTCTGAGGTACTTTTTACATGATATTTTTATTTGATTTTTGATTTTTTTATTCATAATTATTTTTATTTTTATTTTTCATAATATTTATGCTTCATTATTATTATGTTCAATATTTTATCATTATATATTATTTTATACTGCTGTCATTTTTTCTATTTTTTCTCTTTTAGAAATGATTAATTTTATTATATTTTATAATATTTATTCTTTGTAACTGGTATAAAATACCGTGTTAAAGAACAGATATAAAGGTAAAGCAATTTAAGTAGATAAATACCATTCCTCTAATACCAACAAAATATTTTATAAAAATAATAATTTGTTTTTTTAACTATTTTCTACAAAAAAACAAAATAATTATAAAGTATAAAATTTACAAATTATCAAAGTAAGTCTAACTACAGTCCGTAAGCCTCCTCACCACTTCATGGTCAGATGCTTCAAAATAATATCAGTGAAATTTATATTTTGTTTTACATTTACTTTGCTTACAAAAAGTTAAATGATATCATATTGCTGAATTAGAACAACCTATTGATTTCTTTGCAAACATTTAATGATTTAGATTAACAAAGAATATGTGTCTACAGTATATAATAAATAATAAATAAATTTTTATTGTTTCACAAAGTTTGCAGCGAAGTTTACAGCTTTAAAACATAAGAAATTCGTCATTGTTACATTAGCATAAACATTTTAGGACATTAAAAACTCACGGATATCTAGTAGTTTTCAACACTCAGAGCCATATTTATGTAAAAAATGTATGGTTGCCACCACCTTTTAACAGACAAAATGTTTCCTATTTCTAAGCTTGGCAACACTGAATAGTCATTTTTTGTTTAAAATGCATTAGTTTAAAAAAGTGACTAAGGCCTGTATTCAAAGACATTTTCCTTACCTGAACCTAACATTTTCCTTAAGGAACCCTTAAGGCTCCCTTAAGGAGACCTAACATTTTCCTTAAGGACTCCTTAAGGAAAATGTTAGGTTTGGTAAGGAAAATGTCTTTGAATATGGGCCTTAATCCTTAGAAGTTTGTTAAATCCTTGTAATTCTTAACTTCGTCAGTAAAAGGAAACACCTTGTAACGTTTATATCTCTATGACATCCTCTCTACTAAGGCAATTAATTTTGATATAGTTGGTAGCTATGTATTAACTTTATAATTATTGCTGGGAACCAATTAGAGCCCAGAAATCTCTCACAATCTGCTAGTCAAAAATTAATAGACATACTGTAAACTAAATGTTTAAAATTATTTAAGGTTTCACTGATATTATTTTATGGTTTATTTCAAAGTAGATAATTTTTTTTTGTAAATACATCATGTATAATACATGGTATTATGTAAAAAAAATTATCCAAATTAAATAAACACCTCTGAGGAGGTCCATTCACACCGTGATGATTAGAGGCTATCGCGTTTCCCTCCATTGACAAAAATTGATACATAAATATCAATATAATTCAATCAATACATCACTTTTTGTTCGATTTTTTGCATCAGTGCTAGAATGTAGACATGTGTTGAAAAAAATGTGATACACATTTTAGGTTTTGCAATTCTACTTTTTACAATTATAGGAGATGGGTGAGCAAAACTTACTAAGTACACACTGGGTATTTAACTATCACCGTTACTATTACTGTTGCAGCGAATAATAACTTCGATACAAGGGCTAAACTCTCGCTAAGTAGTGTCCAGTGGGTGTCCAGTCACTATTTTATTTGTGACATAATAACAAATTGTCCGCCATATTTAGTTTTAGTAACAAATAATTTGACCAGTGTGTTTCTGTTTCTATCTTCCAACTCATTTTAAATGTCGGCGTGTTGATACTAAATTTCTAACTTCACCGTTGATTTATTTAAATATTTTTTATGATTTTCGAAGTTACTTAAATTTTATATTATTATTTATTAGCGAGTAACTTGTGAGCCATGAATTTACTACCGTTATATTGTTTATTATTTTGCTTTTTCCATCATGTAAATAGTATTATGTTCAATTTACTTCCCAACACCCAGAAGTGCCTTCGAGAAGAAATAAAAAAGAATGATTTACTTATCGGTGAATTTGAAGTTTCAGACTGGCCTAGTCAGCAAGTAGATTATATTGTAAGTATGAGAAATTGTTTTTAAGCTTACAAACGTGAGCTTAAAATAAACATATTTCGTCATCTCGATTTCTTACTTGCTTCTGGAATCGCATTTTTTTTTATAAACAACGCTTGTTAATTGAATTTGATTAAATTCTTGAGCAAGTTCTTTTTAAGTTTTAAGAGATTTCGTGATCCCGCTTGACTCACGAATGGATTTAACTCCAGATTTATAGGCTTAGTTGACAGATACTACGTACACGCAGACTACTAAATCAGATTGTATTAAATACACTACCCAATTAGTACGTTCACACACACTTCTAGATCCGTGTGTCGTATGGTATATGATCTCTCAATACGGTAATATTAGCTGTATGAACCATGCGGAGGGGAACCGATCGTATACACTAGAACTAGGGAAATGGAATCTAAATGGATCCCACGATACGCTGTATGTACCTTTAGAGATGATCATATTTAACGGATATTCTTCTCATCGAACTTTTCTTTCACTTTATTTCATTATTTTTGATCAAATAACTTTTGGAATATTATTTTTTTTTTAGAGTAACTTTATTATTATGCAGAGAAATCACAATTTAATTAAATGTATTTTTTGTTTTAAACTTCCTTATAACCAAAAGTGAACCTTCACTATAAAAGACGATATATTTTTGTGGGATCAGTTATCATGTAATCTCACTTGATCGACTAAACAAATACGCTGTAAGAACTGTGAAGTTATTTGACCGTATTGCATACGTATGCAATACTATCGCCTGTAAAATACCTTGTGTGTACGTAGTAAATGTACGAACCATGGGAAAGGAATCCAGTCGGATACACCAAAATAAGGGAGATAGAATCTGGTCCACTCCCTTGATATGTTGTATGTACCTTGAGAACTATTTTTCCCTTGAATATTTTTCATCGGGTAGCTCTTCAAATATAATTTTTTTTTAGTGTAACTTTTTATTTTAAAAAGAAATCACAATTTCATTAATAATATTATTTATTTTTAACTTCCTTATAACGTGAGTCAACTTTCAATATATAATAATAATAATGCCCGTTTTAGGGCCTTTTGGCCCTTCAGGGTATTCGCCCTGCGGGAACAACCTCGGGTGGGTCACATTTATGCTCAAAGTAAAGCTAAAGTTGGTGAAATCTTTTTACCACAAATTCTATTCATTAAAAACTGAAAGCATAGGCCGGGCTGTGAACCCCTTACCTCCGGTGCCAAAGTCCAGTACTATACGCCCGCGGCTACGGAGGCAGATAACTTTCAATATATAACACACGATATTGTCCTAGTACTCTACCATTGACTAAACTAATACGGTCTAAGGAACCAGAGTAATCATATCGATGAGTGATCATGCGATACAATCACCTGTTAAATACGCTGTGGCCAGTTGATAGAGTCTATCGTGCTCTTACTATTTAATGTTTTCCGATCGAAAAACCTCATGCCTTTTTCAAATTGGGGATGAGAACATTAAATTTACTATGTTCTCACTGAGTATTTATTGGCATTGGATCATCATCTAATCCCAATTCTTATCTCTATTGCAGGCAAGGATTATGATTAGCACCCAATCCTCTCCATTTATCATATTGGTTTTGTTAAGTAGATTTAATACAATGATGTCGTAACAAAATATCAGTAATTACAAAGTTCATAACCTAAAATATACTTATCAAATTAATGCATTTTTATAGGTAATAATAAAGTTTAGAAGACAAAATACTATTGTATTGTATATAATATGATTGCCTCACATTGGTCTCATAGGGTATATGAAGTGAATTAGAAACTATCTCTGTTCAAGTATATGGGATTGGATCCTATTCTATTACCTCGGCTATTTTTTTATTTATTTAGTTTTAAAAATCTGGAAAACCCTAGATGAAGGGTTTCCTGATTCATTGTGGTATAGTATGTAATCCCCCAAACCATAATGTTGTGATCACCAGGTCAACATCTGATTATAATGCATGGAATTCAGATACAGTCCCCGTATTTGATATTCTGTGAAAATTTAATAATCCCGCTATCTCATTCCCCAGATTTAGCTTTATTATTATATTTCAAAATACCAGTACAGAAGAAAATTTGTATAATAATTTTCTTATTTTAATTTGTTTTTTAATAACATTTTTTTCCAGGTGACCGATTCCAAAAGAAATATGCTATCAAAAAAAGATAACATTAAAGGAGCTGGAAAATTCAGTGTGGTTACTGAAACCCATGATGTCATTGAAATATGCTTCAAATCCAGGGCACCTACTCGTAAATATTATTTCTTCTCTTAATTTATTAGCCTTTAAGATAAATTATAATTTTTTATTATAACTGTATATTATTATTTTTCATTAATTTTAATGAAATGTTATTTGTTTTCAGTTTTTCAAATGAAAAGAGCGGTATAATTTTTTTTCATTGAACTTTTTCACTTTTGTTTACTAACTCTAACTTGAGAAATTAACCAATGTTCTTGAATTGACCTTGACATATCTTATGTTAAATTAATTGGGTTTTACAAAGTAGTAGTAGTAATAGGTGAAAGTCGGAGAACTATTGTTTTACACTATGCAAGTTGGTACAACTTTTAGGCCCTTCGTATGCTTAAGACTTTACTGTGTGCCTTGGCCACATATGTGGTTCGAATCCAGCATCCACTCCCTTTTATTTGTTTAGTTCTTTTTCACATGGTTTATTGTCTCACAGGGTTCAGTTCTGTTAGGAGAGCTGTGACTTAGCTCTCAGTGCTTTAAAGTAAGATGCTTTAAGAGTAAGATCTCTCAGGCTCTGCTAGAATTTCTGCCAGCTTGTTTCCTCTTTGCAAAATGACTGCAGAGTTGCCTTCCATCATATCCACTTGCTGTCTACTAGTTATACTAAGCTCACCATACTTAGACATATTGCATTTTTTAGGAATCTGGAAATAACATTTGCCTCTTCAACAGAGGGGATGTCCTCAATGCTTTACTATTTGTCTTTAAAATCCGATACTTTATATTTATACAAGATAATGTTATACTTACTTTATTATAACATTAAATATTATAAGGTATATTCTCAAGTATTTGAAGTATTTTGGAGATAAAATGTAAAAATTAATTTGACTTTACTTGAACTTCAAGTGAATTCGATGTACCTGTGTAAACATAGTGAATGAATTCAGTGTTGAAAACTCGACTGTAAAACTGTGTTGTATATTTTTTCCAGACATGAGAACTAATCCTCATGAAGTTTTACTTGTGGTGAAGAGAAGTGCTGAAGCCAAACAGATTGAAGTGGTAAAGTTTTTCCAACCTTTCTTTTACTTATTATGTTCATAATTAGTTATAGCTTGGGAATAATTCTTTTGGGAGGGACATGGTTCTGATAAAAGGGACATCCTCCTAATCACGAATGTATAAAATTGTTTGACACAATATGTTTGTAGAGTAGCCCAAGTTCACAAATAATTCTGAAAATGATTACCCAAAGTAGGGCGGGGTAATTATTTTCAGAATTATCCGTCATTCATTCAGTTTTAATAACTTTTTTTATGATTTTAGTTGGCAGAAGCTTCTGTGCTGAAACCTATGGAAGTTGAACTCAAAAAATTAGAATTACTGGCTGATTCAATAGTTAAGGACTTTATAGACATGAGAGCTCGGGAGCAGCAAATGAGAGATACTAATGGTAATGAATTAATTTTATGAATCAACATTATCTTTCAAAAATAATTAAATTATACTATTCTTCAATGGCGCATAGCCTTGGAACTCCATGTCAATTCTTTAAATAATTATGATGCATAGAATCATTGTTAATAATATCACCAAGTTCACATGTTGTTCATATTACCCTAGTTATGTTACTGAAAATGCTGAAATGGGTAAATTATCAAGATAGCAACATTATTATTGGCTCCATGGAGCCATGGAACCAACTTGATTTATTTTCATATTCTTAATTTAAAGCTGAGCTGTTGTGTTGCGAAATTGTTTTTAGCATGTTCTTATGAAACAAATCCTTAAATTACGAGTGTATATGACATTTTCCATCTTATAATAATGATTTATCTATAGGTTGATTGAGCTATACTAGATTCATTAAATTGTTAAAAATTAGATAAATTCGACTTCTTTTTATTAAAGACTTAGTTAAGCATCATCCATCTGTTATGAAAGTTATCAACTAGCAGTACTGTGCTTTAGAAAAGAGGAAGTAGTTAAAAAGGTTTCTAAAGGCATAAGCTAACTAAGGTGGAATTTTTAAATGTTGACGTTATATTACTTCAGGTTGGAAAATTAACTGGCTTTAGTGGGGATCCTTCTGATGTCTTTGAAAATAATTAACATAACATTTTTTTCTTCCATTATTTTATTTCCCTCTTCTCTACTTCTAGCAATTAACAATAACATGGGTTGGCTCCACTAAATCCCCCTTCTCTACTTCAAGCAATTAACAATGACATGGGTTGGCTCCACTAAATCCCTCTTCTCTACTTCAAGCAATTAACAATAACATGGGTTGGCTCCACTAAATCCCTCTTCTCTACTTCAAGCAATTAACAATAACATGGGTTGGCTCCACTAAATCCCTCTTCTCTACTTCAAGCAATTAACAATAACATGGGTTGGCTCCACTAAATCCCTCTTCTCTACTTCAAGCAATTAACAATAACATGGGTTGGCTCCACTAAATCCTCCTTCTCTACTTCAAGCAATTAACAATAACATGGGTTGGCTCACTAAATCCCTCTTCTCTACTTCAAGCAATAACAATAACATGGGTTGGCTCCACTAAATCCCTTCTCTACTTCAAGCAATTAACAATAACATGGGTTGCTCCACTAAATCCCTACTTCACCTAAACCAATTTTATTAACATGAAATACCCTAATCTCTATTTTCATTAAAATAAATGTAGAGGCTGTTTCGTAAAATATAGTTTGGTAATAAACATCCCTCAAAGTGAAAGGTTTTGCTTAAATATGTTTATTTCGTTTTTCTGTCAATTATTTATTTAATTGTATTTTTTGTTTGTTTTTAGAATCAACTAACAACAGGGTTTTTTATTTGAGTATCTTCAGTATGTGCATTCTTCTTGGTCTAGCAATGTGGCAAATTGTGTACCTTAAAAAGTTCTTTAAAGCCAAGAAACTTATCGAGTGATCTCTTAAAATTAATTTTGTATTTTGTAAAGTCTTTTTCTTTCCTTCTCCTCTTTAACTTTTGTTTATAAATTAAATATTAATTTATTTAAATAAATAAAAATGTTTTTTTATTGTTGTAAATTACTGAACTGTACATTTTTTTAATTAAAATAATTATTACTTGTAATTATTGTTAAGTGTTTTCAATATTTTGGAGTATTTGGTTGAAATTCTGAAATAGCTGTTAATGGTGTGTTATTTTGAATTATCCCCAATGTAGACCATGGTTGATAATTGTGGTTATTCATCAAATTAGAGTAGTAAAATTGTTCCAATCTTTGGTTTTTGAAAACTGAATTTAATATGGAATCTAGGGTCAACTCAAATAAAGTATCTTCATCTATTAAAGATAGATTAGGAGTTTCCAAATTATTAAATGGATCTCTTCTGTGCCATTCAATTAATATTTTTCTGACTGTATTTGAAGACCCAAAAAGCCCTTCCATGGCCCTCTGGTTAAGAACCACTGGTCTACTTGACCACATTTTTTGAAGAAGCTGATATTGAGTCCTATAGAACCATAGGACTCAGTGGGAATCGCCTAGGAAGAGTAACCAACTTATTCATTTAAATTTGATATTGCTTATTTTACCGATTAGAATTTTTTCTGAACATGAACTGGAAAACACTGCTCTAATCAAATTATTCATTTTAAAGTAATCTAGGGTAAAGTAAAGTGCATTCTGGATTAGATGTTTCAACAGAAAAAGGGTTAAAAGAGTATTCTTGGGTTATCTAACCTTCATAGCTAAAGATAATATATAGAAATAATTTGCAATATACCTACAGTTTTTGTAGAATTTGTTATTTAATTGAGTTGATTTACTAGAAAAAGGTGATAATTATACAGGATCTAAAATGTTATAGGCAGACCCATTCCAATGAGGTTGTAAGTGGATGTTAAACCACACCCACAATTCCATATCAGACCAACCTTATTGGTTCCTCAACACTATTTTCCCAAGCTATAATACACACTATTATAACCAATGAGGTAAGTAGAGTGAGTATTAGGAGCCAATGAGGTTGTAAGTGGATGTTAAACCACACCCACAATTCCATATCAGACCAACCTTATTGGTTCCTCAACACTATTTTCCCATGCTATAATACACACTATTATAACCAATGAGGTAAGTAGAGTGAGTATTAGGAGCCAATCAGGTTGTTAGTGGATGTGAAACCACACCTACAATTCCATATCAGACCAACCTTATTGGTTCCTCAACACTATTTTCCCATGCTATAATACACACTATTATAACCAATGAGGTAAGTAGAGTGAGTATTAGGAGCCAATGAGGTTGTAAGTGGATGTGAAACCACACCCACAATTCCATATCAGACCAACCTCGTTGGTTCATTTAAATTTGATATTGCTTATTTTACCGATTAGAATTTTTTCTGAACATGAACTAGAGAACACTGCTCTAATCAAATTATTCATTTTAAAGTAATCTAGGGTAAAGTAGAGTGCATTCTGGATTAGATGTTTCAACAGAAAAAGGGTTAAAAGAGTATTCTTGGGTTATCTAACCTTCATAGCTAAAGATAATATATAGAAATAATTTGCAATATACCTACAGTTTTTGTAGAATTTGTTATTTAATTGAGTTGATTTACTAGAAAAACGTGATAATTATACAGGATCTAAAATGTTATAGGCAGACCCATTCAAATTTCAGTGAAAAATCAAGTTTTGTTTACCTTACTATTTAATCAAATTATGAAATTTGAGGGAATTATTGTTATTTTAATGATCTGCACTATCTTTTACAAAAATCAATGGGTCATTTGCTAGTTTTAAATAATTTTTGTTCAAATTAACTACGTACATATATCAGCTTTCTGTTGATACTTGTTCATCCGATTTTAAGTGTTGTGATCACTACAACAAGAGATATCTATTGATTCTTTCTTTTATTTGAGATAATTCATATTAATAAAACAATAACTATTTGCACTAATTCCCTGTAATAGTTTCATAATTTGAACAAAAACTAAGGTAAGCATTGTTTATTAAGTGTTAATTTTGTGTTGTTTATTAACAATTACCTACCACTAATATTTCGTTTTATTCATTTAAAATTGCATAAATAGAGAAATACATCTATAACTCATAAATTATTGTTATAATATGTGGACTTTATTCTACTTTACTTTACTCAGTATTTAGGAGGAATAAAAAGAGTAAGATTATTTACAAAACACAGTATACAGTTTGGAGTAGGATCGAGGATGTGCCCGAACAAAGTTCTTACCCTAGGTTACTCTAGTGTACACTAGAGCAGCGGTTCCCAACCCGGGGTACGCGTACCCCTGGGGGTACGCGAGGGTCTTCCAGGGGGTACGCGAAAAAAATTGGTAATGGCGGACAATTTATACCTACTTAATATAAAATAAAAATTCAATCAAATAATTTTTAAAAAAATTAAAAGAAAATAATAATTACATTTTTAAAATAGCAATCAAAGATTATGTAGTATATCAAATATAGTAAATAATCTTTAAGTTGTGGTATACTAAATAATCTTTGATAGCAATTATGTAACTAATTATTTATAATTATTATTTTACTAACTAATTTTATTTATTACTATAGTCTTCACAGTGTGCAGTGGGTCCTGTCCATACATGTCTAGTCTAGTTAACTTTTGCTACCTCTCTGCTATCATAAGTATCTTTATCACACTGTTATTCACAGTTATTATTTTTGGAATATTTTTGTTTTGTTTTGTATTGCATTTTAGCGAATTTATTATTAAAGTCATATTAGTTTACGTTTTGTTCTACGTACCTATTGTATTTAAGTTTAGTGTTTTAGTTTTATTTGGTTTTAAAAGTGTTTTTGCTGTTTATTTTAATTAAGTTGTTTTATTTTTTTAACTTTAAAATGGACAAGTGGTTAAATAGGCCTGGATCGAGTAAAAATTGTGATCCAAAGCCGTCATAAAAGAAAATATGCTGAAGAGTATATTAAATATGGATTCACATACACTGGAGAGAAGGATAATCCCTCACCTCTATGTGTTGTTTGTGGAGAAGTTTTAGGAAATGGCTGCATGAAACCATCACTTCTTTCCCGGCATTTAGAAACGGAACGCTCCAATTTAATTAAAAAAGACACTAACTATTTTAAAAGTTTAGATGTAAGTATTAATAAATCAAATATACCATCACTTATAAATTCCACTGGCAAAGATTATGAAAATGCTGTGGAAGCTAGTTTTAAAATTAGTTATAGAATTGCCAAATGTGGTAAAAATCACACTATAGCCGAAAATCTAATTGGTCCCTGTATTAAGGACGCTGTAAAATGCATGCTTGGAGAGCAACATTCTAGTAATAGTTGTTTATGCACCAAGGGAGTAAAGAATGTCATTATTCCCCTGAGCATTATGTTGGTTCCTGAGGCAAAAGCCGAGGGAACCAAAGGATTTAAATCCTGAGGCGAAGCCGAGGAAGCTATGGCTATTTACTCCCCAGCCGAAGCTGAGGGTGGAAATTATTGCGAGGGAATAATGGCATTTTACTCCCAAGGTGCATACAAGATTTTATCTCCAGACGTCAACATTGAAAATAAAGTAAGAATGTTTTTTTTTCATTTCTTTTTTCAACTAAAAATTATCTTACCTTTATCATTAGAAACTCGTCGTTAGGTGAATTTTGCAAAAAATCTTCAACTTGGTTCTTAGTAAAATTATTCGCTTTCTTTGCAACATAACCTTCGTTTTTTTTTTTTTTCTTTTTAATTATGCTATTAGTGATGCATAGCTTTTGATATTAACATTTTCTCTTACAAGCAAAGATGATTTGATCATTGAATACAGCGACCACAGACTTGACGCTTGTTTTGTTTTTGATTCATTATTAAAATGCAAGCAATGCATTTTCACATACTTGTTGTATATTATGATCATGACACCAACTTTTAAAACCATTACATGCTTTGTCATATAACTTTTTCGATTTTTTTGGTAACAAGTTTTCTTTTACCAAGTTCGCTTCAATAGCAATGTCAGGAGGTGTATTGTTAAAAAGTTCGTCAATATCGCACACAATATTATCTGACATAATTGAAATATTAGAGTAGAATATTAGAGCAGTTATAAAATAATAAAAGTTTAAGAAAGGTTAAACAGTTAAAGCTAAGGTTTTAAACTAAAAAAACATTGATTTAATGATATTTTGTCGAAAAAAACAATGACAATGCAAATCTTAAAATGAAAAAATCAGGATAGCCAACTTATTTTTTTTACTTTTAAATAAAGAACTAGTTTTTATTTAAAAGTTTACACTTTTAATTATTAGCATTACACTAGTTCTACTTAAAATGATTGTGTTATATTCTTTTGTTCATACATCTTATTCTTGTATATATTTCTTCTAATTTCGTATTTATAGGTATCTTAGTTTTTAAATAAAAATAATTATATATTATTCAGTTTGTCAATTATTAAGTTAAGTTGGCAACTGTTACTTTTCACTCCCAAGGGAGTAAAAAGTACTTTTTACTCCCTTGGGAGTGAAAAGTGATTCTTTACTCTCTCAAATCTAGTCATTAAATTTCGTATTACATACCGTCTGGAGATAAACATTATTTCGTACTTTCGTTACATTGTATTTTCATTAAATGTTTAAATATACTAAAAAAAGGTTAATTTATACAACAACAAAAAAATTGGCAGGGGGTACAATTTGAAAAAAAAATAATGGCTAAGGGGTAACGCGAGGAAATAAAGGTTGGGAAGCGCTGCAGTAACCTTATGTTTACCTTATAAGTAACCTTATGTTTACCTGTTGAATGTGACCTTAGGTACAGAGCTCAATTTTTACTACGCAAAAATTGTATTATATTCCTAAAACCGCGAGAATCATCTGTAATTTGGAATATGTCATATTGAAACCTGCAGAATGCTGGTTTAGATATGACAAGCATCGTAGATTTTTCTTATAAAATGGGGTTGTAATGATGATATTGAAAGACGCCCCTCAGTAGGAGAGCATTTCATTTTAATCTCTTCAACAACTAGTCAAAAAGCACTCTAGAGCTGAGTTAAGTGAAGTGAGGTCCGCAAACACCTGGGGGTCCGTAAACATTATTTTATTATCTTTAATGGTATTATAATTAATAATTATACTAACTGTTATCAGTTCTAATATCCTTTTACCGATTTTCCAAAGGAAAAATAGTTCATGAGATTGTTTGTAAATTCGTGAATGATTTAGTCTATGAATAAAATAATTACTAACCAAGTTATGTGTAAAAATAAATATAAAGAAAAAAAACTATTTATGTAGTTTTTTTCCCTTATGACAGCCTACCTAATAGTATGAGATAGACATAATATCTTTACTGAGTTTTAATGTCTTAATACGATCATGTAGTGAGGTTAGGGCTTGACATTTTTTTTATTTATTTATATACGAGTGAAAACAGACACTAGTTGAAGCTATTTTAAACCAGTCTTGTTCTTTTTGTTTAAGAAACCTTCTTACAGGACTAAATAAGGCAAACAATCAAAGAATAAGTTCAACCATTTATAAAAATACAAAGATTTATTTAAACTAAATATTAAAATTTGTAACAAGGAAAGTTGTTTTTTTAAAAAGAAAATTGACCGAATAAATAAATACAAAGATTTATATAACTTTTAACAAACAAATTTGTATGAAAAAGAAAATTTGTCAAGTATATTAATAGTAGAACATAATAAAAAAAAATCAACGTATTTGAACGAAATAATAGTTTTCAATAACATTGAACAAAGATAAAGAAACAAAACACAGGAATTCTTAAGAATACATCTTTCTAGATCAAACAATGCACACGATTGACCAGATTAGGTCCAACATTAATGCGAGGTTACTTTTTAAACCTGCTTCTAAAGGTTATAGCTTTAACACAAAAAAATAATTATAGTTAATTAGTTAGAGTATTTCACTTCAAAACAGTGTCAGAAAACCTCTCGAGTTGAAAATATGTCATCAATTTTATGAAAAAGAGTGTGCTAAATGTATAGTATAACCATGGTTATAATCAATTGAAAGTGTGGGGAAAATGTGAAGAAGAAGCCAATGAGGTTGTAAGTGGATGTTAAACCACACCCACAATTCCATATCAGACCAACCTTATTGGTTCCTCAACACTATTTTCCCATGCTATAGTACACACTATTATAACCAATGAGGTAAGTAGAGTGAGTATTAGGAGCCAATGAGGTTGTAAGTGGATGTTAAACCACACCCACAATTCCATATCAGACCAACCTGGTTGGTTCCTCAACACTATTTTCCCATGCTATAATACACACTATTATAACAGTGTTACACTGTAATGTTTGTGAGTTAAAATTATGAAACAAAATTTAACAAGAAGTAAACGAATCAGGTAGACAATATAGAATTTTCGCTAAGCATTAAACAGATAAACAAAATTTTGTTGGATGTATAGATAAAATAATATATCTGGGATGTTGTAAGGAGTTAATTATTTGATAAGTGAAGCTTAGCAGTACTTTTAATCTAAAACAGTATTTCCTTGGATGCTCAGTTGAGGCAATAATTGTTTCATTATATAAGTATGTATATACTGCTTGTACTTTTACAAATACATTTTAGTACTAACGCAACTAGTGTGTTAAATGGAACTTACCATACAAGTGTGGATTTACAGCCCGAGCAAAGCGAGGGTTTTAATGCAAAGATACTCGCATATTATCTATGATTGTTAGGTTATAAAAAACATTACAAACTTCCTTTAGATTTTGCCAGCATCAAATAATATGTAGCATTTTCAGCCTGTGTTGTTCATGTGGCATAGTATTTACTTATTTTATATCTATTTTTATAACTAATAAAAATGAAAGTAAAAATAATCCTTCTACAAAGACATGTTTTTGGTGCATGGCAGACATATAATGTCAATATTACATATCAATCGTAGATATAAGTGTTTCTACAAGGTGTAAGTTTAAATAATTATGAGATACTAAGTGAAAAAATGAAACAATAAAGCTCTTCAACTGAGCATCTAAGGGAAGACTTGGCATCAGATTAAAACTACCATTAAGTTTTGCTTTCTATACTTACCAAGTATACTTTTACTCACCAAGTATATTTTTTTATATTTAATACCATAAAAACTATTCAATGCCTAAATAAAAATCCCATAATCTACCTAGCTTGTTGACATCTTCTCAACTTTTGATCCATCTATCAAACTTATAATTTAATTTATTGCTTAAGGCATTTTTAGACCCTACTCATTTTAGCCTATTTGAAGTAAAATACTCAGCATTTTTTGTATAACTATTTTTTTTTAATTATTTACTCTAGACCTATCATAACTTGCATTCAAATAGAAACTCAACAAAATACAAAGATTTATATAAACATCAAATTATAACTTTTAACGTGCTAAGTAGCCTGCGAAAAATTATTTGTCAAAGAATGGTAATAATAGAAAATTATAAATATATATACAACACAATGTAATTGAAAGAGATAATACTTATCAAATAACATAAAAAATTGGTTCAAATACAAACGATCAAGGAAAATAATATGTAACAGAAACCAAAATAATTCTTAATATTGCATCTTCCTAGATGATAAATTTTTCCAAGAGGCAGGCTAACACAATATTGAGATTTATGTTAAAATTAAATGATAACTTTCAACATGCAAAGTTGTTCATGAAAGTTAATTTATCATTATTTTACATATAAGTCAATAGAAATTATACATATCAGGTGGAACATTTCACATGTACCAACATAAATAAAGGAAAAATTGTTCATAGGCTTTAAAATATAGTCTCAATACCCCCCCCCCCCCCCCCCGTAATTAGACTTATTCGAGTTTGAATTTATTATTATATTTAAGGCACACTGTCTCAAATGCGGTAATTTTGTTACCACTTTGGTAACTTAAAATAAAATTGAAGCATGCCACAAGGTGTTGTTTATGAATCTACAATATAAACTAAGACATTTTATACAAATTTTCACTGTGATACAGTAATTTTCCTAAACCTTTTGTTTGACACACATAATAGATTTTTGTTAAACTTCATTGTTTATTGTGGTATCAAACACACCTATGATGTATGTCAAATATTAGGTGAAAAATGACTGAAGAGTAGTGATATTGATATGAAATTTCTTAGAGCTTTATGTAGTTTCCAAAACATTCTTATTGTTCAAACATACCAAAAGTGTTAACAAAAATATCAAATTTGGAAATAGTTACCAAAAATTTTTGGTAAACTTGCATGCGTTAACTTACACGGATACAGGCCATTTTCAAAAATCTGAGCCATAATTATAATAAGCCTTTATTAAATGTGTATCAAAATTACAATAAATTTATTTAAAAATAGAATTAACACTTAAAACAGCTTATTTAAGCCATGTTTTCCCCCAAATTTTTACAGATTAAATAACGTTCCACCCTGTATATAAAACTCAATGTATTTAAAAGATATAAAAATACAAAAAAAATATTTTGACATGCAAAGTTGTTAGAGAACGATCATTTGTCATAGAATGATGCTAATAGGAAATTATACATATATATACAACTCAAAAAAACTGAAAGAGATGATAGTTGTCAAATAACATTAAACAAAGTAGTTTAAGAAACAAAAGATCAAGAAAGAATACTAATAAAAAACCATAAGATATTGTAAGAATACATCTTTCTGGATTCAATAGGTCAAACAATCAACAAGAAATTTAACAAAACTTAAAAGATTTAATTTAACGTCGAATTTTAACTTTTATCCAAAAGATTTATTTGTCATAGCTTGCTTAAGTAGGAAACAATAGTAGATTATACATATATACAACACAGTTTAATTAAAAGAGAAGATACTTGTCAAAGAGGATTAAACAAAATTGGATAAAAAACAATAGATCAAGGAAAAGGATACATATCAGAAACCATAAGAATTTTTACAAACACTTCTTACTGGATTCAATAGGTCAGACAATTCAACAAAATACAACAATTTGTTTGAACGCTTAATTTTAAATCTAATGCAAAATATTTATTTGTCATAGTTTAATTAATGTAATTGAAAGAGAGAAAAGTTGTCAAATAAAGAAGTTGAAAATAAAGTGCTGCGAACATTACAGGAAACAAGAATACTTAAAAATAAAAAATAAATTAACAAATAGTAATAAATAATTTAAGACGACTTATTATCTTCCATGACTATAACCTGGGAAAAGATGCGATAACGCATTTTGTAAATCATCATTGACATTTATTTCGTAATCTTTTCCAAGATCATTCCTGCAGTACGGGCAACTGTAAACTTGTGCTTCAAAAGACCTTATTACACATCCCTGTAAAAATAAAGAATTTAAATTAAGATAAACTGAATAAGTTAGAAACTACCAGCCGAACACCCTTTTAAAATGACCCTTTTTAAATAAGCAAGAAACTACCAGACAAACACTCTTTTAAAAGGATGGCACATTTAAATTTTGTATTAACCAATAGGAACACTTCTATGGGACAAAACTGAACTTGGCTCATTTTCAGACTTAAAGGGGCCCGGTGTTAAATAATTTTTTAACATTGAGCCAAATATATCAAATGTTCAATAAACGGTCCATCGTTTAGTTAAAAAAATTTGAGAGGTCAGTTTGAGGCAGTTAAAGCAACTCCTAATATAAAAAAATCCCTACCTGATTTAATCTCTAACCTGATTTGTAACAAATCAGATTATTTTACCAGACTTTTCTTGATGATATTTTTTTTACATTTCTTTTGTGTAATTCTATTTTATAAAATCATTTTCATGATTTATTAGAAAGTATGCAATAGTGGAAAAAAGTGGATTGCTGAAAAAAATAACAAGTATACTGCTCAAATGTATACAAAACAAAATAGACTTGTAGGGATCCAAGTCCTTACTGGTTTTTTTCTATTTTCAAGAGAGGGGTTGGCAGTGGCTTTCCTGATTAATCAACTGGAGATTGACTTTTCAGTTTTATTGACCATACAGTCAGATTAACAGTTTGTAACACAATAGTCCCAAAACTCAGACGGTTAGGGCATAGGCAAAAGCGAAAAATGAAAGGAAAAGGTTGGATAGAAAGATAATGTTGGAAAACCTGGTAAATAAGGGCCACTTCGTTATCAGAAGGATAATAAGATAGGGTTAAATGAAGAAACACCCTTAAAAGGATTAGGAAGATAATAGATAGAGATATAAAGAAAGATAAAAGGATAAAAAGAAGGAGGGAAGTGACGGGAAGAAGGAGGGAAGAACCCCTTCCCTCCTTCTTTTTATCCTTTCATCTTTCTTTATATCTCTATCTATTATCTTCCTAACCTTTTTAGGAAGATAATAGATAGAGATATAAAGAAAGATAAAAGGATAAAAAGAAGGAGGGAAGTGACGGGAAGAAGGAGGGAAGAACCCCTTACCTCCTTCTTTTTATCCTTTCATCTTTCTTTCTATCTCTATCTATTATCTTCCTAACCTTTTTAAGGGTGTTTCTTCGTTTAACCCTATTTTAAGTGGCGCCAGGTGATAACGGGAGTGGCGCTTATTTACCAGGTTTTCCAACATTATCTTTCTATCCAACCTTTTCCTTTCATTTTTCCTTTTTGCCTACGCCCTAACCGTCTGAGCTTTGGGACTATTGTGTTACAAGTTTAAATGCTTATGACTTTGAGGATTTTCAAACTTAATGGTGGATTATAGAGGTTTAAATTCTTGGAGCTGAACGGCCATGTTTTAGCAGCAGGCTCTAAACTATTTGGGGCGAAGGGGTTTTATTGAAATTCAAAATATCTGCATAAACATAAACAAACATATATAAATCATTTTAACAAACAAAATCATAATAAGCAAATATAAAGTACAGAATACATTTTTTAGTATTTCGTAAATGTGGTGCTGACATTAATTCAATCAGAAAACTTTTACGTTGTATGTTTGTACATAAAAATTGAATATTTTATTTTAAGTAATAGGAAGTTTGTTCAAACATTGAATAGACATATTTCTAGGATATGACTTTAAGAAAGATATTCTACAGATAAGTCAAATCGACGACTTATTCCATCTTAAAGAATAATTACAGTCCTTCTGAAACTGTGATTATTACAGTCCTAAGAGTTAGTCTCATCAAAAGAGCTAAAACCCTCTGAGGGAAATTATTATATTGGTCTGGCATCTTGGATATGATCCAAAAACCAATAGAGCCATTTCACTCACTCGGGTTTGGTGCCTTTCATAAGGCCAACACTAAATATCAGGACTGTAGCTTATTTTTTGTAAATATTGCAGAAATTAAAAGTTGTGCTAACCCGTTTTTGGCAGAGCAAGTGATTCGTCCTTTACCTCTACTACCAATACAGCTATTACAATTGATTTATGAAAAAATAATTGACAGCAACATAAGTCACTCGCTAATTTAATACTTAAAGGTTATGAAAAATATAACGTAGTAATATAATGACTGAACCCTTATTTATGTATGAATTTTATAATTGTATATTATGAAATAAATGAGTAGTCCATTCATTGAAGAATCAGCTGCTGTAATATAATAATAAGCTGCTGTTGGACATGAATATCCAACAGCAAGTATCGAACGAAGATGATTCTTCAATCGTTTCTTTAACGTGCAGTAAATATAACCTCTATAACTTTAACCTTTATATAAAAATATACTAATATTAATATTCTAGCATATGTGAGATACACAATCAGCTTTTAATTTTATAGTTAATGAAAACAATAAACAGCTGTTAATATTATATTGGTGAAGGTATACTAGGTAATCAAAATAAAAGATAAAATCAAGTTACCAGACAAATATTGTGGGAGCAGGGAGTAGTTACAGGTTTATGTAAGATCTCTTGGCAACATACACACATGAAGAGTTCTTCTACTTGGTTAAGGAATTTCTGAAAATAAATCAAACAAGTTAATTGTCAGATGGCAACTGATAAAACCTAATGCTGTTATCTTGGCACTGGAGAATTGAAGGAAGAAGATCTGGAATCTATCAGCTGGCAGGATATTCATAAGTAAATAAATCAAACTTGAAAATTCAATAGAGAAGGTAGAGTGGTGTAGTGGTTGGAGGGTGAGGAGATAAGGATTTGGTAAAAAGGACCTTATACAGTGGTCTACTTGCCAGGCTTGGCCTCCCCCCCCCCACTACTACTACTAACACTGTTATTAGACAATTTTTATGAGGGGGCAGTTAAGGAAAAATACTTTACTGCTTTAAAGTAGTCCTAGAGTATGATTTTATTGCTAAGCCAATAAAGAATTAACTTTCACAGCAACCAGACCAATTGTAAAACATGTCAGCTACAGCAATACAACTCTTTGACTCCCTGAATGGTCAAATTTTTAAATTAATTAATGATGAAATTGATTTTGCTTTGTTGACACCTTTGTTTTTCTTTCTCTTGTAGGGTATATTGTGTCTACTTTGCAGAACAGCAATGAATAAAACGCAAGTTCATATAGCTTTAACAAGAAAAAAAAGTCCCATACTAAGCCTAAGCTTTTCTTAACATAAAAATTTAAGGCAGAAAAATATATATAATTTTAATAGTTATCAGTATAGACTTTAAGTTTTAAACAGTGGTTGTTTAAAAGGCTGGCTTATGCCAACTTAAGATATAAAAACAGAAACATAATTTTAGAATACCTGCTTTCCGAAGGCCAATGATTCTTTCGCAGTATCCCACAATTTAGAGTTTACACTATCACTATCAATCAGCTTCTTTTCTGCTTCCGTTAACTCGTACGATACGTATTTAGGTATTTTACTAGCAGGTGCACCAGATGTGGAAGGTAGACACTCGTCAGTCTTACTATTGCAATCAACGTCTGATAAAACTTGATCTAATTTACGTTTCTTAGATTTTGATTGCACTTTATTATTTTGTTCTTGTTTGAGTTTCATGGCTTCTAAATAACCATCAGGGTACTAAAAATAAAAATTAAGGTAGAATAAGAGAAAAAAGTTTTTCTGCGATATGTTTAATAGCATCACTCTATTACATCTAGAATAAACTATATGGCTTTAAAAATATATATATATAAATTGACCAATAAATTCAATATATACTCGGAGGAACATCTCATATGTACAAACAAAAATACAAGTATTTCTAACAAAAATATAAATGTGTCAAACAATAGCTTGGTAAAAAAATACCCAATTTAACTTTTTAAAGTTACCAAAGGTAACTAAAAAGATGGTAAAATTACCATCTTTGGTAAATAATTACCAAAGAAGAAGAAAGTAATGGTATATTTGAACTCAGATGAATCAAATGAGTAAAAGTTTTGATAATGTTTAATCTACCTCCCCCCCCTGCATATATATTAAAAATACAGCAAAGTTTAGTGGTTTTGCTGAAAGACATATTGACACTCTGTAATGAATAATTAAACTTCTTTCCTAATTTTTAACTTTTTATTTAAACAATTTAAGTAATGTATTAATACTTTATTTCATTTCGGGCAACACATAGCTCAAATAAGGCCATTAAGAGTACTAAGTAAAGTGCTCTATGTGTAAATTTAAATTTGAATTTGCTAGCTTTCGCGCCATTGCAGTGGTGGGGAGACCTAACAGGGTTGAAAACTTATCTATTTTGAATTTATTTCTTATTTTTCTGTTTTTAATTAATTTTTAATTGTTAATAATATTATTTTATTATATATTAATTCTACATGATAAATGCATTAAATAATAAATTTTGATACATTTTTAATTGATCAGCTGTTAAATTGTAGCATTGTGAGGGAGGCGGTTGTAACCATTACTAGGTTCCTAGACCTTGTCAGGAAAGTCTAAATATTATTATTATTATGTTTAAATAATTTTCATAGTTTTATTTTATTGAGTATTGATGGCAGGTTGTATAATGTTTAATTGATTTTACTGATTTCAGATACCTAGGACGAATGTAAGTAATTTTCATAATACTTGGTAATTTTGAATGATTGATGTAAATATTGTACGGACAATATTCTGTATTACAGAAACTTGTAATTGTATCTAGTTATATCTTATGCATCCTTATGATTTTTCAATAAAGTTCATAAGTTTTTATTAGCTAGTAACATAATTGATGGTTTTGAGTAGGAATTGACTATGAATGATTAAAATTAGGAGTATATCCTTTGGATGAGCTGATGCAAGGCAGACGGTGATATATCACTCTTGCTGGTGACAAGGCATCTGTTAATTTAGCCTAATCACCATTTATTTGATGAGATTAGGTTTCATCTGTCAAAATCAGACATTTGGTTAAATGCAAAAATGCAACAAATTTTTTTTTCTAGTAAAGTAAAACAAAATAATTGCCAAACTTCTTTTATAATTTATAAGATAATTTTATCTTATAATTTTCCTCAATTTAAGAAAGTTTAACCAATTATTTTAATAAATAAAATATTTATTTTTCTAACGTTGGTGTACATTTATATTCGTTGCTGGTTTTAAGTTGAAAAGGTTCTTTATCTCATTTTGTAATGTTAATATTAGGTAATTAGTTTGCAGCTTTATTTCTTAGGTCTTGTGTCATGTCACATATAATGTAACTTTAAATTCATTAATAAAGCTGCTAACAGGTGTTTTGTACTTTTTAATTTAGTTGACTTGTAGCTTAGGTTCAACTCTATTTAAAATATTAGAGTTGAGATTATAACTGTTATTGGAAAGTAAGACGCATGACAATTAGAGAATAAACAGGTGAGAATAGACTACTAGGCTACTTAGTTGTAAAACTGTAATTAACATATTTTCATGTATCAGAAAGTTAAGATTTTCATTTACCACAATTAAGGAGGCCTGGGAAAATATTACTCCATTTTTAATTTATTCAACTATTAAAGTCAATGTTTATTTTTTTTAAGTCAGACAATCTTTTTAATTCCTTATAGTCAATCAGTTTTTTAATAAACTGGTCCACCGGGAGATTCAGCAAGCCAACTAAATTGAAATACAATAATGTAAGAAGTGCTTTGAAAGCAAACACCTGTTACTTGTACTTCTGTTTGTTACATGGCCTTGGGTTTGACTCTATATAAAATATTAGAGTATAAGAGGTTAATAAACACATGGCAGAGATTATAACAGTTTTATGCCTTGTTTTTATAGTACCACACCCTCAAATATTGTAGTCTTCAAAATCCTCAAAGTACTAAAAAACCCTGCACATTCAGATCTATTTCAACTATTCTACTGTAAATTTGAAAAAAGCATTTAATTTGATAGGACTCCTTCAAAATAAAATTATTTAAAAAAAGGCATAACTATTATGTCTTGAATAATTAAAAATAATTATCAGCAACAAGTCAACACAGCAAAGTTAACACAGTAACACGCAGTAATACAACTCCGAAGATTACAGGTTTGTTCGGCACATAAACCGGAGTAAACTACTCTAATCTGCACTATTCTAATTTATTATCAAATTTTTGATTTTGGAGTAATCTAGGGTAAAGTAGAGTAAACTCTGGATTAGATGCGTTCTCGAACAGAAAAAGGGTTAAAAAGTATGAATAACCTTCCTAGCTAAATAAAATAAATAATTTCCTATAAATGATTGGGGATATTATAATGATTTACAATATACCTACAGTTTTTGTTCAATTTATTGTTTAATTGAGTTGCTTTGTTAGAAAATGTGGTTATTTTAAGGGATCTAAATTGTCTGCCTAACATGTTCAAATTTCAGTGAAAAATCAAGTTTTGTGTACCTTGATTTTTGTTCAAATTATGAAATTATTACTTAGAGTTTAAGTAAATAGTTATTATTTTCTTAATCTGCACAATTTTCTGTAGAAATCAGAGCCAATTGCTAGTTTTAAATCATTTTTGTTCAAATTAAGTAATCATATATCAGTTTTCTGTTGAGATTAGTGAATCTGATTTCAGGTGATATAAAACGTTGTGATCACTACAAGAGATATATGATTATTCTTTTAATATAGATGGAACACAGTAATAAAACAACAACTACTTGCTTAAATTCCACATATTTTAATCATTTAAACGCAAAGTATGGTGAACAACAAGTACTTAAAAATTTATTACTGATAGTTTATTATGAGCAAATAACATTTTAAAACACAAAAAATACCACTGATATTTCAGTTTTATTAATTTAAAATAGCATAAATATACTAGTAGAATGAGCGTGAATAGAGTCCATAATAAATAATAAAAGAAAGGAAGTCTCTCCACAAAACAAAACTTTATTGGCAAAGCGCTTTCAACCTAACTAGAGGTCATCATCAACCCAAAACCGTTGAGATGTTAAAGAAGTAGAGAAGTGAGTCTATGTTTTCTTACTAGATATTAGAGTCAGACCCAATACCCAATTTAAGCGCTTTGCCAATAAAGTTTTGTTTTGTGGAGAGACTACCTTTCTTTTATTATTTAAGCATAAATAGAGTTATAAATTATTTAATTTTGTATAAAATTATTTAATTTTGTTGAAATACATCGATAACTCATTAATCATCGTTGCCACATAAGTTATCGATGAAATACATCGATAACTCATTAATCATCGTTGCCACATAATAAGAGTGATTTTTTGCCAGAACTTTATTTTACTCTACTTTATTTGGTCTTTTAGGAGGGGTAAAAAGTACAGTTTAGAGTTAGATTCTTCTTGCCCGAGATTCGTTACAAAACATAGCGTAGTGCAGTTTACGGCAGTTTGGAGTAGAATCGAGGACGTGCCCGGACATAGATCTCACTCTAGGTTACTTTAGTGTACACTGGAGTAGCGTGCCGAACAAACCTTATGAAGCATAAACAAAAAACCTAAGCAAGGAAATAAATGTTTCCTTGGGCTAGAATCCGCACCAGAATTATTTTATACTTATTACCTTACATTATGTAAAATTACCATGTTTCTGCCTCTAGACTATAGCTTTGAGTGCTCATATTACTTCCAAACCAGTTTCATTCAACTCAGAGTCCCAAAAAATATTGTAAACAACGCATCTCAATTTTTACCCACTACAGTTTATTTTTTAATTATCTACTGCAGTTTTATTTGTTTTTCTGTAAGAATGGTTGTATTTACTCTAAACTAGTTTCATTTATTATTAAATTTGAACTTATAGAGTAATTTAACATTTAAAAGTTTTCCAAATAAGTTCATTCTTAAACAAGCAAAAATTATTGTAAAGATTTTTGGCAATTATTTTTACATTAACTGGAACAAGCAACTCAACCTAAGCAAATACTTCACATGATATCTAATCTATCTATTAGAAAGATAAGAAGCAAAAAAACTTACAATAAGTTCTAAACCTAGTGATGCAATTCTTTCTTTGCCTTCCTCTGTCCAAGGGGCAGGAGCAGGATCATCTCTCCTAAGCAGAAATCTCCAAACTATATAACCACTAGGGCCTTTTTCAGGCATGTATTTAACGACCTTATAAATCCCATCATACCTATCAGTAAAAAAAATATTATTAGCGGAGACACAGGAAAAAGTAAAGCTATTTTTATAAAAACAAACCTAAATTAACAGAAGGTTATAGGAGTCACCCGTGGTGTAGTGGTTAAGGTAAGCGGCCAATACACATTATGAATGGACTTTAGTCATGGGTTCAATCCCAGCACGGGCCTCTAGGATTTTTATGAGAGGGATAAAAATTCTGCGTACCAAGTCCTTCAGAAGTGACGTAAAGCCGGTGGTCTCGAGCCTGTGCGTTGTCAGGTACTCGTTAAAGATCCTTTACTTTAAATGAAACTGGGTACAGGCAAAATTTAGGACCCTCATTGTAGATTCATTACAATACTATACTGTTTCTGCCTTGTAGTTTAAAGTGTGTGGAGGTTTGGTTTAACAGTAAGAGGACGCGTTGTTCCCAGTTTTCACTAGACTATAAGAGTCAGTGAAAATATGTGTGATTGCTTGAAAAAGCATGAGAGGAACCATAGAAACTCTTCTGTCTAGATGAGATGAAATATACCTACACTTGAAATTAAAAGGAGTAGAACACTATCTTAGGGAGCTGGCATAAAGGGCCCAACAACGTGGCCTACTTGCCTGGTAGTAACTACCACTCCCCCCATATTACTATCACTATTACTAACAGAAGGTCAAGTATGGAGCGACAAGTATTTAGTTATTTAAATATTTTTTCATTTAATATTTTTACTTTTCTTCATTTATACCGTAGGTATATAGGAAAAGTATTGTGTTTGCAAAAAACCTGAAACTGGGATGAAATCGGAATTATCCGTTTCAGGCGTTTTTAAACTCCTGAGTAGTTTTCTCAAAGATGTCTGTCTGTATGCTTGTGTCTTCCCTGAAAAATGTATATAATTGGCTCCAATACCCCAATAATAGGAAACACTTTTTACTCCCAAGGGAGAAAAAGTTACTTTTTATTCCCAAAGGAGTGAAAAGTTACTTTTTACTCCCAAGGGATGAAAAGTAATTTTTTACTCCCTAAAAAGTAGTGAATAAACTTCACATTATACACCGTCTAGAGATAAATGCTATTTTTGGTTACCTGTTTCCATCCTCTGGGGAATATTTAGAATGTTTATGAGCTTTGTAATTCCTTACTACTCTGACTGGTTTACCACCCTGCCAGTTTTCTCCAGCATCAGCTCCATTGTCTTTATCCAATGGAGCATTACAGTTTAATGCTAACGCTCTGCAACAAGCAAAATAATATTTATATCGGATAGAAGCAAATTATATAACTAAGTAAATTTTCAATAAAGGTCCTTTTTTGCCCCTAAAAAGCTTTAAGATGCAAAATAAATTAAATTAAATATCAACTCAAATCCAAAAGAAAATGGCTCCAGATAACGAAATATAAATTTTGAATGATTACGATGATGAATGAACGAGCTCATGTTACAAAATAAATGCTTGGGACTGGTGGCAGACAGAGCAAAAAGGACCCAAGGAGGGTTTGGCCTAAAAGGGCCCAAAACCTTTATCTCAAGGGACCCAATAAGGGGAGAGGTCCCATATTGCTTACCAAGTAGAGGGGTATTTTGCAACTATAATAGTATTAATGATTATAGCAAGCAAGTATATATTTAAAATATGTTGCTCTAAAGCAACAGAAAGGGGTTTTTAGTAATTAAAAATATATTCTAAATTTTTTGATCTTTACGGCCCCTATTCATTATACCTAGACGTTTAAGGGTCCCATGGAAAGACTAAAGCCAATTATGGTCGGGTTTTTAAGTACTTAAAATATTCTGAATTTGCTATCTAAAACTAGGTTCTTTAAGGCCCTATTCATCATACCTGGATCTTGGATCTTTGGTTGCCTGGCATACTTGATCAAGGCCCTAAGGCCTTGATCAAGTATGCCAGGCAACCTTTTTGGCTCTGGGTGAAATAAATAGGAGCCTTAAAGAACTTATTTTCAGGTAACAATTATAGAATATTTTTTACTACTATAAAAACATTTGTCCCTAAGAGGTCTTTAGGCCTAGTAACATAATTTAGGCCGCTCCTAAAGTATTGGGCCCCTTTGACTCAGGTTTTATGAATATATTCCATAATTGTAATAAATAAATACATCTATATATCGTTAGTTTAAAAATATTTAATGTTATTTTTTTAATTATTGTTGTTTTTTCTTTAAAATTATTTTTGGCTAAGTGGCCCAAGGAGGGCTGCTGGCACGCCTGTCCACCTCTGGCCAGTCTGCCTCAGCTTGGGAGAGTTATATTGTTAGGGATTTTTATAGATTGGTCAAGAAAAGAAATTGAATTAAAATAGTGAGCAGATTACTTAAATAAATGTATAGTTATATTCTTTCCTTAACTAGAATAACATGCAAGTTACGCCTGATCAAGTTGATTTTGTACTAAGTTTCATTAAATTCATATGAGCCGTATTAACAAGAAAAGTTCACATACATCACAAATAAATCAATCCATACACTGATACAGCTTTTCCCAAATTTTGGGCTCTGTGAGTGGTTTTATGCAAACATTTAAAGAAAAAAGTGGGTGTCATATTTTTTTCAAATTACAGTACTTCCCTTTCTTATTTTAAAAGATCGGACTCTGAATGATATCCACATAACGCAATAGATAGGAATGTGAATGACATCCACATAACACAATAGACATCCACATAAAAAATAGATAGGAATGTGAATGACATCCACATAACACAATAGATAGGAATGTGAATGACATCCACATAACACAATAGATAGGAATGTGAATGACATCCACATGACACAATAGATAGGAATGTGAATGACATCCACATAGATAGGAATGTGAATGACATCCACATAAGATCATCCACATAACACAATAGATAGGAATGTGAATGACATCCACATAACGCATTAGATAGGAATGTGAATTACTCCACATAGATAGGAATGTGAATTGACATCCACATAACACAATAGACACATGACACAATAGATAGGAATGTGAATGACATCCACATAACACAATAAATAGGAATGTGAATGACATACTCATAACACAATAGATAGGAATGTGAATGATATACTCATAACACAATAGATAGGAATGTGAATGAGATGCCCATAACACAATAGTATTTAAAGATGAGTGACATTAGAAATTTCAATTTCCATATCAAAAATAACCGTTTATTATTTCAGTAATATTAAAACAAGCAAAAATTATAATAAACTACACTGTTTGGTAGCAATTTTTAATAATTGTAAATGAGCTTACATGTATGCTTTGAGTTAGGTAGAGTATGTAAATGTTTTAGTAGTTATCTTGTTAATTGCATCTCAATTTTCTATACAAAAAATAATAAATATTATTGCACTAATTTTCAATTAAAATAAATAGCAATTTTTTATATATATAATTTAATTAATATTATTCAATTTATAATTATATTTATTTAAATTAATTTTTATTTAATATATTTCTATTATGAATCAATCAATATTATAAACCCAATTTGTAGTACAAAATTGGGCAATTATAAGAATATGGAAAATAAATAGAACCATCTACAGTATAAAATTATATCAAGCTAATTACTTATTCATTCTGGTCAATGTTTGATCACTAGATTGCTCAGCAACTCTTTTGTTACCAGATAGATCTCTACCACCAGATCCAGTGTACAGAAACTCATCTCCAAAATCTTTATCGCCTTCATATCCTCCAGAAAACACAATACTATAGGCTCCTTCGTTTTCTCTTCCAGCTATTCCAGCTACATGAGGTCTATGCACTCCTACCTCCGATACCTAATAACACAAATAATTTTATCAATCTCTAAATGCTCTCCCACTTCAGATAGAACAACACAGATACTTTCAACAATCCCTAAATGCACTCAACGATGCATTTCCCTGAGAAAATGAAATTCCCTAAGGCCAAAACTTTAGGAATTTAACTTTCAAAATTGTTCAATTATCTTCATAAATTTAGAGGATGCCACCCCCAAAAAAATTAATACATTTGGTCCTAACCCCAATAGTAGGAAACACTTTTTACTCCCTAAAAACTAGTCAATAAACTTTACATAATACACTGTCCGGAGATAAACAAATTTTAAGGTGCATGCATTAGATTTATATATTTACATACATTTATGTAATATTTGCATTCATAAAATTATTTCTAATAATGATTATGATTGAATTTAATTATAATATTCTTTGGCATATGTGTACATTACCTAGTCAGCATCAGAAGTGAATCATAAGTTATCTAGAACTAGGCCTATAAATAAAACTCCTCCAAATATAGTAAATTATAAATTTTATCAGTTTTTGTCACTTTTAAAGGTAGGGATGTTCTAAACGTATCAGCTAAAAAAAGCCTTAAAGCTCTAACAATCTAAAATATTATTAAAAAAATAGTCTTAAATATCAGTTAAGTACACATTTTAATGAAATGTGACCTGAAAAAAAAATTACATCAAATCTTATTCTTTAAAAAAATTAAACTAAACTACCTGAACTCTGAATTTCCAGGACATTCCAACATCTATACCAGGTATCGGGCCGAAGTGATTAGCGGGAACCATACTACAGACCTTGGTCCTTCCAACACAGGCCATTCCTTTACCCCAATCTCTATTAGGTTTATTCGTAGATGAAGCTAATTTGGCCTTCTTTTTGGATTGTTTCAATTTTCCTCCAGCTTTCACAATCTCATTTTCATCATTTTTGCAATCAGGGCAATACCTGCAAAGTCAAATTTAACAGCAATTTAAATGGTAATATTTGTGAACAGGAGCCTTCGGCCCCAGACTGCTCTGTAGCATCAACCTCTTGGGCCCCATTGTTTTTTTTTGTATTATTTGTTGTAGAATATAATTTTGCTATCAATTCCTTATCACCTATTAATTTTCATACGTCCTACATCATAAGCATTATTTTCTATAAAATATTTATAAAAATATTTGATGAAATATTACGCACGCATCTAATCTATAGTTGACTTTATTTTACTCTAGGTTACTCCAAAATGAAAAATTTGAGGGTAAAAAGAATAGAGCAGAATAGAGTAGTGTACACCAGTTTATGTGCCGAACAAACCAATAAAGGGTAATAAAGGAACAACAGTTATCAATGGACCCTTCTATAACTTAACAAATGGAACCCCTGCAGCTTTTAACTGCTAGTAGTTATCAGTCTTACCAAGCCTGCCAGCTTTACGGCAATAAGATTTCTGAATACCTGGGAACATCACAAGGGGCACGTTTAAGGGAGTTACTTAGAATAGTAGTTCTTAACAGGAGGAAGGGGGCATATAAGTTCTTGGGGAGGCCCAATACTTCTCGTTAAAAAAATGAGATGAATGGATCAGAGATCCATTCAATAATATGGAAACTACTAATCTAACGTTATTTGACGAAGATACTTTATTTGTGTTAGCCCATGATTTAGCATTCAATTCAGTGTACAAAAAATAAAAATGTTGAAAAATTTTTGGATGCATGCTCTTACTGAATATTCACTTATCAACCATGGCCATTAAACTTATAGCCTTTCAGATCAAAAAGTGAAAAATTTCTCTTAAGTAGCACTTTTATTGTAAACAAAATAAAAAAGGTTTGTCTTCAATGATACATATATTTGATGTAAAATATCCATTTGTTATCAATCCCTCCCCCCATTAATTTTCATAGGCCATAAATAATTTTTGAAAGCTAATTTTTTAAGACCAAAGCAAGGAACTGACGGTACATTAAATTCCTAAAAATGGTAAGCATATTTAATTTGTTCCCAACCCTCTTGAGTTGAAAAATCTCGTTAAGGAGATTATTAAAAGCTTACCAGTAGTCATCCTCAGGAAGGGAATCTAGAGGTGGGTCCAAGCACCAGAAATGGTAAACCATGGAGCATTCGTCACACATAACTTGCTTGCCAGGCTCATCTTTACCTCCACATATGTAACAGGAACACTCCTTGCATTTCACTTTTAAGTCATCCAGACATTTAGTGCAGTATGGAGGATACTCCCCTGATAAGCAATAAGAAAGAGTGTTATAAAAACAATAAGAGTGTTATAAAAACTAAGAATCAGAAAATATTCACAAAGTACATAAAAAAAAATATAATTCAATAATTAAGAAAAAAAAGGAAAAAATAGTCATACTTTTAAAATCAGGATCTGTAGCAAGTGATTCCAATTCTGCAGGAGTTCTTTCTATTAACAGACAGTGTTTTTCAATTTTGAACATTTTTTCGGTATATTTGATGACCACATCATCAATCTGAGCATTCTCTGACCCCACAAATAAAGTTCCAGACACAGGTTTGAGTCCAGTCACCAAGAGGTCATACCAGTACCCAATTTTCTTTGGCTCTTCTACGTTGTAATTTACCATGATTTTATTTCCAATATCAATTTCATTTAACTGAACTACTTCACGAGCTCTTGGTCGGATTTCATTCACTTTCAATAATGAAGGGTCGTCCTCAGGAAACCTAAAAGAACAGTAGTATTAATAATAATTGAGGTTAACAAGAAAAACTAAAATATTTTTCACTTAACAGAAAAAATGATGGGGGCTGATATACACTGGAACTATAAGTGACAACACAATAAAAAAACCAAATGAACACCTGAAATTTTGGTGACCTGTAAAATGTGAATTTTAAGCAATAACTTTTGACATTCTGGAATAATAACTGGTACACTGAGTCTAATATTGAAAGGCCTAGTTACCTGAGTAGCTGTACTCTGTAAAGAAGGCCATCGTCTGAAGGATCAGTTTTGTCAAAATGTTTTTTCTCGAGATCTTGTTGGATTTCTAATATTTTTCCCTCAAGCCAGGAACCATACTCATTGTCTCTTACATCAACAATATCATTCACCTAGAACATTGTTAATTATAGTTTATTGCATTACATTTGAAATAATTTTTAAAACTTGTTGGATTATTCTAAATCAATTACTTGATTTTATATAATTTATTAAACTATTTAAAAAGGTTGTATTAAGAGCCATCTTCAGAGGGCTCGTCATGCTCTACTACGGACTATGTACTCCGAGAGTAAGTAGTCCGTGGCAAGTCCGATGTGGTGAGGAAAAATTCCAAGGTACCCAGACCTAATTTTTTAAAATAAAAATATATCATTTGTCTTAATATTTTTTTATAAAACAAAGAAATTATTATGAATTTAAAAATTCTTTTTTAACACTATTGAGACTTATACAGAATAAAATATAAAGCCTGCATACGGAAGATTTAATTTTAAATAAGTGACTCCTGACGGCGATAAAGTCCCTTGATAAAAATTTGTATTTCATTATTAACTTTAAATTTCACACCGCTATTCTTCTAAAATCCTTTTTAATAAAAATTAAACATCATTTTGATTAATAATGATATTACAAACGATACATCATCTTAAATATCTAGCTAAAACTAAGAATGCACACTTGTAATTTTAACAGTGGATTGTTCCTATCGATATTCAGTCCAGGCAACAGATCGGCAGTACTACCAGTAATACAAATACTAATAAAATACTTACGCGATAGAATAAACTTTCAGGTTTATTATTAGATGACACCTGGAAACAATGAGCCTCATATTATTATACACAAAAGGTTAAAAGTACAAAATAATAATAATAATAATGAAATTGCTTATTTCCACCAAAAAAAAAAATACAAATACATATTACAAAAATATTTTGTAAAATGTTTGGTTTTTAAAAACATATTGTACTAATATATTTGAGAATGGTATATATATATCACCAGAATGGTACGATAATACTAATATTGCGTAAATAATTAAAATCAACACTAAAACGGAGGCAAACATTTTTTTTTATTATTTTTTAAATCTATTAAAACTCAGATCTTTTCATTTGAATGAGTGATTAAAAAATTACCAATTTTTGAATATGTCAGCCTAAGAATGATTAAACGAATAAATAGAAAAATAAATAAATATTAAACAAACTCATTTTCATTACACTTGGTCAGTTCAAGCAGTTTAAAAAAGAATAAAAAAAATAGATAAATAATAATTATTTTTCTATTTAATATCCTGAGGGCAAACTTTACTTTGAAATTATTATTTGCTTTAAGTTAGGATCAGTTTATTTTTATGCAGTTGCACATGTTTTAATTTTTTGTCATTTTTTACTATTATGTTAAGTCAACTTATTTGTATAAGTTTAATACTTGAAAACAATAAATTTATTCTATTCTATAAGTTTTTATAGCTTTAAATAAAAACAACACGAGCTCGTCTGCTAGACTAAGGCAGGCTCCCTTCCTACTCTAGAAACCCTAAGGCAGAAACATGTATATATTTTTTAAGTGAGCTTATATTGAGGGTCTTAAATTGTGCCTAAACCTAGGTTCATTTAAGGTTATTTCTTTTAGGTAGTAACCCTACCTAAAATGCATTTATTTTTTTTCACATGCTCCATACAAATATTACATGTTTTATCTACTAAATTTTAACAGGGTAGGATTCTTTTCAAGTACCTGACATTGCACAGGCTTAACATCCCTTTCAACGGATAGCACGTGAAAGGATTTCCATCCATTGCATGAAAATCTTTAAGGCCCCAACCGGGATTGAACCCAGACTGTCTGCAGGGCAGGTACACGTGCTAAACATTAAAACATCTGTTTTCATTTATATAAATCTCTAATAATAAAAAATTAAAGGAAAAGGTGTTCAGACATTTTTTGTGGATGAGACCCAGATATCCTACAAGAAAACTACGCATGTCAGTACTTATTAGCATCTGTTTACAGGCCATTTGAGAGTGAGTTCTAACCATATGAAAACTAACACTACCTTATCAGCAACGGAATGCTCGGTGTTTCCTTGACACGCCACAGAGGAAGCATCATCTTCTGCTAAATCAAGAGCACTCTGACAATTTTTCAAATTCTCCATAGTATCTTCAATTTCAGAGAGAGTAAATCCAGTGAAGTCTTCATTCACATCTGTTGGATTCAAGTAATGATCTCTTTTTATATCTCGAGCAGAAAACCCATAAAAGTCGTTGGTTGGTTCTGTTTCAGTTGTAGCAGTGACCATTAGTTGAATAACATCACCTAAATTTACGTTATAGTCAAATAAATTGTAATGGTTTTCGAGCTGTAAAAAAAAATATTCTATAAGGTTGAGCCTAAAATATTTCTTAAACGTATACATTTTAAATACATTATAATTATAAGAACTGTGGTTTAAAATACCCCCCCCCCCAAAGATATGTAAAATAAGGTATTTTTTCTTCAAAAAAGAAAGTAGGTTAGAGGTGAAACCAAGGTGTGAACAGTTCTGAACCCTTAGAGGTTTAAATTTTGAATGAGTTATTAATGTGGGTTAATGACGTCATTCATATTACATAGAGAATACAAAACATTTTCAGTCAATTATTATGAAAAATTTCATTCAGATCCGAAAAAGCATTAAAAAATTATTGCACACCATAACGTCCAGGCACAAAATCTTGTACATACAAGATCTATAATATTTATCAATCCTCCTCAAAAAATACCACCACTCCTCCACCATGATCCCAACCACATAAGCTCATGGAGTTTCCACTCCATGAGTGGAGTGGAGTTTCCACTCCACTCCACATTCTCAGTGGAGTGGGTATGTATGAGTGACATGTGACTCAGTATTCATAGTAAACATTTACTGTATTAATGGTTATTAGATTATAACTTGAACTGAAAACTCAAACATTAGGATTAGGTCCGGTAAATCTTCGGTATACGGTGCACCCTGTTATCAATACTATATATCGATATATTTTTAGTTTAGAAATATGACGTAGGAATAATCGATATATGCCTTTTCTTTTACGTTTTACGTTTATGAACATATTTTATTATTTTTTAAATGGTTTTTTGTTGTTTGTGTTTTTATTTATTTGTTGTAAAATGGTATATAACTATTTTCATATATTATTTGATGTTTTTAAAATGTTTTAACTATGTTTTCATAAGAATAATCGATGATACACCACATTTTATTTTATGTTACGCATATTTTTTATGTATTTTTGTGTTTGTTATTTTCAGGTTTTTATATTATATTTTTTTGTTGTTAATGTTTTCATTTATTTGTTGTTTGGTTTTTTTAATGTTTTAACTATAATTAATAAATTATCGACGCTGCTTACCTTTTAAGTGCTCAGTTCTCGTTTACGTGTCGCCAAACTAAATCCTTGGTTCACAAGGGGGATAAACCATTACTCATAATAAGATAATTTAATATAAAATGAGATAAAAATATAAACAATCTTAGTATTGGTTAAATAATCATTATTTCATTATTCTACTGCTAAGGTGGGGGATGGTAGAGACGGAGAAACATAAACATCTGAAGACGGAGGTGTAGTTTGGGGGGACACGGTATATATCGATACATGGTTACAAGGAGAGTTCGATATATATCGAAATAGGACGTTGATAACAAGGGGCACCATATACCAAAGTTCAGCCTTAGGTTTAGTAGAGAAGCCCAGAAATTTAAAACTTATGATACCATTAATCCCATTTGCTTAGGCTAATCCTCCCTACATCGGGCTCGCTTGTCCTCAGAATATACTATTCGCCAAATTTATAATACAACACTTCTTTGGACTCTTGCTTCACTCGTTCGCAGATAGTACTTCATACATTTGTTTTATTTGGTGGTCACCCATGCAGGTACTGACCTTGCTTAATGCAGCTTAACTTTTTTAATCCAACAAAAACCATAGATATAATTGACGTTTTGAAATGAAACTTAGTATACTTAATTATCATGTAAAAAATAAACATGTACAACATTTCAACTCCATTGGATTATTTTTTGATTTTTTCACAAAACGTATACATGACATTTGATAAAATGCTGATAATGTGATGGAACTTAAGAGATATGTTGGTCTTATATAAATCTAAATGAATCTCAAACTGATTGAAATTTTTTTCTGTTTTTTAAGAATATTCACACACACACACACACAGACGGACGTATTTGTAAAAACCACTTATGAGGCTTTAAAATGAAATGGATAATACGGGTGACAACCCACTTTTGGATTTCTTTTGCAAACACAATACTTTTCAAACATACCAACGGTATAAATGAGGAAAAGTAAAAATAAGAAATACCCACTACCTAGAATTTGCACCACAAATGCAAGTTTGAAGCCTTTTAAAAGATAATTGATGACTGAGTTTAAATGTGTTGTTGGATTGTTTTGAAAATCCAAATAAAACGTTTAAAACAAAAGAATTAATAATAAATAAATAAACACTTTATTTGTTTTTGTAGGATTTAAAATAAAAATAATTATAAAAATGTGTACAAGAATAAAAGGTAGGGTAGTCAATAAGTATAATTTCTTACGTAAAGGTATATACTTCAACCAAATTTCAACTTAATTAGATTATTTCGAGATTTTTTACATTTTTTTTAAAAAACGTTTACAAGTCATTTCATAAAAATTGAACTAAAGCTGATGATGAGATGAAACTTAGCACATATATTGGTCTTATACATGGCTACATGCGTGCCAAATTTCAATCAGATCACATCATTTTTCCGTGTTTTATACTTTTTTGAAATTTTCGCTGAGTCATTATTGTGGGTTAATGTCGTTATAAAAAATTATTTTTCGAATAGCACAACTACAGTGGTAGACTGATTATTTGTACAAAGTTTCAACTCTTTAGCATAAATACAGTAGGAGCTACAATGATAACAGACACACACACACACACAGACAACTTTAAACCCCTCAGGAGGTTTTAAAAAAGCCTGAAACAGATAATTTTGGTGACAGCCCGGTTTCGGATTTTTTTTGCAAACACAATACTTTTCCTATATACCTACTCTAAAAATGAGGAAAAGCAAAAATAATATTTCAAAAGTTATTTGATGAAAAATGGTAGTATTTAAGTAAAAACAATTCGACGAGAAGGGTATCTGTTAACTACAATCACCTCTAATACAGCGTATCAGGGGTTCAATTTAGATTCCATCTCCCTAGTTCTAGCATATCCGACTGAAGTCCCTCTGCATTTTTCTTACAGCGTAAGTAACCGATAATACGATCCGCGGATTTAGAATACAGTGGGAACTAACTAAAAGTTGACTAATGGATTGTGGCACTGACTGGTGGCAGTCAGGCGAACTAAAGAGAACCCTAGATTAAAATGGGTCCATCACAGCGGAGAACAACTATGGATGCAGAACAATTAACAAACCTCAGACCCCTTGTTAATTTGAGGAAATAATAAGAACAGAACAACGATAGGATCTGTGAGAATGTAATAATTTAAATCCACAGTGAACCCAACACCACAATAACATTACACCACACTGAAATAATCTAGAGCGTCATGTCGCTCACTGCAAACTGTTTATTTTAAACTTTCACTTCTACAAAAAGTGAAACAAATAACACCAACTGTTTTGTATTTAGTTTTAATACCTGCTTTCCTCTAAAAAACAAACGTTGATTCTTAGGATCCACGTCAAGTTCTTCCTGTACAAGTTTCTTGAACGCACTAATCTTTGTCAGCCGAGAAATAGTCAACGTTATTTTGGTTTTGCCGTCAAACGATCTCACATGAACAAACATCTTTATTTCTAAACAAATTTACTAATTAACACTACTAGACAAACAAACCGAACATTTAACACGGATTCCACTGTATTCAACAAGAAACAACCGCGCAAAGTGATAATATCAGGGTAGCCAACATAAGCTAGCTGAAAAAGCGTAAAAAATCAACTCTTCCAAAATGAAAATGTTTCTTTACCCAGTGCTTAGAGCAAAAAGATCCTGCTGTAATCCAAAACGTCGTCTTGCTATTTAAACAATATAAGTTACTTGGTTTAAACAAACAAGAGTCGAATTTTTATTTACATCAGCTAAATAGGAAAACCGGTGCGTTACTTTCGACAAGATTCTAGAGCTCCTATAATAAGCTCCATGTCGCCAGCCCCCCCATGGTGGAATTTCGACATCAGACCGGTCCCATAATTTTGTGCTAATTTGTGCTGTAAATTTTAAATTTTGTGCTGGCCCTATTTTAAATTTTGTGCTGGCCCCGTTTCAGAGATATCGGGGTTCAAAAATTTGGGGCTATATGTCTATAGGCCAATTACTATATAAGAATATTTAAACTAGGCTGGTGTCATTTCTTGTGCTATTTTTGTCCAAATTTAACTTTACATTTTAAACTTTGCATTAAATAAAATTAAAAGAGGTTAATGGAGCAAAGGAGGATTAACTTCGATTTATTTTAAGTAGACTTGAAAAGCTCGCGTAAGCGTAGCATATAGAACAAATCTTGTATTGGATATTGTAACAAATTGATTTAACTGCAGTTTAAAAATTTCTCTAAAAGTGATTTTTTCAATAATGTTCGGATCTTTAAAATGTTTTTCTTATCTTTTCAATGTTTCTCTTTTTTTTCATGTTTAAAACCTATTTTACGTGTGGATTGGTAGAAGGAGGCTATAAACAACCCTAATTATAATTAGCTAATAATTAAAAAAATAAAATACATACCGTCACTTTTAGCTATTAAAAAAATCATGTTATTCATACATTTTTAAACAAACTAATTTTATAATAAAGTTATTACTTACCTTAGTTTTATGAAAGTGGTGCTTCTGTTATTCAAAGTTAACTGTATACACTCAAATTGTAAGTTAAAAATACTGAAAAATAAGAAATATAATTTCACAAGTCATGGGATTGAAGAATCGGCCATTATGCATATACCAACATTACAGTAAAAAAATCCTTAAACAGCCGGTTCTTGAAGGAAGTCAAAACAAAATCTATTTAAAGATCTAAAAATCAATATATTTATTGATCATTATATTCACATCTCAATAAATTTATTGGTACATACGCCTGTAAATTATTAACAACTACATCAGGTCTACCTAAAGGAATTTATTTACTAAATGTAATAATAATAATGTAATAATATATTGAAAATTCTAATATATTCTGGGATCAATAGACATTAGGCCCTTATCTTTAAACCCCAATATCTCCGTAACGGGCCAGCACAAAATTTAAATTTACGGCACAAAATTAGTATAAAATTAGCATAAAATTATACCACAGGTCCGATGTTAAAGTTCCACCATGGAAAGACTGCATGTCCCTAGCCCCCCTAAACTAAGAACCCCAATATCTCCGAAACGGGACCAGCACAAAATTTAAAATTTGCAGTAAAATTTGGACAAATATAGCACAAAAAATTATACCAGTCTAGTTTAAATAGTCTAATATAGTAAGGGGCCTATAGACATTTGGTCCCTCATCTTTAAACCCCAATATCTCCGAAAAGGGGGCAGCACAAAATTTAAAATTTGCGGCACAAATTAGCACAAAATTATGGGACCGGTCTGATGTCGAAATTCTTCCATGGGGGGGGGGGGGAGGGGCTGGCGACATGGACCTCCTATAATAGGATATTTTAAAATGTGATATTTAGATTATTGAACCAGATTAAGCGCCAACTCTTTGGCATTTTCAAATACATAAAATTATATGGGTTTAATATATTTATTGAATATTTTTGAGAGCAACCTATTTTTACCAGGGTTTATTTAGCTATAATAATGACTGGCAAGTTGAATAGTTTTGCTTCTAAATCGTTTATTGTATTGCACATCGTCATTTTATCATTTACTTGGTACACGTGGTGAAGTTGTGAATGAGGCAGGAAAGGATAAGGAAATGAAGACAAGTGAAACAAAATTTTCGAATTTCAGGTTCAACCGAAAATGGTTTGGGTTCATTTTCAACTTGGTGCAGGTTTAACCGAAAATGGTTAGGGTTCATGTTCAACTGAGCATAGTTCAGGTTCATGATCAACAAGGTTCACGTATAAAGGGGAGTTATAGAGGGAGATATAGCTTTCTAAAAATACACAGTTATAAAAGAGTTGATTTAGCCCCTCTTCCAAATATACGGTTAGAAAAGAGTTGATCTAGCTCCTCCTCCAAATAAACGGTTATAAAAGAGTTGAGCCTGATCCTGACCATGCTTCTCCTCCTGTGCCGTGCCATATATGCAGAACTGTCAAATTCTACTACTGATATATAAGGGTGTGATAAATAAATACTTGAATAAATTTTACAATATGATTAAATAAAAACATTATAATTATAATAAAAAATATTACAAATTGACAGTAACATCAGCCGCTTAGCAATAAATCGGGAACCAACATTCACAATTATATTTATTTCTTTAATAATTTAAATAACATTAACAAAAGGAGTTTTATTCACAATAAGGGTATCTACATAATGCTTCTGATGTGTCCCTTGATTTACCTCACTAGAAATTTAAACAAATATTCCATAAATAAATGTATTGTGTCTGTACATTTATATAAATTTAATGTATATGACATGAAATAATTTATTTTTTTACAAAACTGCTTTATCAAACCACAAACTATTTATTGCCTCATGTACATATAGTTTATATGATAAGATGTTATAATAATAATTCAATAATATTATTAAATAGAAATAAGTATCTAGTAGAGTTAAAATCGGCAGTCATATCTAGAGCATTGTGTAAAGAACCCGACTCATAAATTAATATACATACTGTTATTTTTTTAAAAATACAGGTTTTCACGATTAATTTTAATAAATAGTACTATTCTAATTCATCTTGAATATAAATTAATTAAGTATTGAATCAGAATTTAATTTTAGTTAAAATCTTGAGTGAAAACAGTTTATGCTTGTTCGACAAAATAGCTGAGAATATTGTTGTAAGAGCAGAAGAAAACATCGGTATTACATTACTTTAACTAACAAGGGGGTTAAAATTTACTTAAATTAAAATATCTTCGTTTCTAAGATAAATATAAAAACAAATTAGGACATCACTTTTTCCCTAATATTAACTCTACTTAATCTATAAGACTGGTTTTAACTTTTTAGGTGGTAAATAAAGATACAGTCTTAAAAAGAGCGATGTTAAACATACTCTTTTAAATTACTCTTTTATTTTAGAACTGACAAAGTTATAGGTAAGTAATAATTAGATGAAAAATTATGTCTTGATTTCTTGAAATTTTGTGCAGAGCTGAAGGATATTTTGTTCAAGCTGTGATCCTTTTAGAGTAGCCCTTAGACAATCCCTCTCCCAACTACTTTACTTACATCACAAGGATCATCATCATACTAACAAAAATAACGTTTTACAAAGAACACATACTAGGTTTTAATCTTTAAATACCTCAGGGTTACACCTAGGTACAACTCAGGTTCAAACCCAATTATAATCAACTGTAAGCATGAAAAATAGGTCAAAAGCTGATGATTTAATACAAAAAAAGTTATTAACTTATACTCTCAACTGTTTTGTCAAACATGAGGATTCGTCCTGCGAGAGAAGTATTTAACTTTATATATAAAATATTAAATAACTTTATATCAATAACAATTGTAGAATATCAAAGGTTGTTGACAAGTACACTATGTATACAAGCTGTCACCCATTCTAACCTAACTAAATATTTTATAAATTTTATCAAACAATATTATTATAACACTACATATATTAAAAAATATATGTTCATAAATATATAACATTAAACATAGAAATTCACAGAAATAATACACATAAATCTATAAAATATTATATACAATTGGTAGTTAGGTTAAATTGGAGAACGGATCATAAGCATTGTGCACTAGGCCTGTAACGAAGTTGTTTGTTCTTCAAGTAAAGGAGAATAGTAAATAAGTTTGACAAGTTAAATATTAGTTTTAGTATAATTTTTATCAGAAAATGACATTTATGAGGTTATTCGGATGATAGAAGTGGAGGGATACATTACATATATATATATATATATATATATATTATATATTATATATATATATATATATATATATATATATATATATATATATATATATATATATATATATCTTGGGTATGGCACATAATTATTCTCAAAGGCTTTCTTAAATCAAAAACGTAACTTTAGAAATAATAAAATGGCCAGGAACTGAAGTGTCTCCTTAGTATTTTTATACACAAAAAAGGGGATATTTTGGCCTAAAGAATTATCAAAATAAAATAATAGCTAATATATTCTAGAAGTAGAAAGTAATGATGTCAATAGTTCAAAAACTTTCTAGACAAGGACTTAAAAGTTTTTTAACTTAAATTTATTTAAATTTGTAATAGATTGCCTTTTTGATACTTCTATAGATCAAAGAAAATTTATCTTAAGAAAATGTATTACCCTTCAACCCTGTGGATCTCTTTTGATAATTGGCAACCAACTAAAGAAGTTCCATGGGTGTAGGTGTTATATGTTAGAAACATGAGTGATATATTAGTTCATGGGTTCATCAAAAAAAGTACATGGGTGTAGCAGAGTTTTGTTTAAAAAAATGTTTTTAATCAATTTAAAACCTATTTTAATCTATGAACCCTGTTAGAAAGATGGATTCATAGTCATTTAACGCAAATTACTTTGGCACTCCAAATTGTTTTTCGTGGTTATAGCACACATTTTTTCACTTTTATGTTGTGGCTTCAGCTTCAATACGAGAAAACCAGCTCAAATTTTAACCTTCTTTTAGCAGTTTTAGATTTAATTGGAATTAACTTGCTTCATCGTCTATAGCCACAGGGGCTGTTTTATACTTCCATAAGAAAAAATATAAAATTATACATTTTAAATATTTATGGTATTTATTTCAAACTTAATATTCTCCAGTTAATTATAAGAATAAACAACAAATTCTTATTATTATTTACATGATCTTATAAAATAAATAAAAATATTAATAAATATAATAAAAACTTTGATTAGGTTTATGATAGATTAGGAATCTCATTATAAATTAAAATATCCGATACTTATGTTGCAACCGTAGATTACAAATGGCTGTCCAGAGCATAGAGGAATATATACTACCTAATCAGTGGTCCAGAGATAAAATTACAACACGATAATTATCATGATAAACAATTATCAGAAATATCCAGATGGTTATCCACCACATAGATACCAGGTTCTTCTATACATTAAGAAGAACAGAGATTTAAGCTCATTTAAAATTTAAAATAAAAATTTTACATTTGGTATGGAGATGTTACTTTTATCTTAGGATAGTTCTCTATATCATTACTTCAGATTGAGACTGTGACAAAATTTGAACAACCACTTATTTTTGACATAGAAATAAAACGCAATTAAACTGAAATCAATATTCTAGATTACCCACACTGAAAATACTCACTTCATAATGAATATCCAATTCTATTATAAACTTAATCAAAGTACACAACATTTAAGAAATACTATTGTTGTTTATTAACTCGACCCAAACAATTTCAACGTAGAACTATAGTTATATCAATGAAAATTTTACAAATAAAAATCTTCAGACTTGACTGGCAGCCTTTTATATCGCTAATTTAGTAATTTATAAATTACCTACATAAAAAAACGTTATTTGCTCAATGGAGTTGTCAATTTTAATTTATTTCTTTATGATTGATTAAACTGTTGTGTCACTACCATCTTTAAGGGCAGTTGCAATAATTTGTTTTAATTTTTACTAAACATAAATAATTGTTGTTTAACACTTTTTTGTATAACTACAATATTATTGATATTTTGTAAATGTCATGGTTTTAATGTTATCCTAATGATAACGGGATTTATTTTGTTTCTATGGGAGTACAAACTATATGGGTTTCTAGGTTAATTATTTATGGGGGTACTAATAGTGTAATGGTGAGCACAAGAGCCTGCTATATAGACAGTCGCCTTCAATCTTACCAGGAACTTGTTGGATTTTTTGTGAGGGTTGGAAATCCTTGCACCACAGTGAACCTTAAATGCATCTAGGTTTAAGCAAAACTTACAATGCTCAATTGTAAATTCATTAAAATAATTTATATGTTTCTACTTTGTGGTTTCAAGAGTAGGAAGACAGACTTATAGCGTGCTAGTGAAGGTCCTAGTTAAAGCTATAGGAACTAGTTGTGCGGTCACAGCTGTTCTACGTAAAGTCAAGATGTAGAACCTTAGAAGAAAGAATCCTAATGAAGAGGTTAGAGAATTTTCTACAAGCACAAGGGATTTAGTAACTTAGTCTCCAAAGAGGTCCTATCCTCTTCTTATCAGTGGAAGAACCTTAACTCCCTTTGCCATCACTACTATAATTTTCTGGTTTAACAATTATTTTATTTCTTTCCTTATTCTGTCAAATATAAACCACAAGAGATGGAAAATAATTTCTGTAACACAATTTAAAAGAAGGTGGAGCGGCAATTTTCAATAATGCTCAGATACAAAATTACTAAACCAGACCATTAGTTCCTGCAATAGCATAAATCTATTTTTCTACATTATTTTTAACTCCATTACAGCAAAAACACAAATTAAAATGATCAAAAAGAAAAAAAAACAGAAAGATACAAATTTATTTATAAATTTATTTTTTTTATTCATAGAAAATTTATTTTACGTAAAAAATTGCTTTTTAGAGGTAAAAGTTAATTAGAAATGTTTTTGAACTTGTGTTAATTATCATTTCAAGACCTTTTAATAAATAAACAAGTACTAAGTAATTAACTACTGTTAATTACTTTGCCTAATTGCATTCAATTTGCTTTTGGTTTGACAGCTATTACATTTTTTTTTAAAATTTACTAGTCGATATATTAAATTTGATTATATTTTGGTTGACATCATTTTAATTATAATTCTCTCATATAATATCATGGAGTCATTAGAACTAAAAGACGGAGGACATAAAATTAAATGCAGATATACTATCGGAAGAAGACAAGGGCTAAGTTAATGGAAGAAATACATTCACTCTAAAAACATGGCTTGAAACCCTTGCCTCCCCCCTCCCTTAACCTTCTAAAGTAGAGATAATTGTTTCCTCTCATATTTATACTTATAAATATATTTTATATTTATTTTTTAATAATATAATAATTACATTACTTGACATTTTAAATGTAAGTTTGTCTTTACAGTTGTTAAGACTGCATCTCAATCCCCAATAAAAATCAGTGTTCACACTAAAATAAAATTATTTAATTGTTCAAAACATTTCTAACTTACTAATAATTGTTTTTATATTACTTATATTTATTTATTAAATTTTTACAAATTAAATTTAAAGTAAAAAATAAATAATAGAAAGAAAAAGAAAATTATTGAATAATATGAGTTTTTAGTTTGTTAGATACAAAATTGGCACAACATCACCTATAAAACATATTATGACACAACTGTCAATATTAATCTAACAATTTTTTATTTTATTTTGGAATGTACAAGGGGTTTATTATTATTTATAAGAATAAATTAGATTTCACTGACATATTCAGTGTAATCGGAGGTACATAGATTCTTAGTTATTACAAACCTTTTAATAAAAAATGGTATAGTGTGCTGGTGACCAACAGGACAACACTGTAAGGATGACATTGCATTTAATTATTCAGAATGTGACCGGTTAGATCAGAATTGGTCAGTGTCATGGCAGCTATTTTACCTCAACCACCGATGTGACCAGAGTTAAGTTGGCATACTCTTTTTAATTTCTTCCTGAGAGATCAGTGATAGGTAACTTCAAGGTTCCTTTGTTTACGCTTTGATATACTTATCATTATTTTTAAAATCTTGCTTCTGTCTTGTGTTGATGTTTATTAATCCTACTTGAGCAATAAGTCTACAACACCTTTATTCTATCTCATTATTGCTAAATTTGATGAATCAACTGAAAGTAACTAACAAAAACGTATTGTAATGTTAAAATTAATAAGTTTTTTCTAGTTGGCAAAAACAGAGGCCAAAACAAACAAAAGTTGGATAAACTAACAAAAATGTTGGTAGACCTGAGTCAAGCAACCTACCTTTTTTCAGTCACTTTGATCAGCAAAGCTACCTTGATTTTTGAAACACGCCCACCAAGTAACTCTACCTACTATTGGGGAACAACATGTTGAAAAGGGCCCTTCAGTCAGATCAATCTGATTGGTCAGCACTCGCCAACGTAGCCTAAGGTAAGATGGCTAGTATGAATGCCTCGCATTAGGATTAGGGCATAGTCGCTGAGCAACATATAGATCTAGTAAAATTAACTTTTTTCATGAAACTAAAGTTCCTGATTATTGATAACAGTGTCACATTCAATATACTTTCCTCAAAGGTAGACTTGTGAAAAAACATCTGATTTATGACATTATTTGCAGTCATTTTAATTGCTAGTCAGTATGAGCAGCAACAAGGTATCCTCACTCATCTGCACACGTAAATATATACAGCATATGTATGTACTGTACAGAATCGACCATGAAGATTTAAAAAAAACTAACTACACTGAAGTATAACAGATAAAAACTTCAGCTCTTTTTATGAAAAGCATGTACAAATATAAACTTTCAGTAAATAAGTTTATTTTTATAATACTCAGAGCAGTAGCTAAATAGTTAATCATTTAGAAATGCATTGAGGCTAAATACATTTATATAATTCCCTACTGCCAATTTTCTTTAAAAATTTACTGATCAAATCCATAAAACCTGATGACGCCAGCACACTTTACTGTTAAATCTCGTACAAATATGATTAGTAATTTTTAAAAACATTATTGATTGGCAGTAACTCTAACTAATATTATTAGGTATCTTTGTACATAGTGTTATCGGAAAGTAGAGTTACTGAGAAAAACTGCAAAGGACAAAGGAGGGTCAACATTGATAACAATAAATATAAATAAATTTCAAACGTTTTTAAGGATACTTATAATTTATAACAACCACTTAATATAACGGAAAACAGATAAGGAGGAACAAACAAAATTGTAACTTGTACATTTGACAGAAGTGTAATATTTACAGATTGTTACAAACATTGTTATATCCATCGGTTCACATCGGTCTTTATGCAGTTTTTTATTTAATTTTTTTCTCTTTTAGATAAATGAGGCATCAATCGGAATATTGAGCAAAACGATGCCATATTTTTACATTTTATTTAATTAAAAATCTAACATTGAAGATAGGCTGTAAGTTTAGTGAATCCGATAGTGTATATAACAATTATTGTTTTCTCGCGTAATCTCAAGTGAAATGTACGAGAAAGGTGTATGATAATAATTAGAGCCTATATGTACCAGTGTAAGAGGTGGGCACACACACTACACTCACCCCACCCCACGGATCGCACTAGATCCCTTTCACAACTTTATTCTAGAATATATAACATCACAATTACTTTTAATTTTACATTCTTTTAAAAAAATATAAAATCGCGATATTAAACGTTACGTCATTATAATTGGACCGAAAACATACAGGCACTTAGTCGACCAAAAGTTAACAGCGCTTCGCTATAAGTCGGTCGGTGGTGGCGGCGAGGGTGAGGGTGGTCGAAACACAAGAGGTCTCCCTTGTCTTTCTTGAAGAAGAATTCTGTGGGCTGCACGATCCATTTCTTCTTGTGTCATTTCTAAAGCTTCTTGAATTTCTCTACTCGTATTTCTAACAAATTCAGGATCACAGACTCTGCCCAGCCCTTGCTCCACCAGCACCTGTCACATCAAACCATCACATTAAACAGTTATAACTAAACGAATACACATATATACTTAAGTGGCACTGTGTTTTACGATCAGGGCTTAATAAGCAAGAGCTAACACAATTAAACACTTACTCGGCCTACTAAGCTCTCAGCAGAGCCAATGACGTGAGAGAAATTCAGTCTCCTATCAGCAGGACTGCCTGGAAGTGAATGGACCAATCTCTCGTCTGATAAACTACCATTAGATTCTTTCCCCTTGTTACCTGAAACACCAATAAAGTTGGGCAATGCCAGCAATTAAAACTTCATTATAGCCATCATAAGACTCTAGGGAATAGATACGATTCAAGTTTCGCACATTGTATCTAAACAATTGAGCTGTAGAAATGAACTAAATAAACAAGTCAAAAGATTTTATTGAAAAGATAAAAAAAACATGAGGAGAAAAAACATTGAATTATAGACCCCTTGGCTAAACACTACGAAATTGACCTATAGTTCTGACCTATTGGAAGACTTCCCAACGTTTTTATAGAATAAAGAAATTTACTCGAACTAGTCAACATCCAGTAAAAATTATTAGTCTCACCTATATATGCAATAGTGCAATTTGTGTTAAAAGTTAATTTTAATGACCATTCAAACCTTTTCAATGGTCATAATCAGAATTAAGGAAATTCATAAGTAAAAAAGTAAATTCATAAGTAAGAGTTTGATAGTTTTAGATGTCACAAAACATTCTTTCAAGCACATCTAATTGAAAATCTATTTTTTCTCAAAACTTTTCAGCCTTAATTTGGATGACAGACTTTGAACTTTTGTTTTGGATTAACTATCTTCAGGTAAGCTCTTTTATTGAATTTCATTTTCTTTATCTTTAAGTAAAAGTTTTTTTAGTGCTAATATTTTTTATGATAAATATTTTTAATTTACATAAAAGATGCCTCAACAACTAAAATAATTTTTTTTATAAAAAGTAGCAATTCATCAAAGATGCCACTTGGAGATAGCAATTCCTTAAAAAATATTTTAAAGATACAATGTGAAAACCGAAATACATTTTTAACTTTATAAAAGGTTAATATAAAACTACAGACAAACAAGCATACACACAGTGAATTCCCAGAGTAAAAATGCAAAACCATTTACCTGTACCATGAAAAGATGCCCTGTGAAGTAATGGCGATTGTGTGGCAAGAGCAGGTTGTGATGCAAATGCAGGAAGTGCTACGGCAATAGCCTGGGCTTGAGCAACTCTCAAACCTGCAGCAACCCTCCTTGTAGTGGCATTCAGCCTATCAAACAATCATCACAACATGACAGTAACATCGTGCTGTTAGTAACACACCACTCACTAGTATACTTACAAAGCTATAGTAAATCTCTAAATGATCCATATTTACTACTATATTATTTCCCAAAAAATCAGAAACAAGAAATCCTCGGTATTAATTGTTCTTAGTCGTTAGTATATAACAACAGTACTGCCAGACAACATTTGCATTGCACTAAGTAATAAGTAAGATTAAAAATAACTTGATAAACACAAATTTTGGTTGCAGGGATTGCACGAAAACTCAGGGTCCTGATTAAATATATTTAATATATAGCAGAATGAAACGGAACACTAATAAATGAATTGTTTGTACCCAATTTGAAACACATACGCGTACTTTATACTAACTAGCATAATAGAAAAGTTTAAAAACACTTGTTCAATTGAACATCTTCCTTGTGGTAAGGGATCCTAACAATGATAGTTGAAATGAACGAAATGAATACCAGTGTACAAGTAGAGGGTAAAGCCCTCACCAAGTCAAGTTATTATACAAAAATTTGAATTGATTTTTTATAGTATTATATATACTTCGTTATGGTAAACATTTGGTTTTGAATATAAAATGCAGCAAGTCAGCAACATCTAAACATCTACTATCAAGACACGAGTACATCGAGCATTACCTGTTTTACAGAGGCAGAATGACTAAACTAATCAGTCTCCAAAACAATTGAAAAATTATTAATTTAGGAAGATCGATTCAAAAGTGATCTTCATTCTCGTCTAAAAATGCACAAAAAACAAATGCATTATATAAATATTGTTAAGTCCGAATATTAGCTATCGAGTTTACCTCGATATTTTATTTTGATTTCTTAAGGCTTTTACACTAAAGAGGAGCATGGTTATTAAAACGAAAATTTTGAGTTGACCAGGTCTAAATACTTTAGTAAGTATTGATTTAACATCTTTTCCACGAGAGAAAATGGAAATCAACATAGAAAGTACTTGCAGTTGTAATTTTTATTGAATTTTTTCAACACAAAAATAACATTCATCTACATGGAACGAGAATTTCTATATTTTTTTAATAGTCAAAAAGCCTTTATTTTATCAGCCAAGTTAACATACCCACTTTTACTTGGTTTCAACTAACTTTCAAGCCAGACCAATATGTCTTCCTTAAAAGTATACATTTCAGAAGATGTCATTGTTTTGGTCTCAAAAACAATTATTTTCCACACTAAGTTTCTGTAACTAATTCTTAAAACTCTCATTGTTAGTCAAATTTAAAACAAAAACAAAACTGGTTAGTAAAGCGGTTATAGACTTGCTTAGGCAAACAAAGGTTTCAACCTCGGCTTACCATAGTAAGTAGGATGAAGCAACTCGTTGTTCATTTCAGCCATTCTGAAAACATAATTCCCACAAGGTTTACATTGATCTGAGCGGAGTTGTAGAAATAACGAGTATGTTTGTATACTTCTGAATATTTTTCGTACTCTTATATAATTTTTAATTGTATGTATTCTAAATGTTTCCCTGTTATGTGATTTACAAGCCAAATAAATAAAAATGGATCAAAATTGGACAAATAATTAATCAATATTAACATTACTGAATCAGTAATTTCATTACTTACTATATCACCTTTCGTCAGTGTTAAAGAGGTAAATAATAAAAACACTTACTAGTGCAGATAGCGACTGGATTAGGTTAAAAGCCAGAAATATATTGTTAACCAATTTTGCAGCGACTTTTTTGTTTTCAATTGTAATGATAATATTAATTAATTACAAAATTAAATGATGTTTAAGAATTATCATTAACAGAGAATTTTTATAAGTGAAAAAATTACCTCGCTCTGTTAGGAAGCATAATCTGAGGACGATCAGATCCGTTAGTGACACTCAGGGAATGAAGAGGAATTCCATCTTCCATACTTTTTCTTATTTCTTCTGATGACAATGCACTGAGATACAACGAACAAACATTATTTGAAAGTTTTACATCTCAAGCTAATTTGCAGGCAGGCTTTAAGGAGGAACAGTGGTTAATGAGGAAGTAGAGAGGAGCCCAGACACTGACTCCAAGGCTTTACTTGGAGTCTGTCTAACAATACTTCAAAGCATCCCTCAGAAGGAAACAAAAAGTTATTCTGTTTGCTTGGATCTTTTTTACTTTTCCTTACATAAACCATGGGTACATGGGAAAAGTATTGCGTTGGCACTAAAAATCTGAAACCGAGGTTTCACCGAAATTATCTGTATCAGGTGTTTTTAAGACCTCCAGAGAGGTTTTCACTAAATTGCCTTCTTTAAGTGTGTGTGTGTGTCAGTCATCATCATAGCTCCTAGTGTATTTATGCTAGAGAGTTGAAACTTGGTACAAAATTCAATCTGTAGGTCTAGTTGTGCTCTCCAGAAACAGGAGGAAATATGCTTTGATTGATTGGAGATTTGGCACCCATAGTCATCATATATAAGACCAACATATGTGATAACAAAGTTCTGAGGTACATGATATTTTTATTTGATTTTTGATTTTTTTCATAATTATTTTTATTTTTATATTTCATAATGTTTATGCTTCATTATTATTATTATGTTTAATATTTTATCATTACATATTATTTTATATTGCAGCAATTTTTTTATTTTATTTTTTTTTGTTTAGAAATTATTAATTTTATTATATTTTATGATGTTTATTCTTTGTAACTGGTATAAAATACCGTGTTAATGAACAGATATAAAGGTAAACTTGGAACTAAACTTTAGTTCTAGTTGCACTATCCAGATAATATATTTTTCCGTCATAAAAATATTCAATTCTGTCATCAACTACCAATAACGACTAAGCAAAAATTTTGAAAATTAAAATGTGGAAACATGTATAGATCAATTTGAGATTCAACACGCATGTAGTCATAGTTAAAACCAACATATAGACCAATTTTAATTTTATTAACAGCATTTGTTCAATTTTTTATCAAATTACATGTATACGTTTTTTAAAAAATTGTCAAAAATCAAAAAATAATCTTATTTAGTTGAAATAAGGTACAAGGGTACCCTTTTACCTCACAAATAAGAATGCTAAAGGTATAAATAGGGAAAATATTAGGTATATATATAATATAATATATATTATAATATATATATATATATATATAATATATATATATATATATATATATATATATATATATATATATATATATATATATATATTATACATTATATATAATATATAATTATATATATATATATAATGATTATATATAACGACTGACGAGTCTCTCTCCGTCAGTCGAAGAACTCAGTGTTCAAAACGTTACAACTTTTTGTAAGTCTTTTTAAGTGTGTTCTATTTTATCTCTTTAATTGTAGTGTGTGTGTGTGGTGTGTGTGTGTATATATATATATATATATATATATATATATATATATATATATATTATATATATATATATATATATATATATATATATATATATATATATATATATAGTATATATATTTATAATATAAAGTAACAGGATGGGGAGAAGAGTATATAGAGACAAACACTGATTCCTCCCACTCAAAAATATATACACTTTTCCATAGTATTTTTAATAGTATTTCCTATTAAAAAGACCAAAAAGGTAGTTAAGTGAGATGGAAATTACCTGGTAATATGAGGAAGTAGAGTATTTTTAGTTAAAGCAGTAATATGATTCATGCCCTGAGTAATGGTCCTCTGGAGTGAGTTGTAAGGAAGATAATCTATAGAATTTGTAGGCGAAACCTGAAACAAAAATGTTCTTGTATAATTTCATTTTATCAAAAACATAATTCTGTCTCATTGTAACTTTTTAGTAAGTATTTTTTTAATACTATCCTGAACAATTTAGAACTATTTAGACAAAATAGAATTATTTTTATAGAATTTTAATTTTTAATATTATTATGAATTTAAAATTAAAAATATTTGTTGGAATGAGGTTAATATACTACAAGAATTTTTATCCTATTCACTATTGTACATAAGATTTAATCAGTCTCTTTCCAAAAAAGAGCTTTGAGGATGCTCATATTATTTTTTTTAAAAACTTCATTTAAAAATAACTGCCTTATGGTTAAAAGAAAACATACGTCCCTCTAAATAGTATGTTATGGGTAATTATACACGGTATATGTACATAACTTCCTGTTAATACTTTGCAGTCCATAGCAGAAAAGCTTATCTGTATTAGAGACCCCACAATTAAATCCCTTGAGTCTGAATAAAACATAAAAAGCAAGACATAATGCCTCATTAAAAGCATTTATTCTGCCTACATAATTTCTTTGAATGAATTGAATAACTCTAATATAATTAAATGAAATGTCTCTTCTAAGTAAAATACACTCCATTTTTTAAAGGACTGAAGGGTTTATTGATTTAACCTACTAATAATTATTTATTGCAAGAAACTAAATAAAAATAACTGCCATTATTTGACACTATGTTTTAACCAGCTAATTATTATTTTTATTTTTTTCTGATCAAAAATATCAATGAGTTAAGCAATGGTTCAAAAATATTTAGATTTGCAATATTATCAATAAATATTATATTAATCAATCAATAAAAAAATCAATTTATGTCTAACGGTTCTAAAACTAAATAATTTCAATCAGAAATGTTTAATGGTTGCTGAAACCTTACAGAGCCCAAAATATTATTAAAATGCTCTAATAACAGATTATATTATTTAAACAAACAACTACCTACAATATTATTAAAGCATATGAAGCTATAAACAAACAACACTGACATTATTTAAATATAATAGTAACAAGCTTATTAACTAATCACAAGCTATTATTAAAATATACTGCTAAGTGCTTTTATGCATAAATCTAATAAAATAAATAAATTAGGCATGGACAGTAAATAGTTTGCAACAGATAACTATTTCAGATGCGTAACAACGTAGACGATGTCAACTCCATTGTAACCTCATCTAGGGTAGACTGAATATAGGCAACATAATTAAATTCACCGGGCATGTCAAGTGTGCGATGTAAACATTCTGAATTAACTCACTCTTAATAATAAAAATAATCCTTAATACTATCGACAGTTAAGAATTTAAAGGAGGCAAAGGAACCCGACATTGTCCTTCAAGCTGTAATTCGCTGTTTGAATTACCCTCTTCCTTCAAATGACTTTAGGATCAATTAATATTTATCAATTAACGTGTTTGTTTACATTATCGTTCTGACATTCTTATTGATATCCATTAATTTTAAAGGTAAGTAGAATACATTAATTATTAAAGTTGCAACAACATATAACATAAAATTTTGGGGTTTTTATCATCAATTGAGAATGGTGTGGTAAAAGGTGAATAAAATATGAGTTGAGGGGGGTTCGGGTTGTCAAATTTCGGCCAGAGTTGAATAGTTTTAATTTTTTCTTTAAATTTATTAAAACAGAGCTTTGTATCTAAAACATTTAGTATGTTGAACAACTTAATTTTTTGTGATTTATATCCAATGTCTGGATATACATTTTCTGGGGATTTATTCCAAATTTAGTTGGAACCCAGTATTTAGGGACTGAGTTCCAGGCCCCTTCCCCTTCGCTTGCCAGATTTATTGGAGCATGACGTTTTTGGAGCCCCAATGTAACTGGGACTCATACATCCCTATCATATTAAATCCCTACTATATATAAAAATTAATGAAAATAAATTTAAACATGTTATCACTTAGTAAGTCAGACGTTGGATATAACACCCAAGAAATAAAGTTGTTCAACATACTAAATGTTTTAAAGACAAAGCTCAGTTTTAATAAATTTAAAGAAAAAATTAAAACTATTCTAAAAGATAAAGCCTTTTAAAGTGTAGATATTAAAATAGCAAATTTTTTTTTTTTATCAATATGCAATGATTTATTTGACAACAATGATTTATTGTTGTTTACTATTGTAAATTTTTGAGAAATAAAGATTTTTATTTATTTACTTCCCTTCACTAAACTATTTTAATATAGAGATTTAAGGTCTCCAGGATATGTCACAACCCCACTAGGACATAAGAGAATGTGGGAGTCCCTAAATACTAGGTTTCAACTAAAGTGATGTAGAAATTTATACCGATGGCGGAGGGGGGACACAGTGATCCAACTCCCTGGTTTGAAATGGTCCTAAAACAGGGGGTAGTTGCATGAAATACCACACCAATCTCTAGTTTTCCCCTTGTTCTGCCATTATCAATATTGTACACATAATATATATTTTTATTTAATATTTTGAAAATTTTAAATCTAAAATAATTAATAGGATTTTTAAGATTGTTCAAAGTTCCTTTAAACAATTTTAATCTTGAAAATGAAGAAATATTTTATACATGTGGGACAAGGTGAACTGACCTGCTCCAGTGGAGAAACGGCAAACTAAAAACAAGCACGTCTAAAAGCTTACTTATTCCAGGTGAGTTGGGACACTGTGTTCCCTACCCATACTGAATGAATTTCTACATCACTTTAGTTTAATAAAAAACACACTAGCATTAAAAGCAATTAATATATTGTCAACCACAATAGTATAAAAAAATTATAACTGACTGGTTTCGACTTCACGGCATCATCAGAGCTGTTTACAGTCTGTAAACAGCTCTGATGATGACGTGAAGTCGAAACCCGTCAGTTATAATTTTTTTTATACCATTGTGGTTTACAATATATTAATTGTTTTTAATTCTAGTATGTGTTTTTTTATTAAACATTATGGTGAGTTTATACCACAAAATCTATGTCAAAACAACTAATGATTTTATTATTTTAGTTCCAACTTTCCTACTGAAATAATTCAATTTCTATATTTAATTCACCCTCGGTGTAGTAACAAACTAATGAGGTTCGACAAAGAGGGTGTATATGTTCATAATACTACAAGGCTATTCCTTATATAAGGCAAATTCACACTCACAAGTGTGAGAGTGTACATCTATGTTGCATAATAACAATGCTGTTTCAAACCTAAAGAATTTCAATTTTTAAGAGTAGATACTTAATTAGAATATTAAGTGTTACATGTGAGATAAATAAAGAGGTGTAAAGTAGTGCACATGTCAACCACATATCAACATTTGGTTAAATTGAGGAAAAAGTGCAAAAAAATGACATTTGTTCAAGGGCGTGAAACAGTGCAGAATTTAGATTTTTACGTAGAGAGCATTCTGACATCAACATTACTTTTTGAGTGCCCGACAAAAGTTTTGGGCACCTGAGCATTTAGGAGACTCAAAAACAGTCTAGCCTTTAACTACTGTCAATAGCAACAATTAAGTTCAACTAATGTTGTTCTACACAGCAAAAATAGTTGCTTGTATGCAATTCTACTAAGAAATTTTGATTTGCAATTCTATTATGGACTTAAATAATTCTTGCCCTTAGGCCCCTTAGGGCAAGTATCGTTATTAGCAGTAATAGACAAGAAAATAATGTGCTCTTAAGCGTGTACCACTAAGAGAAAATACAATTTGAAGCAAAATGCCAAATTTTAATTTACAAATGTGCTTGGTATTTGCTAGTACTACTTTATCTTCCTTGGTATTACTTGTTTTTACTTGGTTATGTTAACCAAGTGAACTCATGGAATCACCACTTTTACTACATAAAAATATTTTATTCCCGAAACCAAATTTGGTGTAAGCATTTTTAAGTTCTGAAGACTGTATTTAATGTAGTTACATTTTTCAAGGAAGAGTGATATATAGTTCTTAAGCACAAGATCGAAAATAGGAAGACACTAGACTAAAAACAGAACTTTATTGTTGAGCATCTGTAAGAAAAGTCTCCACACCAAATAGGGTCAGAGTAATATAGGAAAATCCATAAAGGATGGGAAACACAGCCCCTCTAAATATTTTATTTATTTATTATAATTACATTGTCACAAGTTTCACATAAAATAATATCAAATAAGTTTTAAATTTTTCAATTACAAAATGTATAATGTATTTTTTATGGCAAAGCCCCAATATGAGGGAGGTAATCAATAATTGAAAGCTTCAAGGCAGTGTCTTCGTGGTTGAGGCCGTTAAATCATTATAGTATAACATACAGTTATAATCAGTTGACAGCTTAGTAATATAATGCGAGTCAGCCAATGAGGTTAGTCCTGGTTGTTAAACCCCACCCACAATTTCATATCAGAACAACCTCATTGGTTCCTCAACACTATTGTCTTGTGCTGTCAACTGATTATAACCGTGTGCTACACTAGATTATTATTAACTATTGATAATGTAAAGGTCTGGGGTTCCCATCCCTGGTTACACTCTCAGTTTATACTAAATTTTTCCAAACAAATTAACACCAACTTTAAATTATACTTTAAGGAAAACGGTTGCCACAACCACATGAGATTGTTCGCACAAGGGTTATCCCTGATAAGCCACAAGGCTCTAAACAGAAGTGGTCACAGGAAGAGGCCCAAGGGTCGATGCTGCGTAGTATTGACAGATGCTAACGTGATGCTACAAGAGGTCTGTATTAAACAGACCTTTTGTTTGATACAGACTGTACATTTATATTAAAAATATATATTTTCTGTGATCATTTTATGTTAAAAAAGCAATATATTAAATAGAGGCAATGTAATTACTTTTTGGTAGGACTGTATTTCTTAAAACTTACACACTTATAGCATACTATTCTCATTTAACAATCAAGGTTCTTAAAACAACCAAAGCGATATGATAAGAAATGATTAGTAATTATGCCTACTTATGATGTAGGTATGTAAAATTATGTATAGCTGAATTGTAGTATGATAAAATTATTTGACCTGAAACATCAGTATAATGTTTTTAAAATTGAAAAGTAAAATTGTTAAGTAGGGACGTTAAAATTATTTCATCTGATTAATTAGGAATGTTAAAACATTTCAGCAGATTAATAAGGAACGTTAAATTTATTTCATTTGATTAATGAGGTATGTTTAAATTATTTCATCTGATTAATTAGGAATGTTAAAATCATTTCAGCAGATTAATAAGGAATGTTAAAATTATTTCATCTGATTAATGAGGAACGTTAAAATGTCAGTGTTTAGGTACATGAAAACACCTAGCTTTGTGTTTTCAATAGCTACTACAAAGTTCAATAGAACATAAATATTTAATAATAATCATCCATCAATTAAATAATTAATAAAAAAATAAGACTATTATCAACATTGAAATATTAACATCATAAAGCACATAAACGCGAATCCACTTATAAAAGAATTTTAATACATCAATAAAGTATAAAAATACAAATAGTAATAAATTATCTAAATGTGCAAACAAAATAGCGAACTGCTACGTGCTACTTTAAAATGTATGCTAAATAGATGTTTAAAGAGACATAAATATACAGAGCCAGTGAAAAAATCGTTTGTGACATGAAGTTATGAATAGCTATAATAAAGATAAAGCTTTATTGGAAAAGTAACAAATATAAGATTATAAACAAATATCTAGTTTACAATTGTACTCCAAGAGCCAGGTTAAAAAAGTGACTTCTTTTGTACTGTTTCAAATTAAATTTTCTCCCAAAAATCCTTAAAAAGATAAAGAAAAAACATATTCTGTCCCTCCAGTTGAGCCCTTTATATAATTGCACACACTCAAAATTTTGGAAATCATATAAATTTTATTATACTTTAAATAAGTGGTTCCCTGTTCATCGGGTTAAAACCTAGAAGAGAATACTAAAAAATACTATTTATAAAAAAAAAATAGCCCCTGCAAATATGCGATGCCCCCAACCCAAAGCCGAATATGTAATTTTCCTAATATGTTCTTTTAAACCAGAACCTATCCCTGAAGACTGCATCTCGATATCTATTATAGTTTTCAAGGAAAAGATAGTGGGGTATTCTAGGGAAACCCCTATAATGTGTATAATGTAAACAAACACACTTAAGGAATGTATTTACATTCTTCATTAAAAGAGTGTTTATTGCCATTAAATCTATTTGTTTACTAAAAAGAAGTAAATAAACAAAAAATAAATAGAAAGAATATAATCCAAGCAAATCAGCCATAAATGTTACCATTTTATGTAGGAATTGTAGAAGACATTTTTTTTAACTCTTAGTTTTATGAAAATTTTTCACTGGCTCGATAAAGAAAGAATGTTAGAGTAAAAAATAGATAATACATAGACGGCCAAAAATTTAATAAAAAGCGACTCTAAACGAGCATCGCATTTAAATAAAGCTTTTGAAGAAAACCCGAGCACAGAGCAGCGGGCATCATTGACAAATACCTTTCTCAGATTTCTTCCTGGTACTTCCAGATGATTTAGCTGTCAAAAAATATTATATTGATATTATGTTTTGCGTTGTGAGGTTAAGTAATAGTTAGAATTAAGGGTGACGTTAAAAATAATAGGAAAAATATAAATTATTATCTAATATAATAATAAACGTCATTCTTAGATTAAAAATCACTAAAATAAAAGGTACACAAGAATTGATTAAAAGAAAATATCGATATTGATTGTAAGGATAGAATTTTTTTATAAAAAATGTATAGCAATTTTCACATTAGTCTATTAATTTTGAATTAATACTGCATTAGTAAAGTTCTATTAATATGTATGAAAATGTGCATATAATTTATACTTCAGTTTAGTCTCTTTGCTTCCAACTCCCATATTACTGGGCATACTCTACTTATACTCATTCTACAGTTAGTCTCTTTGCTTCCACACCCCCTATTTCTGAGTACGACCTACTTACTTATACTCTCTCTACAGTTTAGTCTCATTTCTTCCAAAGTTATATTTCTGAGAGCAACCTACTTATACTTCCTCTACAGTCAGTCTTTTTGGTTTCAAACCCCCTATTACTGAGTACGGCCTACTTATACTTCCTCTACAGTTACTCTCTTTGGTTCCGAACTCCGTATTACTGAGTGCAACCTACTTATACTCCCTCTAAAATTACTGTTATTGGTTCCAAACCCCCTATTACAGAGTGCTACTTATACTCCCTCTACAGTCACTCTCTTTGGTTCCGAACCCCGTATTACTGAGTGCAACCTGCTTATACTATCTCTACAGTTACTCTCTTTGGTTCCCGACCCCGTATTACTGAGTGCAACATACTTATACTCCCTCTACAGTTACTCTCTTTGGTTCTGAACCCCCTATTACTGAGTGCAACCTGCTTATACTATCTCTACAGTTACTCTCTTTGGTTCCCCCATATTACTGAGTGCAACATACTTATACTCCCTCTACAGTTACTCTCTTTGGTTCTGAACCCCCTATTACTGGGTGCGACCAACTTATACACCATTTACAGTTTCTTTTTGCTTCCAAAATCTTCATCACTGTGTATTCCCTAACTACAGATTCTCAGCATTCACACTACCTCAGAACAATTAGGATGAAAAAGAAGAATGTAAAGGTTAATTGTTAACAACATTAATGAACAAAATACTGTATCCTATATACCTGCAACCTAGGTCGAATTTTTAGGTTGGTTTTCAACAAAAACTACTGCAGCGTGATATATAATACAATCAATATAATCCACCTAGTAAACATAACGTAAACATCAAGAAGCTATTATATGTTGCTTTGAATCTCTGTGTAAATGTCTATCCATGACCCCTTATATAAGAGATGAACTCTGCTCATAAGGATCTGCTCTAGTTGAACAGTTAGTTTTGAAAATCAATTTGTCTACCAGTTCAAATAGCTGATCATTCTCTTTTTATATAAAATACTAATCCCACCTGTCCTCGAGTTCGTTATGTTTCCTCCTGCAATTATCTCACTAAATGCCCTACTATTCAGACATAGATATCGATTTCTCTTTCGTTCTATTTAAATTGATGTTATTATTTCTTCTTATTATGTTTATATTATTTCAGCTTTTGTTTAAAATTTATTTCATATGAAATATTCCAGTCTTAACACTAAACTCTTTACTAGCCTTGTCGTACATATTTGATTGTGAAGTTATTTTGTCGTGGGGTCAGTTTAAATTTTACTTTGCTGTAAGTTGTGTGTTTTATAATGCAATAGTGTTTATAAGCACTCCAACGCTGTTTATCTGTTTAGAGCTAAGAATATATTATTCATGTATAATTTTCTAAAAAATCGGGTAAGGGGTACCTCGGAACTTTTCCTCATCACATTGGACCCGTTTCACTTATCGTCAGACAGTAATAAATACATTTGTTTTATACCCAGCAGTCACTCATCTAAGCACAGACCTTACTGGAAGCTGCTTAACTATTATGATCTGACAAAAACTTGGATTGATATAAGTATATCAAAGTACTATCTAAGTAGAGAGTATATGGATATACTACTATGGTAGATATACTTACCATATTGAAACTAAACTTAGTATACTTATTTATTACATACAAAATGTATATCCCTTTTTTTTACATAAAAATGTATATCCCTTTTATTACATAAAAAATTGTATATCCCTTTGATTACATAAAAAATGTATATCCCTTTTATTACAAAAAAAATGTAAATCCCTTTTATTATATAAAAAATGCATATCCCTTTTATTACATAAAAGGGATATACTTGTACCAAATTTCAACTTAAATAGATTTAAAAAAACATAATTAAGTCATTTGATAAAACTTTAACTAATGCTGATAATAAGATGAAACTTTGCACATATGTTGGTTTTATATATGACTACATGCATGCCAAATCTTAAATCGATCAAAACATTATTCTGCGTTTTTGAATTTTCAAAATTTTTGCTGTAATTATTTCCGGTTCATAAAAAAAAATCATAATTTTTAGGATTGGACAATTAGACCTAAAGATTGATTTTTGTATCAAGTTTCAACTCATAAACATAAATACACTGGGAGATATGATAACAGACACATACACACAGAAAAGACAGTCAATTTTGTAAGAACTATAAGGTTTTAAAAACACCTCAAACGGATAATTCAGGTGAAGTCTCAGTTTCAGGTCTTTTGTAAAAACAGTAAAAAACTTTATACCTACGGTATAAATGAGGAAAAGGAAAAATATACATAGTTAACAACATAGTAGGTTTGTATAGACTTTTTAAATCAACAAAATGTCAATAAAACAATTAAAACATAAACTCAACAACAGAAAATCAAGACTTTACATTGCGTTGAAATAAATCCAGATTGAAATCGTGGTAAGTAATCAAATCAAAACAGAAAGCACAAAAAATTAAAATATTGAGAACAGACGGGTTACCTTTATGTGAGTGCCTTTGTCTTTTAGAGAACGTACACGGAAGGAATGTCCTCTTCGCATGGACGACCAAACACTCCCAAAGAGTGAATGATTCCTCTACAACACAATATATTTGCAATTAAAATGGCAAACAATTGTATTTTATATGATATGATTTTCAATTTCAGCTGAACACAGCAGTTAGATGAAAAAATATTTATAACTTCTATTAGGATAAATTTGTAATTTATATCTGAACAAATTAATTAATTATATCTCAATAAAAATGTAACTTTTATCAAGATAGATGTGTAGCTTCTATCAGGATAAATTTATACTTTTATTAAAATGAGTGTTAATTTATATCAAGATAGATGTGTAGCTTCTATGAGGATATATTTATTCTTTTATTAAAATAAGTGTTAATTTAAATCAAGATAGATGTGTAGCTTCTATCAGGATATATTTATACTTTTATTAAAATGAGTCTTAATTTATATCAAGATAGATGTGTAGCTTCTATGAGGATATATTTATTCTTTTATTAAAATAAGTGTTAATTTAAATCAAGATAGATGTGTAGCTTCTATCAGGATATATTTATACTTTTATTAAAATGAGTGTTAATTTATATCAAGATAGATGTGTAGCTTCTATCAGGATATATTTATACTTTTATTAAAATGAGTGTTAATTTATATCAAGATAGATGTGTAGCTTCTATCAGGATATATTTATACTTTTATTAAAATGAGTGTTAATTTATATCAAGATAGATGTGTAGCTTCTATGAGGATATATTTATTCTTTTATTAAAATAAGTGTTAATTTAAATCAAGATAGATGTGTAGCTTCTATCAGGATATATTTATACTTTTATTAAAATGAGTGTTAATTTATATCAAGATAGATGTGTAGCTTCTATCAGGATATATTTATACTTTTATTAAAAATGAGTGTTAATTTATATCAAGATAGATGTGTAGCTTCTATCAGGATATATTTATACTTTTTTAAAATGAGTGTTAATTTATATCAAGATAGATGTGTAGCTTCTATGAGGATATATTTATTCTTTTATTAAAAAAGTGTTAATTTAAATCAAGATAGATGTGTAGCTTCTATCAGGATATATTTATACTTTTTTAAAATGAGTGTTAATTTATATCAAGATAGATGTGTAGCTTTCTATCAGGAATATATTTATACTTTTATTAAAATGAGTGTTAATTTATATCAAGATAGATGTGTAGCTTCTATCAGGATATATTTATACTTTTATTAAAATGAGTGTTAATTTATATCAAGATAGATGTGTAGCTTCTATCAGGATATATTTATACTTTTATTAAAAATGAGTGTTAATTTATATCAAGATAGATGTGTAGCTTCTATCAGGATATATTTATACTTTTATTAAAATGAGTGTTAATTTATATCAAGATAGATGTGTAGCTTCTATCAGGATATATTTATACTTTATTAAAATGAGTGTTAATTTATATCAAGATTGTGTAGCTTCTATCAGGATATATTTATACTTTTATTAAAATGAGTGTTAATTTATATCAAGATAGATGTGTAGCTTCTATGAGGATATATTTATTCTTTTATTAAAATGAATGTTAATTTATATCAAGATAGATGTGTAGCTTCTATGAGGATATATTTATGATTTATTAAAATGAGAGTAAATTTATATCAAGATATATGTGTAACTTCTATCAGGATAGATGTCTAACTTCTATCAATGTAGATTTGTACTTTAGTTAGAATAAAATTTTAACTTCTATCAATATAGATGGGCAAGTTCTACTTACAGTCTATGGACTACTTTAAAAATCTTGACAGGTCAGTTTAGGCAATGCTACAAAAATCCCTACAAGAAGGGAGTCGGAAAACACTCTGTAAACAAATTAGGATATTTTACCCGTGTTTTCTTGGCGATGTTTTTTACATTTTTTTGAGTATTTTTTTTTTATAATATCATTTTCAGTAGTTGATTCATTAAAAGTTATCATTAAAAGTAGTTTTTAAAACTATGTAAACACAAGAAGAACCACAAATGAAGTGAACGATTGCAGGGAAGGAGGTTATTTCCCTGGAGTGGTTTTGGGGGCAGGGATTTTTTTTTGTCTTTTCAAGTAATTGGTCAATCCCCAAAAAGCTTATGACCTTGGGGATTTTTAAACTAAACAATGGACTGTAGTCTGTTTGCTACTTTGCTGGCAGACTAAATGTAAAAAATATTAAATGTAAGGAGAAAATGTTTACTTTTTTAGAGACCTAAAATTTTTATTTACATTAAAATACTACAACAAGTAAAACAAACTTACCCTGTGCATGGGCTCTGGGTTGTCATCCATACATTCTTCCAAATTTCCAGATATAGCTCTCTTTAATTCTGGTCCAGCTTCATGAAGGGTTCGTAGACCAGCCTAAAATGTACAATCTAAAATTAATTCTCATTTAAATTTTTTTTTATCATTTATCACAAATTTATTCTATTGAAGACAGTTATGTGTTAAAAGGTGGGCTGAACTTCGGTATACGGTGCACCCTGTTATCAATACTATATATCGATATATTTTTAGTTTAGAGATGTGACGTAGGAATAATCGATATATGCCTTTTCTGTTACGTTTATGAACATATTTTATTATTTTTAAAATGTTTTTTTGTTGTTTGTGTTTTTTTTATTTGTTGTAAAATGGTTTATAACTATTTTCATATTTTTTTTATGTTTTTATAATGTTTTAACTATGTTTTCATAAGAATAATCGATGTTACGCCACATCTAATTTTATGTTACGCGTATTTTTTACGTATTTTTGTATTTGTTAGTTTCAGGTTTTTTATTATATTTTTGTTGTTAATGTTTTCATTTATTTATTGTATGGTTTTTTTTTAATTTTTTAATTATAAATAATAATTTAACGACGCTGCTTATCTTTTAAGTGCTCAGTTCTCGTTTACGTGTCGCGTAACTAAAAATATATCGATATATAGTATTGATAACAGGGTGCACCGTATACCGAAGATTTACCAAAAGGTGTGCTAGGCAACCATTTTGGGTGCATAAAACCACAGAATTCATAATTTGTCAGAGTAACTGGAATTATGAAATTATTACTAACATCAAGATATGATTTTGCATTTGCAGTACTGTTTTTGATCACATTTCTATTTTTAAAGTGATGTAAGAAATTCATACAGTATTAGACACAACACAGTGGTCTAACTCACCTGGAATAAGCTGTTTTAGACAGGCCTGTTTTTTAGTTCTCCGTTTCTCCACTAGAGGCAGGTCAGTTCACGTTGCCCCACATATATAAAATAATTATTTCTTCATTTTCAAGATTAAAATTAATCAAAGGTATTGTATTATTAGTGACAATATTAAAAATTGTATTAATTATTTTAAATGTAAATTTTTTATAAAATATAATAAAAATATAAATGATATGTAATTTTTAACTAGACCTGGATATCATGATAACCATGACGTGCAGAAGTGGAAATTAATTTGGCACGCTTTTTAATAGAAAAAAGCTAAATAAAGGCTTATGCTTATGCTAAATGCTTATCATATTTTCTAAACAAATAATATAAACAACTAAAAATGTTCATATATAAGTAAAAATTTGTTTTGTTTACATAATTTATAAACATAAATTGACCTCTCAATTTAAAACTGATATCAATATTGATAATGGTGGCACAAGATGAAAACTAGCGCTCAGTGCTGTCTGTAGTTCATACAACTAGCCCCTGTTTTAGGACCACCTCAAACCAGAGAGTTGGATCACTGTGTCCCGCGCCCTCACCCTTACTGTATGAATTTCTACATCACTTTATCTATTTGTGTCAGCAATTAATTAAATCGCTCCAATCTAGTGATTAAGAAATTTAATCTAGTGATTAAATTGATCTAATCTAGTGGATTAGGTCAGCCAGGCAAGTAGGGGAAGTCTGCCACTAGTTTATTTTGGATAATATAGCTCAATTCACTAAGTATAATATTTATTACAACATAATAAATATTAAATTATACCATTAGTGGTTTTAACAGAGATTTTGTGGTATAGACTCACCATGATGTTTAATAAAAAAAAACACACACTAGAATTAAAAACAATTACTATATTGTTAACCACAATAGTATAAAAAATTATAACTGACTGGTTTCGTCATCATCAGAGCTGTTTACAGGCTGTCTGTAAACAGCTCTGATGATGATGCAAAGTCGAAACCAGTCAGTTATAAGTTTTTATACTATTGTAGTTGACAATATACTAATTGTTTCTAATTCTAGTGAGTGTGTGTTTTTTTTTATTAAACATCATATTAAATTATAAATTTTTACCTGTAGTGTTGCAGTATTGTGCGCTTCTTTATCACCATCTTTAAGTTCTTGTTCCTTCCTTTTCTTAAATCTTCTAAAATAATCTTGAATAAGGAATGTAGCATAAAATTTACCGACTGTCACTTCATCATCAACTGAAATTATAAATAACTATTAGAACAAAATATCTTAAACAAACAATAAGTGGAACAAAAAAGGTCAAAACTGGCGAGTAAGCATATGTGAATTTTATAAAAGTCACGGAAAGCACAGCTAAGCCTAGCCCACCCAAATCCTTTCAGTAGTAGAAGATCAAGCAGGAGCTACCCCTGAAGAATGCATCTCAATGTCTATTATAGCTTTCGAGAAAAAATATAGTGCAGCATTCTGGGGAAACCTTCAACAATGTCAGTCACAGCCTTCATGATGATAATATTCCATTTTAAATAGGATTTAAACTTGCATTAAAATTCTCTTTTATAGTTAAAACTTTATAATAATAATAAATCGTTTATTTATATATAAATACCTGTTTACAAAGGTTAAATTACAAATTATAAATAAATAAAATCATATATATTGACCATTTGTGTCGCATAAGCTCAAGGCTTGTGCGCGACAGGAATGTATAATTCGTTATAATTATATTATAATGAAATTCAGTTGAATTAATTCTTTTATTTTATTCTAATATCTGTATCACCAACACCAATTTAGCAGGTTTATCATACAGGCGCCAGGGTGACCCTATCAACTTGATTGAAGTAGACTTCAGTTGATTCATATGGGCTTAAGTCTGATTCAATATCTGATTTACCATAGCTTGAGCCTTGTTCAGTCAAACACATACCATAGCACATAAATATGTGCCAAATAGTAACTTGGCACATATTTATTTATTCTTCATACTGAGCTGTCCACCAGTAGGGTATGGATGCGACACATTATGTACCGATTTAGGGTTAGTTTATTATTGAAAAGTAAATGTTTATTTTAGTGATGTGCCAAGTTGATTTTTAGCGTGTCAATTCAAGTAGACTAGAGTTAATTCAAATTGGCTTAACTCTGATTCAAATAAACTCAAGTATATTCTAATAAATACTGTATTTTCTGGTCGATACAAGTCAACATGCATCAATATAAGTCTGCTCGAGTTAATAAATTGACTAGGGTTGATTGCAATTGACTCAAGTCCGCTTGTACGGACTTGTGTTGACATGAATAAACTTAAGTGGCCTTGAGTCAAATTATGTTAATTTGAACAGACTCAAAAACAGATGTTTCTTAAAAAATTGTGTGGTGTCTGCCTTGACACTAATGGACAGCTTATAATGAAGAATAAATAAATACGTGCCAAGTTACTATTTGGCACACATTTATGAGATATAGTATGCATTTGACTGAACAATAATAATGATATATTATTTATTAGAATATACTTGAGTTTAGTAAAAGCCGACTTGAGTCAATTCAAATTGACCCTAGTCAATTTTCGAGCTGACTATTGATATTGCTATATTGATTCAAGTTGACTTGATTTTTCTTGTACTGACTGGAATATACATCACATCATATCATATCACCATTTATTGCAAATTGATTTTACTAGTTAAAATTTACATATTCTTTTTTCAAAGCATCCATGCAAATCAGCATTGAGCTGTGGTTCTGGAATATACATTATTTTTAAAATATACTTAAGTTTATTTGAATCAGAGTTAAGCCAATTTATCAACTCAAGTCTACTTGAATCGACATGTAAAAAATGACTCAGCACATCACTAGAATAAACATTTACTTTAAATAATAAACTAACTCCCTAAATCGGTACATAATGTGTCCCATCCATCCCTTACTGGTGGACAGATCATTATAAAGAATAAATAAGTATATACTAAGTTACTATTTGGCACATATTTATGTGCTATGGTATGAGTCTGACTAAACAAGCCTTTGCATAGTTTCCATGGTCTGTTGGACCATCATGGCTCAACTGCTATAACTTTCCAACTAAATATATTATACAGTTCTTTGTATATTATATAGAGAAAGAAATCAAGTTCTTTTTCTATCCTCTCTTCAGAAATCCTACGAAAATATGTTTCTCCTCTAAATCCTTTCCATATCCATAAAAGTAGCAATAGGCTACATGTTTTAGCATTAGTAAGACGTGAAGACATCAAAATTATAATAAGAAATATTACCTCCAGGAGGTGGTACCACTTGATCAAGTAATTTAGGGCTGGTTCGCTTCCAAATTTTCTTGATTACAGCTCTAAGTTCTGCATTAGCTTCATCAATGTTACCCTCTGTTTTGATTTTTAATGAAGTTCTAACGACTGCAAAGAGTGTTGCATTAAATAGAACTGTTCCGTCACTATTGAGTGGCATGTTCATAGAAACCAATCTCTGTAAAATAATACAAGTAATTACTTAAATAGGCCTCTTAGTATCAGTGTTATTATAACTTGATTATGCTGTCAGAGGTTTATGATTTGTAGTCCAACTATGCTTTCAACTATTATAAATAGAAATTGTAATAGAATATTTTGCCAACAACAAACAATCCTTTAAAAATATGTCACACTATGGATATTCAAAAATGGGTTAATTTCCTGCAGAACAAATAGCCCCAAAACGGACATTAATATTATAATAATACAATGTGCATTATATTATAATAATACAACCAGTCTGGAGTCGATACAACCACTCTAAGTGACCACAAAGTCAAAAACACCATGGATATTAAGAAGAAACCAAAATACCTATCGATAAAATATAATTTTTAAGTAGGGTGTCATTTTCAATGGTTTTTGGGTGCTGAATTAAACAAAACCAGTCTTATTTTACTGTATTTTAGTTTATAACTTCAAAATAATTCCGACGCGGAGATCTCCAAGCCAGGCAAATTTTCTTTGAAAAGTGCGCTTTCTTACTTATCAACCCAATTTTTCCTTAAGTGCTAGGGTTAAAAAAAATCTTTATTCCATTAAACTACATTAATAACAATAGCATGCGTCATTACATATTGAGATTTTATTTGAAAAAAAAAAATAAAGTTAAAGTTAAAGTATTCTTTCATATCATAAAAAGGCTCATCTATTAAAAAAAATGTATTTCCTTTTTAAAATTTGTCATATTTGAGATTTTAATACTCTCAAGTAGCTTGTTATATATCTTAATACCAAGACAAAGGAAATTGGCTAAAAAGATTGTCGAGACCTTGATTTCTTCAGTCTATGCTCTCAAATGGTTACAACTTGTTGTTTAATTTTTTCAAAGAAAATGCATTAAAAATAGCATAAACTGATATCGAAATGGCTGTGAATTATAACACACATGGCTTTGCCTTGTAGAGTATAATCTATGGGATAAATATGCACATTAACTTTTCATGCGCATATTTTATCTTTTTATTATCTTTTTTTTTTAAATTTAAAAAAATTAAACAACAAGTTGTAATGCCACTGCTCAGGTTTTTAAATATATACCGAAGCACTTAAGCAAAAATTGATAAGCAAGAAAGCACGCATCTCAAAGAAAATTTGCCTAGCTTACGGACTTTCGTGCCAGATTTTTTTTTGTTTTTCAGGCCACTCTTAAACTAAACACCTCAATTATTAGTAATTACTTTGCAAGCAACTCGATGGGGACATAATTTTCCAAAGCCTAATGGAGGAGAAATCTTTCTTAACAAAGTAACAACATCCAAATGTTTGATCCTTCCTTTAGCATCTGGATCATATTCACTCCACAGTCTTATGAATTCATCCAAATGATGAGGTCCGAGAATTGACCAATCTCTAGTTAGATAGTCAAAGTTATCCATAATTACTGCTACGAAGAGATTGATAATCTGTAATAGAAAATTTAATAATTAAGTAAGAAATTAACACTAAAAAGATATTTAGAATAGAGGTAAGATAAAAATAGTATGCATCAAAGATATTTTTAAAATATCTGAGATGAGAAATTGAGTAAGACTCATTCCTCTAATGTTGTATACACAACTTACTTGTAACTTAACATACAACTCAAAGCAATTAATAACTTAATAATTACAACATAAGTTATTCCAAACATAGGCATTAGCCTTAATCAATCTAAAGTAATGTTTTTTTAATAATTGTGCTTGATTTTGTAAAAGATTTTGTTAACATTTAAAGAGATACCAAGTTTGAAAAACTCTTGTCACCTATAATACTCCACTAGACGTTGTAGCGAGCCATTTGGTTAACACTTATATTAGTTGTTTCAGCTCGCAGTGAGATGGGGATATACGATTCCACTTCCCCCACCTCGTCAACTACAAGGTCTTACTATTCTACCCCTTCAGATTTTACAGTTCTTCCCTTATTATACCTCGTAAAGCATTATTTATTTTAATTAAGACCGTAATTGATTAATAAATTGATATTAAATTTTAAGATTCATATTAATAAATTGATATTAAATTTTAAGATTCATATTAATAAATTAATCATCGTGTTTGTCTAATTCTTCAATTTTTGTGTGTTAATGTATTTTTTGTATCTTTATGTATAGAGTTAATAAATTTAAAGTAATTTAATTGTATAGAACTCAAGTCAATTGTTTTCTTCTTTCTCTATTTTATTGTATTTTATTTTAAATTAAACAGTACTTCATATTATATTATAATTCTATGTCTGATGACTTCTATCGTTATATCTCTATTATTTTACATTGAATCAATAAATGAAGACAGAGCTTGATTTCTGTTGACTTCTATCTTTAGTCTCTATTATTTTACTTTGAATCAATAAATTAAGACACAGCTTGATTTCTTGAAGAATAAATCAAAATATTTTTAAAAAAGTAGGTGCAAGAGATTAAGAATTTAAAAAAAGAATAATTTGATATTAGATTAACGGTCATAAATAGTATAATGATAAGAAATATCCATTCTATAGAGACGAGCCCCTCTCGCTTATTGGTTGCAGGAGACGCAAGAGTATTACTCCCCACCTCTCTCACTAGATATACTCAAATACCTACCTACACAGTAATATACACTTTACTAGAAGTGTTAACCAAATGGCTCGCTACAACGTCTAGTTAATACTCCCGTTATAATTTTCGACAAGGTTATGTGACTAAGAATCAGCTGGAAGGAAGAAAAACCTAACGCTTGTAACACAGTAAAAGGTAAGAAAAAAGTCTTTACAGATGCGAGGGGGAAGTGCTCATTTTTACATTAGCGCCTAACATAATAATGGATTAGGAAGCGTGCGTATTAAAATAAATACCTTTAAGCATTTTCCCCCAAAGTTGGAAGCCTGCTGCTTCTATTAAAACAGCTGTTTATTCATGTCGAAACTTATAACGCGAGTAGTATAAATAATGACAAATCTGGGATAATCATTTTAAGGTATTTCTTGCCATTTTACAGTTATGTAAAACATGACTTACTAAGAATGAACAGAGAACATAAAAGGAAATGAAATAAGGGAATGCTATATCTGATCCACATCCAGTTTTTTCATCTGATCTTGTATCACAAAGAACTTTTTCAGGGTTATTGGATGTAGCTAACATGATTTCTTGCCAAGCTTCACCTGAAATGCAAATATTCATTTAGATAAAAATCAAATAAAACAAGGAGGCATAATTCAGCAATTATATGCTTACATCCCAAAAATTAATATTTTGAATATTAGGATGCAATAGAACTATAGTTCTTGAACTTTAACCGTATGTAATAACTATATACCTTACCTGTAGCGGAGCGAAATAAGACTAAAACAGCTTGAGGAAATGTTTGGAAGTTATTATTACGATGGATTGCCGTTTCATCATCAAGATTTATTTTACCAAATACCTGAAACGTTTGCAAAAAAATTAAAAGTATCAAGAATAACTTATTTTACAAGTAGATAATTGGGATTTTAAGATTTTTCTCTAATTTAATTGTACTTCATTTATTGAGTATACAGGAACAATTTTGTCACAAGTATTAGATTTCGTACAGGGTCAAGATGATCTAGGGGTCCAACGAACTTAGCTTAACCATTCTCTTAGCAAAACAGTAATTCCTGTTCCAGCCATCAGGACAGTAATTGTTTCATTCGCTTCGATGGCACATAGTGTGCTAAACCTTTAAGGGAGAGAGTAATTAAGGCCTTAAGAAGTGGGATACTTGAAAAGGGTTGAACAAGTAATTCCTCCGCATCTCCACAATCTAAATTAAAATTAGTTCAGTTTGAGAGTAACAAGTTTTGTAATACTTACAATTTGAAACCAATTTTATTCTCAATAAAAGTGTTGAGATACACACAATAATGCACACTCCTTAACTTGGATCTTAACAGTGAATACGCATTACCTTATTATAGAATAGAATAGAATAGCCATTTATTAGTCAATACAATTAAGCATGTTTACATAGGTTTTTATTTTTTACATTTTTAAAGACTAATCAGCTGAAGCTGTGGCAAGTTTGAATTCGCAATTTATATTTATTTATGATAATATCGATTTTATATTTTTAAATTACAATTTATTCTTCTAAAAATTAAAAATACCTTATTAAATAGTATACAAAATAAAACCAATACTACTTTACCTGCATTCCAATAACAGCATAGATGAAGAAAAGCATAACAATCAGAAGCGCGACGTAAGGAAGAGCTTGAAATGATTTAATGAAAGTCCACAGAAGAGTTCTTATTCCTTCACCTTTACTCAACAGTTTAACTAACCTCATGACTCGGAATAATCGGAAAAAGTTAATAGATATCAACGTTTCGCCAGGCTATTTGACAATCAATCACACAAATTAAAACATTTTTAACAAATTAAAAATATAAAAATTGATGTTTCTGAATTGCAGACGTACTATGCCGAGATTATGTAAATATGCCGAGATTAATGCAATTGAAGATGATCAATTTAAATTTAGAATGTGCACATTTCTATTTCAATCATTTGTTTTTACATTGTGTTTTTTACTCATAAAATGCACCTTGTCATTGTAGATTTGTACATGATTTATGTTTCTCTGTACAAAGTATCAAAAACATAATACAAAAAGTATTAAAAACATTTTGGTTATAATTAGTTATTTAGTGTATAAGAAATCTAGGGGAAGTGGAAGAACAGTAATGCTACTGAACTTCCTCCTTTTTATTTTTCAAGATATTGTATATTTTAAAACTATATTGTATTGTAAAAAAGAAAAAATAAATAAACCTTTTTTATTTTTATTTATTTATTTATTATTTTTATTTCTTCTTAAGACTCATGTCATGTCCAGTATCAGCTTAAAAGTTCTTACTTTTGAATCAACTATTATCATAGTTTATTCATAGTATTATTATAAGAATCAGTTAGTAATTTATAAGAATCTATCATAACTAAATCAGTATAGCATAGAAGTCGGCATTGCTTATTTATACTATCATAGCTATAACAGTATAGCATAAAATCGTCATTGCTTATTTATACTATTATAACTATAACAGCATAGCATAAAAATCATCATTGCTTATTCATACTGTAGTAACTATAACAGTATAGAATAAAAATCATCATTGCGTATTTATACTATAATACTATAGCATAACAATCATCTTGCGCTGTTCAATAAAAAGAGACACGTATGTGTCATATTATTAAAAAATATAATATTACTATAATACAATATTTTAATAAAAAATCTTCTTCTAGTTGTTTACAATGTAATAAATAATTAATTAATTTGACAAAATAATATATCTTCATTTAATATTTTAATCCATCATAATTTTTACAGATTTGAGGATATTGCACATACACAATCCACAATTCAGATATTTTTTATTTTAATTGAGTCCAGCTAATTATGATCAGACTTCAAAAAGACTTAGTATAACATGTGCTTTAATTGTATTGTCATGATTAATTTTTACAAAGCATAATAGCAAGTCCATATAATTCCATTATTTTTTATAAAAAGCGATAAAGGATTACATTGGATTTGCGATATTAAGTATATTAAAAATGAACAGTTTAAACATAACAAGTTACCAATAATAAATAACTTGTTGATAAATAAAGTATACTACTAAATAGCTGTCATTAATATTAGCTTTTAGAACTATATTCACCTGCTATGAGCTAGTAAGGTTTTTACTGTAATTATCAAGTTAAACAAATGCCAGTGAATTCCTTCCTTCCCAATTCGTGGCCAATGGATATATAGAATATCGTCATGTTAAAACAAAATGCTGCCAGCATCTTCATCTTACGGCAGCACAGATAATTATTGCATTTGTTAATTCCTTATGTATGAGCATAAGGATTATATATTAAAGCAAGCCCACTAGGGGGTTGTAATATGGTTATCCTGTGACCTCACCCAAGTACCTGCAGGTATTTTTTTACATTCCAAAGTTGGACACCTGTTGTTTCTATTAAAACAGCTGTTTTTCCATGTCAAAAGATATTGCAAGTAAAGTAGTAGTAGTAGTAAGAAATATAAATTTTTATATTCTTAAAAAAGTGTAATTTTTTATCAAAAAATGACAAAACAGATTTATAAACTAAATAATGTATTACAGGCCCAAAATAGTGAATGATACAATCTCTATCGCAAATCCAGACACCCTTTCAAACCACTCAAAATAAGATCATATCGCTCAACAACATTTTTAAACCTCAAAATATGCTCTTATGCAAAAGCAGTCTACTTACTAAGCAATGATACCATACTCTAGCATGCTTAAGCTTTATAATCAACAAATTAAGCAAAAATATATAAGTGAAAAACAAATATACATACATTCATATCTGAGTAAATGATGTCTATGAAACTTCCCAGCACTATAATAAAATCAAAAACGTTCCAAGCGTCTCCAAAATAATTCTGAAAATATAAATAATAAAAATTGTAATATAAAAAAATGTCAGAGACCACAGTATTAAGAGTTTTTTAAGGTGGAACTGGCCTAAAAAGAATAAAAAAATCATATTACCAAGATTTCAACTATAAATAGTCTTTTTCAAGGTACATAGTTATAAAATAATAACAAAGAATAAACTTGTAAATTTCAAGGGGTTAGCCTCTCCATAAGTAGATCTTTATTTAGTTTTCTGTATAATTTTATTTTAAAAATGTCCTCAGTAACGACTTTTGTAGGTGAGGGTGTTATGTCCTTCATAGGTAAGAGTTTATTTTTTGTTATTATTTTATAAATATATAACTTGAAAAAGACTTAATTGTTTTTTTATTTTTTTTTTAGATCAGTTCCACCTAAAAAAAACTCATAATTTTAAAAAATAGAGGGTAAAAATAAGATTTTAAATTCTAAAGAATTAGCTACTATTGTAAACTTGAGTAGGGTTTCATTCAAGGGGGGTTCGGGGGTATACTCCCCCCCCCCCGGTCAGACAAATTAAATGTAACCCTTCTTTGGGGTTAAAAATACCCCCTATAAGTAAAAATGTGTCTCTTGCCAAAAATTGTAATTTACCATTATTATTTTAGTAAATATTACCCAATATGTTAATTGTGTTAATACTTTTCTGGTTAAATATTGATTATTTGTTTTTTGCAATGTTTGAAATCATTATTAATCTCCTTTTCACCTCTTGGAATTATTTGTAAAAATGATTAAGTGACGGCAAATGGTTCTCTTCCTTTGTAGACGATTGGTAGATCATTAGTAGATAGCCCTCCAAGGAGAGACAACATTTTTTCCATCTTAAGCAGAAGACGACTAGAAAAAATACAGTCAAAATAAAAAATAAAACTACTTGTAATAAGATCACTCACTTTAAACCTGAAAGCTGCCAACTTCAGCACGAATTCAGCAGCGAATATCACTGTAAATATAATGTTAAACTTATCCAGAATATCCGAGTATATTTGGGGTTGTTCATGAAATTTCATAGCCAGTGCTATAGTATTAACCATAATTAATGAAAATATCGTATATTCAAACGGTTGTGATGTAACAAACCACCATATTTTATATTGAACTCGATGTTTAGGTATGTATCTTCGAACTGGTTTAGCTTTCAACGCAAATTCTATGCAGTTTCTCTGTAACAAATAGATAATCATGAAATAGTAACTATGTTACTACCACTATGTAATATGTAAAACATTTGATCTACTTAAGGCTGCAACATTAGTCATTACTGAACTGTTAAGCTAATATCAATAAGATATTTTTAAAACAGTACAGGAAATGTTCTTCGTAATACTCTACCTCCTAGGGAGTTATGGTACATTTAAATGTAATGGTAAAAAAGTCAAAACACCCTAGGAGGAGAAATAAAGGAGTCCGTGTTATTAAGTGAATTTCGGTGTTTCTTGTCTTATAAACATGATTATTATTTATAAATAATATTTTTTTTCGGGCGGCTGTAAATTAGACACTTTACATCCACAAAGAAGTTTTGCAGACTGTCGAAACTGTCGACAGTTGTCAAAGTTGCTTTGACAACTTCAAAGCAATATTTACTATCTCTAATCTCGTAGCAAGTCTTAAAAAACCTTTTCCTACTTTTTTATTTATTTAATAATAATAATAATAAAGTTTCTTATTTAATTTAATAATTTATTGCAATCTTAATTATTTGCTGTAACCAAAAAAATTAAACATAACATTTTAAAGAATAATATTCTTATGTTCATTTTTTAAGCCGTAAGTAGATAAAATACTATATGCTACTACCCAGCAAAGGAAACATCGCCTACTCCTGCCAGCAATTACATGCATCTGCTCCATCTCTGCAGGCAATTTTTTATATGCCTGACTCGCCTTCTCTTCATCAATAAAATGGATTAATTACCAGCCTCGACTTAAGCCTTGGCTGTTAATTATTATAACCTACCCTCGCTTTCAGCTCGGAGGCTAATTTATAAAACTTGTCTGCAAAATTCGATCTTTCATCTTGCTATTATTTATTTTTTAAACAATAAATAAGTTTATTGTTTATAATTTAAAAACAATAAATGAGTTTATATCATTTACTGACTAACAAAGTCAGTTATTTTAAAAACTGTTTCATACTAAAACACTCTAAAAACGCGAAAGGTTGTGGGGGACTTCAATATCAATTTGCAATTGAGAATTGCAAATAATTGACACCGATAGGTTTTAAGTGATTTTAATAATTACAGGCATTTTATTTTAATTAATAAGTACAGGCACTAACTTGATTTTTATCCAATTCACAGTTTTTGTATTCCTGTTCACCCTCATTCTGGAATGTGACGATAACAAAACCTACGAAGATATTAACCATGAAGAATGCAATAATAATTATATAAATTATATAATATGCTGCAACTATTGGTCTGAAGTTATGTATTGGTCCATGGTCTTCTTTATTAGAATCTATGGAAACGTAGAGTAACCTGAAAACAAATTTACATGACTAAAAATTGATTACAATTATTATTAAAGAAAATATTAGTAATAAATATAATTGATAATGGGGTACTAATGAGACATTAAAAAATTTACTCCAGTTTATTTCATATTTTAACTATATATCGTATCTACACTTGATACATATCCATGCTATATCGACAAAAACTAGTGATATTTAAATACTATTTTATATTAAATGGTATTTAAATATCACTAGTTTTTGTCAATATAACATGAATCCAGGATAGATACAAAATACAGTACAGTTAGAATATTAAATGAACTGGAGTGAATTTTGTAATGTCTCAATAGTGCTTCATTATTAATTATATTGCAATCATGGAGATTAATAAAAATTCTAATAGTATTAATAATAATTAGTAAGAAATCATGAGAAATAAATTTAGAGTAGAAAATGATATTAAGTAACAGAAAATAAAGAACAGTACATGAATAATAAATTTATAGCAGAAATAGTTTCAAGTAGGAAGTGATAAGAAATAGTACTACGTTAAATAGTAATAAGTTATAAACGAAACGTAGTAGATAGTAACAAGGAAATAGAAATACTAATAAAAGTAAACTAGAAATTAGATCTTCCCGTGGTGACCGCATTACTTTAGATGTTGAGTCCGATGTTTACTTCCATTGTGAAGGTATCTTCAGGAGTGTATTAATGGAAATCTTTGATATACACACTATATTCTACAAAACTGAACAGGCAAAGAAGAAGAGGGTTGCACTGTTTTTGACATTATCTTAGAGGACAAAGATTTTAGCCATGATAACCATGACAAAGATTATAGGTTTCGAATATCAGGTGTCATGATCATCTCATAGAAATAACCGCGGAAGCCTACGAAGTTTATTAAACTAGAAAAAATTATAGTAGGGAGTAGCATAAGGAATAATAAATATTAACAAAAAAGTAGTCGATAAGTATTAACAAAAAAAATAATAAATTTTGAGTGAAATAAGTTACACATTTAAGACAGCAGTAAAAAATATTGAGTTAAAAATTATAAACTAAAAGTATTAAATAGTAATAAGTAAGTATTAAAAAAAGAAATAAAATAAGTAATAAGCATAGAAAAGAAATAGTTATTGTAGGAAGTAGAATCATTAGATAATCCTAACAACTAAAAGAAGAAAAATAAATATTAGTAAAAAAGTTGTATTAGAAGTTTAAGTCTTACGTAGGCCATCCTTCAAACGTAGATACAGTAAACAAAGTCAGCATAGCTTCAGCAACGTTATCAAAATTAAATTCATTATTTTCCCATTCTCTTAGTTCTTGTTTCGGTTTGGTAATATCACCTTCGTCGTACACTAAATATGTACCTCTAAAATATACAAACAAATTGCAGATAATATTAGAAGTGGTTAGAGGTAATAGATTAGTAAAGTCAATGTATTATATAATCTAATTATGGGCAGTAATAAACATAAATTAACCCAAATTTGATTTTCGATAAAAAATATTTTTTGATAAAAAACCCAGATTCTTTTTAGGGTAGAGTAAAGCATAAGTTTTTGAGCATGATATCAAAAAATGAAAAAGATACTGGACTTGGTCTTACTAGCAAATTTTGCTATGCATTTATAGAAAATTTCTACAGTAAAAAGTATCAACAGCAAATAAGTACAGGCGGTTTGGGCTATTCAATAAAGCTAAGGGTGTACAGTCTTAAAAATCCTTGATCTCAACAAGCGAGCTAGTTAAAATTTGAAACAATTAATCGAAAACACACATAAATAAATAAATAAATAAATAATAATAAATATATATATATATATATATATATATATATATATATATATATATATATTTATTTATTTATTTATTTATTTATTTATATATATATAAATAAATTTAGCATTAGAAAAATGCTAAATTTATCTTATTTTCTAAACAAATAGTCTTATAAACAACTAAAAGTGCTCATACATAATTATATACTATATATAAATAAATAAATAAATATAGATAAATATATAACTATAAACCTTAATACTGAAGTTTATAATAATTTTTAATTTAAACTTCAGTATTTAACAACATTGTGACAATGCGGCCCGAGGGGCTACATCAAGCAGACTCAGGCAGGCCTGCTCGGCTTGTAATAACGAACAAAGAAAACAATATAACTGTGTAACAATAATTGTGTAACAATATAACAATAAGCGGCCGGGGGCTGTTCAAGAGGAAACTAGGTCTATTGCTGTTTCTTAGATTAGGATTTCTTAAACAAGAACCGAGTTACATTGGAGAGTAGACCCACTTGATTTAATTTTCCTGATTGACTTTAATATAGAGAGATAAATTGCTACTCTCATTAGATATTGGTGGACCAAAAGTCTTTCCTCATAAATGTTGAACTATTAGAGATAAGTTAAGACATAAGGTACCATTAGACATAAGGTATGTATAGTCACTAATCCAGCTAGATTTTTTAGGAAAATAGTAATCTTGATTTTTTGAAGAAATTGAAAATTCAAAAAATGAATAATACGAAAAATTGAAAAAAAGGGGGAGAGGAAGACTTTAGATTCACCCAGTATAACAGAAGGAAAAGTTAAAAATATGACATGTACAAAAAATTAAGTTAACTACAGGTAACAGGTATAAAATAACAAAAAACCATACTCACTGACATTCCACTTTCGTCATTTTGGATCTATCATTACACTTATAGAATTTGCCCTGGAATCCAAACAGAAACAGTGAGAACATCTTGCAAAACGAAAAGGATTTAAAAAGAAGTAAAATACAAAATAAATAATAGTTATCTACCTGTTATTTGAAATTCTACTAAGACTTATCTTCAAAGCAAAATAGTTTTGAAAAAAATTAAATAAATAATTATAAAATAATAAGTTACTATAACGTTGGTTTGTAGTGTGAAACATTAAGAGTTGTAACTAACAAAAAAATCTTTCTGGCAGAAAAACGGTGGAAAATGGTAAAATTCATTCTAATTTTGGTACTTTGACTTTGAGAATAACCCCCTGGATCAAAACTCACCGCTAATTCAGAATACCAAAATTGATTAATTTTGCACATAATAATAATAATTATGTGCATAATTGTGTGTTATATATTATATATATATATATATATATATATATATATATATATATATATATATATATATATATATATATATATATATATAAACAAAAAATGAGACATAGTTATTATTCAGTGGAAGCTGTAACTTGAGGAAAAAACTTTCAAAATAGATTATGAAAATGGAGAGTCACATGGTTGGCTAGACAGATACAAGTATTGCACTATCCTCTGATTATCTATTTGACCAAAGTAAATAACAATTATCAATCTGAGTTTTGTCTGATATTGTTATTTGCGGCTATATGCACTCCCTAGGGAGAGAAATAGAATTTACAGTGCGACTTAACCAGACTTTATATAGAATTTAAAACAAAAGGAGCAGATAAAATAGCAATACAATTTATCATCCAATTAAAACTCTTATCCATTTATTCATTCGCCTAGTTTCAGTTTTCTTTTATCAATATAGGTTTGATAATGATAATAATTATTAAAATAGTAGCATTATTAAGACATTAACAGATTTCATTTTATTAATTTTACTTAGCTTATTTAAAAAAAATAAAAGAATGGACTAAAAGAAAAGGATCATCAGCAAAATCTTAAAGAATAATAATAGATTTTATTTTTTAAAAAAATCAAGACATAATACTTTAGGCTCCAGAAAACTTATCATATTAGGCCAGCTAAAGGTTGATATTACTAGTGTGGGAATAGAGATAAAACAGTAAAATAGTAATAGCGCAGAAAAAATGGATAGCCGTGACTGGCAGCTGATTGGTTAGTGTCTGGTATGAGTGTGGGAAAATTGTAATAGCTTGGGAAAATGAACTCTGATCTAATCTAGTCAAGGCGCTTTAAACGGATAGGGCATGCGAAGGCACAATGCTCTTTATGGTATACAGTGTTAAGATGTTTAAAACAAATTGTTTAATTCTTTTTATTCTTCCTTTGTAAATGGAGTAGGTGCTAAATCTATTAGGTTTAAATTTTTATATACACTTGCCAACATAATATGGACAAAGTAGGAGCTGAATAATTCCTATCCTTAGTTACGTCCACGTGTTCAACAAGTTTTAAGTAAACCTAGACAAGCATGAGTCAAACTTCCTATTACCCGAAATGAAGAGGTAATGGCTTTCCCCCTTTTAGGTTATAGAATTTTTTATCTCAAACTGTTTTCATCACCAGAGGAAACAGTTTTAGGTTACATACTTGCCACTTGAAACTGTTTTCCCTCTTGAGCAATCCACTTTAGAGTATCGTTTCTCACGCTGTTTTCCATACTTGACTTGTTCATTTTAGGTTACAGAATTGTTTGCATAACACAGTGAATTTCAAATAATGAAATTCACGTGAATTAAAATAACGTTTAAAGGCATCATGTATAAGATCAACACGGATGAAATGTGCATCCTGTGCGATCTTCACCAGTTTGAAGATCTTTACCACATTATGTTTACATGCCTTAGATATTTAGCTTTTAGAGATTATTATTTACAGTCTATGGTTTAGTTTAAAAATCTTGATAGGTCAGTTTAGACACCACTGATTCTTAAGAAAAAAAATCCCTGCAAGAAGAGAGCGGGAAAAAACGATGTAAACAAATCAGGTTATTTTACCCGTATTTTCTTGGCGATGTTTTTTTACGTTTCTTTTTCAGTAGTTTTATTTTATAATATCATTTTAAGATTAATATGAAAGTAGTTTTCAAAACGATGTAATCAAAAGAAGAACCACATACAAAGTGGACGATTTCCGGGAAGAAGGTTTTTTCCCTATAGCGGTTATTGTGGTAGGGATTTTTTTCTCTTTTTAAGTGAGAGGTTGGCAGCGTCTTTTCTGATTGGTCAATTCCCAAAATACTTATGACCTTGGGGATTTTTAAACTAAACGATAGACTGTAGACCTGGAGTCTTTAACTGACCTTTAAAAGAAAATGTAAGGCCCTCAGTAGTAGTTTTAAAATATATTTCTACCTCACGGATTCAAGAGCAGGAAAGCTTAGTTATACGTCCATTGGGGTACATATTGTTTCTAGTAAAAGCTATAGACATTAATGGTAAATCACGAATATTCTGTGGATTAGACACGGAAAGCTTGCCATGCTTGGACTCATACAGTGTAACAGTATCTTTTTATCTAAGGGAGTAAGCAAAAAGGGACAAAGAGATTACCTCTCTTTATTATTACCACAAATAGCAGCATTGTAAGAAAAAGTATTACTAGAAATGATGGATTATTATGATTTTCGGGTTTATTTAATTTTATAGATCTTAAAATTTAGAGGCAAGGTGTTATACCTCATAAAATTAACCTTAGGGCTAAGATCTTTCCAAATTTACTACTGTAAAATGAACCTTACATTTTTTATAGAGCCTGAGATATTTCTATTCCTGTACATCTGATTTCAGTATAATGAAACATGCCTCTAATTAAACATATAACAGGCACACTGATGATCCTGATTCTCCAGCCCAATCCTTCAATAATACATAGTTAACTCAGTAGATTAAATATCTAATAATATATTTTCGTATAGTCTCATCCGTCAAAGTATGATAACTGCAAATTTCATGATGATCTAATTACTTATTACTCAACTAACTACTTAATACAATGTGAAAAATTCTTATATTTCTTGAGACCATATTATTTGATGAAACAAAGGCTCAAAGTAATATAATTATAACTAGTTCATTTAATCGATCAATTTAATATAACATTAACGAATAGTAAGTAAAATAAATAAATTTAAAATATTAAATATATTAATCTAATCAATAGCATTAATGGTAGCATTAATAATATCAAGCCTAATACAAATTGTGCACTAGCTACTACAAATTCGACGTTTCGTCTTTCTAAGGGGACACTTCAACTAGACGGACTACAAAACAAAGCCTGGTCGCAATGACTCGTAAACCTCGTTGTACCGAACTGTCCGTCCGGCCATGCAACAATCTGACGTATCCCCTTCGATCGGACAACATCTAAATAGTTCTAATCATGCACTACTACAGTATTATACAACTATTCCCATGCAAAAATACTAACGGCAACAAAACTAAATGCTGACAAGTCAATGCCGTTATTAACGAACCTTCTGATAAAAATATATTAAAGATAAAATTAAAGTAATAATTTAAAAGAAATAACATATCTACGTTAGAATAGTGAATATATATTAGGTATATGTAATGTATGATACATCTTAACCAGTATATCAGTCTTTACTATATATATGTATATATCGATAGTATTTGGACGCATCTCATTCCCTCCATACACCTAGCACATCTATTAATATAAAACATCTATTAAATTTCTAAACATGCATTAGTTCACCGTTCATATATCATTTACCGGTATACCCATGCAGAAATGGTGGCATTTAGCTCATTTATCAATACAACCGCAGTGTTAATCTAATCAAGAGTTACCGCCTTCCTCGACTCGCTCTGCTAAGATCGGCCGAGAAAGGACGTTCTACTGACAAAGACCGTTTAAATGTTAAAAAATTCAAAAAGAAAGTATTTATAAGTTGGAATGTGCACAGGCGCCACAGGAAACATGCAATGATCTCGGGTGAGGTTACCTTGAAAAGCTGAACTCCGATGACAGCAAACATGAATTGAAGGAGGTACGTTACCAGCATTATATTTCCGATCGTCTTGATTGCGACTATCACGCATTTTACAACGTACTATAAACAAGGGAAATTTATCTCAATAAACTTGCTTCATTACAAGAATCTTGTTTTGATTGATTAAATCAAAGCTCGTAACAATAGTTGATAATTTTGTCAACTAACAGTCATCGATCCAGCCCTCGAGGATATCATTATCATGCATATTAGATACAAAACGATACTTTTACTATTAACTCAGAATATTTGTTATCAAGTAGGGTTTAATAAGGAGTAGAGTTAATTTGTTTATATTATATCATTATATAATAGTAAAAATTATAAAAAAAATTATAAAAATAAAATTTATAAAAATGATAATAGATAATAATAATGCCACGCACAATAGTAATGTGTGGGTATTCACTCTGGTACCTAAATTTCCTGTGCGACTTAAAGGCTTCCGAACACACCAAACCAATAACATGACATTAGAGTCTTTTATAGTAACAACATGAAAAGACTGGACGCGGTAAACACATCAACGGAGACGATCGTATCTTAGTACGTATTCAGTGGAAGCGAAACAACAGGACCCATACGTACGCTGCTCGGTATCTTCTTCACTCAAAATATAATTTCGATTTTCTTCGCATCGGAAGCCTCCAAACAGTAATGACAATCGTAAACGATTACCTAGCAGATTTAAATAATTAATAAGATATTTTACATTGTTAAAATTATTGATGCATGTAGTAGCACACGATCCACTGTAGCTAAGGCTGAACTACCTGAGTAATACTATAGTTTTTTTAACCACCTATAATATATTAGCAACCTATCACAACTTTCCCTGATGAAGAAATACTGTGACACCCTAATTAACTAATATTTAAACTAGTTTATTCGTTAGACAAATGAAATTTTTATTTCCATACAAGCAACTATATTAATAGTATACTAATTAATAACTTCAATAACTATTGATAGTATAGATCTGAAAAACTCAAGAAAAAAATGCTTAATATATGCAGATTTGACCATATCATACATTATTGACACGCGGCTGAGACTATACATAGTTTTAGTGATGCAGTGTAATTGGACTAAGACAATGTTACGGATATTGTGCTTCGAGGATTAATAAATCCTGAGTAAGTCGAGTTATAAATTGTAAAAACACAAACACTTTTTAGCAAATTTGGTGAGAGGTAAGGATACGGAGGGGAGTTATGAGTGGTTCATCAACCACTACTTATCGTTTTCCCCCTACTCGGGGAAAATGATCGAGTCAGAAAGTGCACACACTATGTATAGCCTTAAGCACTCGATACGAATAAAAAAAAGACTCGTTTACCGGCGCTACACGATATAAAGCGTGTGCACTAACCAACCGTAGACGGACAGTTAGAGAGATGGGCAGTTAGATAGGTACGTGGAGGCCATCTTAGGTGCTTTCCTAAACCGAATATCTTAAAACATACTAATCGGATTTTTTTAAAGTATATTGTACGATTATTACCAGTATAGGTATGTTTCACACTTGCTATGACAGTTGAAATGCGTTCTTTCAAGACACATTTAGTATTGGCTTTATACTTGCTCAGGAAATAATATCACAATGTAATTATCGCTAATATATTTTCACTTATTTATTGCTGGATCTAAGCTAGTCATTACACAATTTCACCATTTAGGGCACTAGAATTGTGTCATCAACATACACCAATTAGGTTGAATAATTTTTATTTAAACTTTAGGAATACTTCACCACCAGATCAGCATAAGTTCTCGAAAAACAAAACATTGAGTTTATTTAAATGTTAATTTTGGTATAAGTATAAATTTATGGTTAGGAAAACACCCTGAGACTGTAGTGTCTCGGCATCCTTGAGGAAGGAACGCATTAACCCACCTTAAACAGTTGAACTCCTATGACAGCGAACATGAACTGGAGAAGACATGTAACCAGCACGATGTTTCCAATAGTTTTAACTGCAACTATGACGCACTGCACCACGTGCTAAACATCAAAATAACTCTTGAGTATCATCTCTCCTCCTGTCTCATTTAAGTATACCATTTACCCATTTCACGTTAGCAGTTCTTAGACTTCAAGCGTCTCAGAGAAATCTAACAGTGTGTCCTAGGGGCTTATCCCATGTTTCGCTCCCACTGCAAGAGCAACATATTAACGAGCCGGCCGATCCTATGAGTGACCGAGCCCATTCCACGTTCGACCGAACCATACAGTTATTTGGTCAAAAATGCGTCTGCAAAAATTATCTTGTTGTCTATTTCTACTATAATATATAGTGTGAATTCGAGAGATTTCTTTGAGTACATAATAATATCAGATCTAAATGATAATTGCTATGAGCACCTAAAGCTAAAAAAATTCAGAAATAGTAACAAAAAGTCTCGGCGAAACATTTTAAACGCAAAAAGATAAATTCATATTAGAAATTGTACAACATTAAGTAACAAACACTTGATTAATATAAAAGATTCTCTTAACATCACAGAGTCTAACCAAGACGCACCTGACACATGTCATATTAGTGGTTGTGCTTGTATTCGACGCAATTTAATCGCAGCGTTTTCAAAGGAAAAAGGATTTCAACAAGAGAAAAAGTTGTTTAAATACAATGTAAACTTTAGTTAGTTGGCTACAAGAAAATAATTTAAACATTAGCAATGCAACTAGAAAAGATAAGACAATTTTAGTAAAAGCTTACAACAAATAGCAGAACATACAATAGAATTATAAACAAATAATAAAAACATTGTAACTTTGACTAATTAGTTCGGAAGAAGAAATTTAATTATGTTAATGCATCGCCATGTTTAAATCATTATCCAGAATATTAAACCTTATCATTTTATAGCAATGTGAAATGCAAAATATGAGATGACATACTTCATTACAGGAAGGTTCACTTTACCTATACTTAAAATAGCTAAGTAAAAGCATATTATATTTTAAAAGGAAGGTAACACATAAATATATAATTCATTAGATGTGAATAATTTTTAGGGGGTGATTTACGTCAGTTTAAAAAACAAAACAAGTCAGTGCTAAAATAATTGTTTATTTATTTAGGTATACAATGATGAGCTCTGCTAAACTTATACAGAGGCAAGTCTAACATTCAATAAGGTTTCAGGCACTTGTCACATCAAATCAAAAATGAAAATTTGACAGAAAATTCTTCGAGTATGTTTCTATGTATTAAGACACAGATTGGTGGACGTAGAGTAATAGGGCATGCCCAAAGTATGAACATTTTTGAAAATTAACAATTTCTTTACAAATTAGCTCCATATTTCATCAGCTGAACGAATACATTTCTACAGATAAACTTACAGGCATAACAAGAAACCTAATGATACTATCCTAGATATATTCTATACATAGATATTCTTTAAGCTAACTACAAGTAGGTAAATCCAGTGCCAGATATTAATAAAATGTGTAGTTTTTGCTAGATTTTATAAAGTTATTTTTCTTAAGTAGACTCAACAGTTGTTTTAACGAGTATCTCCACCGGCTCTTAAAACAGCTGAGTTGAAACCAGTTATATGAACGTCAGATCAATCAAGCAATCTCTTTTCAAACCACTTTTTTCAACATTATCTTAATTAAAATAATTAATCAATGGTCTTCAATAATTAATAGTCCTTCATCTTGGTTTTCCTGCTTCTGTATTATTTTTTTGTAGCTCTTTCTATTCATTTTTCTAATGATGATGTTTAGTTATAGTGTTTTTTTACAGATTTTGGGATGATAATGTGACAATCTTCCATTATTGATCTATGAATTTTCTCTTACGGGTGATATTCAATTTCACTCTTATATGAATGATTAAATGCAGTTACTTTTCTTGTTTTTGTCAATATCTTAACATAGGAATCAGTAGACTTTAAATGCTTCATACAATATTTATTTTGGTTTTATAAGAGAAATCAAATTCTCTATTCCATAAATGTTGCATATCCATGTGAATCCTCGATGGTACCTGAACTGTTTCTGATATCCCTATGAAAACATTTGTGAGTAATAAGTTGTCCATCGTCTTTTATCGGGGAGCCATAAGTAGATATGCCATGCCCAAAAGAAAATATTTGGCTGGAGTGGTAAAATATTCATACCTTCAAAGAAACGTTGGAATTTAAAGCTTAAGGTTAACTGCTGACCAGAGCTTGCCTATGTATAGAAGCAAAGCACTATCCGTTGACATTTTATCGTAGTCATGGTTTAAAAACTAATCAGAGCACTTGTTATAAAAGCAATTCTATATAATGAATGACATCCGTTTAGATTTCTTATGATGAAATAAGATAAATATTACAAAACAAAAACATCAAGATAATATCACCTGACATAATTTACCCTTTTTACTTCTCCTCATTTATAATGTAGGTATATAGAAAAAGTATTGTGTTTGAAAAAAAAAATCCAAATCGAGATTACATTAGAATTATCCGTTTCAGGTGTTTTAAGACCTCCTAAGAGGTTTTCACAAAGTTGTCTGTCAGTATGTATGTGTGTGTCTGTTATAATTGTAGCTCCCAGTGTATTTATGTTGAAACTTATTATTGATTAAAAAATGTGATAGACGACATTTTGAAAATGTGACACATATCAACGATTTGTTATACTCCATTCATTATCAATAGTCATCAATATTAGGTTTATCATTATATTACAAATCATTATTAGGTGGTCATGTGTACATGCAGTGGCCGACTGAGCCAGAAAGGCCCAAGGAGGGTTTGGCCTAAAAAGGCCCAAATCTACATCTCAGGGGGCCCAAGGGGGGGGTCTATTTTTTTTAGCTTTTAGAGGGATATACTTTTAACTAGAATAGTATTAATGATTATAGCAAGCTTAATTTAATTTATTTTATTTCCATATTTAATCAAATTAAATCAAATTATGTTATTTTATTTAAATAAACATAAGTAAATAAAATAAATAAGTAATATATAGTAAACTATTTTATGTGTAATTCTTTAGGGCCCTTTTTGTACTTCTCTAGGGCCCTGATCAAGTATGTTAAGTGCCCCTTAAGGCTCTAGTCTTCTGATTAGGATCTTTAAAGGTCCAAGTATAAAGAATGGAGGTCTTAAATTACCTAAATTTAGGTAACAAATTAATAATATTTTTAATTACTTTAAAAACATTTGTCTGTAGGAGCTCTTTAGGCCCTACCTTAAAGTATTAGGCCCCTTTGACTCTTGTGTTTTGTACATATCAAATATTAAATAATCATTCTTTTAATTTTCGTTGTTCATTCTTTAAGTTCATTTTTGGCTGAGGGGCTCAAGGAGAGGCCACCCTCGCCCTCAATGGCCAGTCGGCCCCTGAGTACATATCAAAGAGGGGTAAACAAATTTAAATCTCAATATAATCTTAATTTAAGTCTGTTTTTGGACAGACAGACATACGTTTCATTTCATTCATCCTTTCATGAATTAAAGGATGCAGAGACATTGTTTGAAGGTTAAGATCTAAATTACAGATAATTATCTAATTGCATATGACAATAACTGATGATCTATGGTTTTTACCTGAACTTGATGCATATTTTCTAATAGGTTTCTAGATGATGATCAATAAATTATACGGGTTTGGACTAAACTGTATTTAAACAAAGATTACACGCATTTTTATCAAGAATGGAAAACAATAATATTTACGAGTTAAATCCCTTCTTTAAAATGCATGTTGTTAAACATACAGTCAACCTAAAAAACTAGTCTAAAAATATTAGTTAAAAGGAATGATAAAACACTAAATAACATTAAAAGCAGAGCAAAGAGAGCTTCAAATTACCTTTAATCCTTTAGCTCGGTTGATAGCACGGAGAGGCCTTAATACTCTCAATACCCTCAAAATTTTAACCACAGAGATACCTCCTGAACTAAACATTCAAGAGACAACATATTAAAGTATGTAGCTAAGTTTAATTTATATTTTTTTAAAAAATAGTTTAATATTTAATTGCATAAATCAGCAGTACTTTTGCCAAGTAAATAGAATATAATTCCGTACAAGTCTTATGGTGATAAAGTGTCATGTAGGTATTTCAACAAAAGTTTCTTCCACTAGAGTTTTCGGATGGGATCTGTAACAATTTGGCAAACCTGACCTTTGATCTGTAGTATGATCAAAAGCAGAAATAGATTCATGCAACTTGTAAAAAATAAGTGCAACTTATTTTTTTTCTTTTTTTACTGAGCAATCAACTTAATTTAAATTGTTTAAATATTAAAATGCGTACAGTTATAGTTTTTTGATAAGACATGTACGAGAAACTGCCTAAAGACTGCAGTCAGGCTCTTAGCATATTTTTTTTTTTTCATTTTGTCTCAAACTTATCTAATAAAAAGTAGTAAAATAATATTCCTTATTTATGTAAAAATTGAAATAAATTTTAATACGTACGGAAAGAAAATGGAGACTAAAGAAACGCTGACAACTAGCAAATCTAAAAGATTAAATGCTGATCTACAAAATGCACCGTCATGAAGTACAAAGCCATAAGAAACCATTTTTAAACAAATTTCAACTGTAAATACTGTTGTAAATAGATAATCAAAGTATATTAGAATCTGAAAATACAGATACAAGAAATAATTAGTTATACTGGAATAGAAAATACAGATACAAGAAATAATTAGTTATATTGGAATAGAAAATACAAATTATTTTATTTTTTAATTCATGATATACATTTTCTTAAAAAAGATTTTTTTTTAATAAGATATTCCTTTATTTAAATAAAAATACAAACTAAAAAAAATATGTCAAACATAATAATATTATTAAATATTAAAATATACTTAGTAGGGATTAATTCCCACTTTAGGATGGGTGTCCTGTGCTGTGGGAATTTGAGTTTAGTTGGTTTTATTTTCAGTAGTGTTTAATCACTATTTTGTTAGTTTTAGTAATTGGTTATTTTCTAGTAGGCTTTCTAGTGTCAGTTGTGTCTTTTTAATTATATATGGTTAAATTATTTGATACCATTATATGTAAACGTTTAACTAAATTAATAATAAATACAATAATTATTGACAACAAAACATAATAAAACTCAAGAAAATTAAATTATAACAATAATACTAAATAGATAAGTAAATATAAACAATTATACAACAAAATTATATAGCTTTAAATTTAAGATATAAACTTACATAAATAAAACCATACAAAAATAATAATAAAAATTGAATAAATAGTATGTATATATGTGTATATGAATGTGTGTGTGTATGTATATGTGTATATATATATATATATATATATATATATATATTATATATATATTATTATATATTATATATGTGTGGTGTGTGTGGTGTGTGTGTGTGTGTGTGTGTGTATATGTATGTATGTATTTATGTATGTATGTATTTATATATATATAATATATTCATAAATAATGAAATAACATAACATTACATTGCATTAAATGCATTATAGAGCATTAACGCAATGCCTCACTGCGGCACAAGATTAATGTATATTAGCAGGGAGTACGTTTCCAATAATATTTACCAACTTCTCTCTTTAATACATAAATATTATTACCTCTTTATTATATTGCATTATATGTTATAAATTTAATATAAATATTTCATATCTATCTATCTATCTTACTTTATTTTGTATATACATTAGACTATATAATGTATATGCTCAAAAATATTATAGTTTTAAGAAGGTATTGAAATTTCTGATGTATAATAGTAAGTGGGATATTGTTTATGTTACCTTATTCCTAGGTAAATCTTGTTTACAAATTATAAACTCCATGTTAATTTTAGCTAAAAAAAGTGGGATATTGTTTATGTTACCTTATTCCAAGGTGAATCTTGTTTACAAATTATTAACTCCATGTTAATTTTAGCTATAAAAAAGTGGGATATTGTTTATGTTACCTTATTCCTAGGTAAATACAAATCATAAAAAAATTTTAGTGGGATATTGTTTATGTTACCTTATTCCAAGGTGAATTTTGTTTACAAATTATAAACTCCATGTTAATTTTAGCTAAAAAAAAGTGGATATTGTTTATGTTACTTATTCTGGGTGAATCTTGTTTACTCTAATTTAAATAAAAAACTTTAGTTTAAACCAAAACAAAATCTCGGTTACTTATAAACTCCGTGTTAATTTTAGCTAAAAAAAGTGGGATATTGTTTATGTTACCTTATTCCTAGGTGAATCTTGTCTTAAAGGATCCTCAGCAGCCAATAAAGCTGAAGAAACCATAATACAAACTAGTATAACATTACTAAAATGACCATGGTTACACAGCCAATGACAGAACACTCTAATACTGAAACAAAACAGAATCAAATAAGTTAATATAAGTTACATTATACTCTGTCTTTTATAATTAAACGCCTATACTTTAACCCATATTTAAATTAAAGTGTATGCAAGATGTTTCATTAGGTCTCAGAGCAATAAAAAATGTAATTATTTAAAAATAATTTCATCAATTATAAAATTAATATCACTTTACAATAATAAGTTTATACAATGCACCTAGTTACAAAGGACAGAATATAAATAAGTTTATATAAATTGTGTTGTTCATGATATTTGTAATAATTTAGTCAAGGAAGCATTTACTTAATAAAATGCATATGAAGATAGGCAAAAAAATCATGACATTTGTGATTTGTTTGCTCATGATATTTCCCCCAACATTTATTAGAGGGAAATATAGAAGTTTTTTTTAGTTAAATGGAAAGGGATGGGGAACATATGGAAAAAACCGCTAATATGGCCTTAAAACAACTAGCAAGGTGGATTAGACTAAATAGATTACAGCTTAATGAATCTAAAACAGAATTTTCGAGTAGTAAATAGGGTAAATGGGAACAGAGTAAATAATAATTTAAATTTGAAATATAATGACAATAATATCACTGAATATAAAATTACTAAATTATTAGGAGTTAAAATAGATCAAACAATTAGCTGCAAATTGAAGAAACAAACAAGAAATTAAACTCAAGCTACTATATAATCAGGGAGCTTAAAAAATGTTTAACTGAAAATGAGCTTCTACAGGTTTATAATGGACTTGTCAAGTCAAAGTTGTATGGTGTTGAGCTCTGGGGCAATGCTCCTTGTGCACGTAAATCTTTAATTATTCAAAAGAAAATACTTAGATGCATAGGCAATATACCACTTAGAAATCCTGCAAGACATTATTCAGGAATTTAAAGTTTTAACAATACCAGCCATATATATACTAAACATTGTTCAAGTAAAAGAAAATTTTTTGCAATTATAAAACATAGAAAAGGAGATTAAGAATAAACAATTATCCAACCCGAACATTAAAACTTCAAAATATAAATTTAGTTCAGATTACCCAGGGGTAGTATTGTACAACTCATTACAACAAAATATAAAATACATTGCTGAAATAAAAGGTTTTAATCAAAGCAAAGAATTGCTCATAAAAAAAAATTTAAATTTTATTAGTTTTTTAATTAAAATAATAATTACGTCATGCATTGTTAAGGTTATTTTATTATTTGAGTTTTTATTAACTATATTGACCTTCAAGCTATTGTATATTTTTGTTACTTATTGGCAAATAAATAGTTTTATTATTATTATGTAAAGATAGGGAGGAGATTAAAGGAGTTTGTTCAGAGCAATTATATTTAATGAATAAAGTTAACAAATAAATAACAGAAGTTAAAAACTTAAAAATACATACATTATCCGGAATGCCGCGGAGATTTAGCAGCAATGGAACTTATTTGTATAAAAATATTCATCAAAAATTAGGTCTCACTATAACCCTTCAGATAATGATATTATTATCTAGACAAAAATTCAGTTGAAGCATACCTTGAACCTCCATGACCTTGATCAATCAATAAAAATACATTTTTTGCGGGTAAATCTCCCCATTCTACCCAGTAGAGGGTAACCTATTTTTTGTTCCTAAATTCCATCACAACAGGTGTATTTTAGTTTTCAATAAACATTAATAAAAAATATATACTGGAAAGAAGTCACAGGTGGTTTACCTGTTATTACTAGAAAATATAAAAAATGAAGACGCTGGAGGTATCGGTTGCTGCTTAGTAGCAATTTTAAATTCGGATAAACGACGAGGCCTTGCTGTATTTGCATCATCTCCCTCCAAATCTGAAAACAGAAAGCAATGATTGTAAAAAAAATCTGGTACAGGGAACCTTAGAACTTTTCCTCATCTAATTAGATTTGCTTAGCTTATCCTCCCCACTTCAGATTGGCTTAGTAATAATAATAATTGAGCACGTATTGAGCACTTTATTGGACCGTTTTAGGATCAGAAGCCAATCATTATTGTTATAGGAAGTTATTTAGTAATTTTCACCTCCGAGGACAATAATGAATGTAAAAAAACTCCTAGGACGTAAAAGTAATTCATATATTGCCGCCATTACTGTAATGTAGCGTGTTCAAAAAACAATCTGTGTAAAAACTTCATGAGTTTTCATTAAAAACGTTCATTTTGTTTCTGTTTTTGTTCGTAGACTATTTTTTTTCGTTTTTAAAAGGTGTTCTAATTGACAATTTTTGTGTGTTTATTTGTAAAGCTTTTACATTTTTGAGTAAAAGTGTGAAGCTATGGATGAATTTAATGACAACGATAATATGGAGTTAATTGGACGTTTGTTTTTTTTTTCAATTAAGTATATAGCGCAGTTTAATGAGTGCTATTTCTTGATTTTTTTTTAATGAGTGCTACCTCATAAAAATAGTGTATGCCATCCGGCTGAGAATGTCTTTATGTCTTGGCAATTTTTCCCGACTCGCTTCGCTCGTCGGTAAATCTAATTGCCGTGACATAAAGACACACTTCTCAGCCTTATGGCATAAATAACTATTATTAATTTTTAAACCCTTCAAGGATATAACAAGTCAAATTAAGCACAAGACAATACAAGTAACTATAACTAAGGAACAAAACAATTTAAAAATATTAAAGGTTAAACTAAAATGGTAAATTGTTGGAACACACAACACACACACACACACACACACACACACACCACATATATACATATTTAATAATTATAATATATATATATAGTAATATATATATATATTATATATAATAATATATATATATATAATATATTATTATTATATATAATATATATAATATATATATAGATATTATATATATATATATATATTAATTATAATATATATATATATTTACAATATTTTGCTTAATATAATGCTTTGCTAGTCCTCAGCTAGTAAAGTCATCTATTCCATTCCCAGCGGACATCCATCCAGGCACTGACCACGCTCAATGCTGCTTAACTTTTATGATCCAGCAAATACCATGGATATACTTGTATTGAGACGAAACTATTTATTTTGAAAAGTATACACTTGAACTGAATTTCAACTTAATTGGGTTATTTTCTATTTTTTTTAAAAACATACACAATTTATTTGATAAAAGTTGAACTAATGCTGCTAATGAAATGAAATTTGGCACATATGTTAGTCTTATACATGGCTACATGCATGTTAAATTTCAAATTGATTGCAACATTTTCCGTGTTTTATGAGTTTTTGAAATTTTTGCCTTCATTATTGCGGGTGTTGATAACATCATAAAAATTATTTTCCAGATAGCAAAACCAGACCTAAAGATTGATTTTTGTACCAAGTATCAACTCTCTAGCATAAATAAACTGGGAGATACGATAATAACAGACACACACATGTAAACAGAAAGATAACTTCGTAAAAACCACTCAGGAGGCTTTAAAAACACCTGAAACGGATAATTTTGGTAATATCCTGGTTTCAGATTCTTTTGTAAACACAATGCTTTTCCTTTATACCTATGGTGTAAATATGGTAGTAAAATTCACAATTTAAAATGTTGAGTATTTTTCCAAATTTTATTATTACACTTGACAGGAAAAATACTAAGTTCTATCTGTTAATGGTCCATACGTAGTCCTAGACTTATGAAAATGGTCTCTTCCACCAGTACATCCACCCCTATAGTAATTTTGTAACCACTTTTAGATTTTAGTTGAAACCATAATATAGATTGTTTTACTATACTGTAAATCCTAAGAAAATGTTTTACCAATACCACCATGTTCTGGTAATTTTAACCCAACTATTGTTTGAAGAACAGTATGAATAAAATTTATTTTCTCTCTTGAGAACTTTCCTTTATAAGTAGGTTTACCTCATTTTCACCAACTTAAAACCATTATAAATTACTTATTAGCCGTACTATTAGCTTTAACTTTATAATGAAAACAGGCACAGCTTATCATTACAATTTGACAACAGATTATTACTTTAAGACAAGGCAATAATTATTTTCAACGAACGTCTATTATTTAAGTTTAACATATTATAATGAAAAATAACAGGAACATGGTGAAATTATTATCAACTTTCTTAGAATTAATGTAGTTCAAAAAAACAATCTATTGCAAAGAGACTAATTACAGGGAGGACTTAAGAAGAATGACAGGGATAAGGGATCTGGAAGTTTCCATAAGGCACCATAACGGTACTTACTCCTACTAGTCTCCCTAGAGAGAGACTAGAGACTCTTCACCCCTCTACAATCCCTATTGAAGCATATATCTACAATGCACCCTAAAAACGGCAGGTTTTTTTCATTAAAATGTCCAAACGGGGGAAATCATATTAAATCACTTTAAGACAAAATTGTCGAAGAATAATGTATTGTTTACATTAAATTGTAATTATTATGAAAAATTAAAAAAAAATACGTGACCAATGTACAGTCATAGTACCAAGCTACCCAGGGGAAGATAAGAGCTGTTGTATCCTCCCTCTAAATATTAGTCTCTTTGATCTATTGCAACAATGTTATGGTAGGCTATAGTTTAATTTTTCAAAGTTACCAAAAGTTGTTATAAAATTAGCATATCTCAAGAATGGGTACAATAGTTTTTGGTAAATTCGAACCCCCAAGAGTGGGTATACAGGAAGAAGAGACCATTTCCAAAGTTAAATGCTCATAATGTGTTAGGCACGGAGCAAATATACTTATTTTCAACTGCATTTTTTATATTATAATAGATTTTTCCATCAGCAGTAATCAGTGCTGCTGTAACATAAGTTGGTATTACAATTTAACATGTAAAATATTGTTAGTTTTAAATATTTAGTTTCTTAATGTGAAAGATGAAAAGGGAAATTTGCGATGAAACAATACTCATTCAATAGAAACCAACCTTGAACATCAACATTTTCATCCGATTCATCATATTCTTCATTGTCGGTTTCCATCATAGAATTCTGGTCACTCTTTAGAGTCCTGAAATTCAAAATAGTATTTGAAAAAAATACAAAACCAAATTTATTGTCTAAGCTGTTTCATTTGTATTTTTTTTTCATAACAACTTTTTGAAATTTCTAACCCCCCCCCCCCCAAACCTAGTTCAAAAATCCTTGTTCAACACTAGTGTTAAGGCATTTGTTGAATATGTTAGAGGACAACATTTTGTAGTCCGCTGAGAACAACAAAATGTTTATATGGCTACTTTGAACGTTTGGTATGAATAAAATTTATTTTCATTCATGAGATGTTTCCTTTATAAGTAGATTAACCTCATTTTCACCAACTAAAAAGTATTATAAATTACTTTTTAGCCGTAATCCTTAATAATATACTCTACAATAAAAACTATCATTACAATGTGACAACATTGTAAGTATAATCTTGATTATACTTCAAGACGAGTTAAAAATAATGAGCACACTCTTCAAATACCCCTATTATTGCAGGTAGGTAGCATGGGATAACAAATAATTAGCATAAAAATTAATAAGTTTACATGTTATCTTGCTCGTCTTCAAGATTTGGTTCGTCTTCAGATAAGACTTGGTCTTCTTCTTCAGCATTATCTTCTTCTTCAGGCCATTCAGCTGCCACAGAACCACTTAAAGACCCTTCGCCTTTTGCTTTTTCCGCCTTAAATACAGTATTAATACATTTACTTTAAAATTATATGTCCACTGATACTTATTTCATTAAGATATATTTAGCAGTCGGAATTTTGTGATGAGTGAAACAAAAGGGTTTGAGTTTGAATACTATGTAAATTATTGACAATTAAAATGAGTTATTGTGATCCCAATAACACTAGACAGTAGTCTTAAAATATTTTTAATTCAATTTGAATATTATTGGGAATATGTTTAGAAATGGTTCGGAAAACCAAAGTTCCATACAAGAAAAATATATGCAGTGCAGTCTATTTTACAAAGGCATACAGTGTGATTGGTTTAACTATATTCTTTGCGCTATATCTTTTGACATGAATAAAGCAGCTGTTTTAATAGAAGCAGCAGACATTCAACTTTAGAAATAAAAAAAATATGTACAGGAACTTGGGCCACGTCACAGTGTGCTCTAAACACACGTGTCTTTGAATGCAACAGGTTGAATGCTTGTTGCGGGCCAAGGGAAAGAAAAGGAAAAAAATTAAATAGATACAAGGTAAGGGAACAGACGAACTGAAGGTCAGTAAGTTCCGCAGGGAAGGGGCCTTGCCCAGAAACCAAAGCCAGCTTATAATGAGCGGAAAATAAATATATAATAAATACACAGAAGGATAAGGGGACAAAACACACTAAAACAAGTGAGATTAAGAGATATATGAGAAATACCCAGATAAAAGAAAAGGGACTACGTATCAGAAGAAACGGAAAGGACCGGCACCAAAGAAGAACTAAGGAAAACGAGGGAACACGAAGGATAAACTGAGGTTATAGCCAGTGTGGCCAACATAACATCAAGGATTACCTAAGGGATCCAGAAGGCAGAGAAGTCTTCCGAGGCCTCGGCGTCTTCTCAGTCCCCCAAATACCAAGAGCAAAATGTATATGAGGCCAGGAAAAGGAAAGGGGATATTGGGAAAACAAATAATAAAGAAAAGAAAAGGAGAGGGAAGTAGCAACAATGTTGCATCTAAACTTTTTGTAAAAAAGGAATGGAACCAGAATCAAATTAATTCATTCCTTAAGTTTTCCCATAATTTTGTGTTCCCCTTCTGGTTTTATTGCATGATTAAAGTATTGATTTGTCACAAATTTAATATGTTAACAAAAAAGAGCCATTTAACTTTTTTTATAAAACTGATAGGAACAGCTGTGGTGACTTTTTTCTTTGCGTTGCATTTTCTCCCTTCTAGCTGATTTTTAGTGACATGACCATGTTGAAAGATATAGCACGAGGAGTATAACCAACTGAGGAGAGTTGTCATTACTCGTCTCTTCTCCATATTTCTTCACTTTCCAACAAGCTTTTTTTATATAATTTTTTCTTACTCCTCATCTATAGATTCTTCTGTCCACTCTCTTTCCTCAGGCTGATTTCTCCCCAGATTTACAGATCTCCCCACTTTAGTCATGGTATAGTTCTTTGGTCATTAATTTATTATATATCTGGTCATTTTAAGTCTAACATTATTTGTGCCTTTGTATTTGGGAGTTGGGGGCTCCCACTAATTAACAGCAGGCGTTCAACTTCAGAAATAAAAAATATGTACAGGAACTTGGGCCACGTCACAGGATTGTGCTCTAAACACACATGTCCTGATTTAAAAAATTGTATCACTTGCACACTGCGCAACAAGCTTTTTTATATAATTTTTTCTCACTCCTTATCTATAGATTCTTCCGTCCACTCTCTTTCCTCAGGCTGATATCTCCCGAGATTACAGATCTCCCCCCTTAAGTCATGGTATAGTTTTTTTGGTCATTAATTTATTATATATCTGGTCATTTTAAGTCTAACACTATTTGTGCCTTTGTATTTGGGAGTTGGGGGCTCCCACTAATTCAATTAGAATAATTTTATTTCACATTTCTTTTTTGGTTTAGTATTCTGAATTTCTTCAACTCCCATCACAAGCAAATAACCTAGTTAGTAAAAAATTATATTACCTCTTCCTCTTCTTCTTCCTTTTCAATGGCAGTGAGTGATTCGGCATCTGCCAGGTTATCTACAGCGATAGCCAAGAAAACGTTTAGAAGAATATCTGTAATTTTTACAGTTAAGGAGAAAATAGAACAAACGTAATACTTCTATAAAATTAAAGAAGCAATGAAATTGGAAATAAACAATTAAAGTGTAGTGCCTGCACAGGACACTGAAATTAGCAGAAAAGGGACCAATCAAAGCATTACTTTCCTTTACATCAACTTAAGTGTAAAATCTATACAATGAAGCAAAAAATCGCATCATACATTAAGGTTTAGGCAGATATCTCTTTTAAAAAAGGAAGCAATTCTTTAATCAAATTAGGCTTAACACTATACATATATATTTTACTTTTTTAAAAGGATACAGTTACCACAAATAAATAAAATAATAAAATAAATGCAGGCTAGCATTCCAAAATGTGATTTTACTCCACCATACGCTTCAATTCCATCATACATAACTACATTCCAATCTTCACCAGTCAGTATCTGTAATCAAATAGTAAATTTGTTAAATAAATTTAGTAAGTTATTTAAGGTTTATCCTAGAGTATCTACATAATCAGAGTGTGGACAACTAGATACTCAAAAGTAATTGGTTTTGATCTTGATAGGAAATTTAAACACAACAGCTTAAAGTTCTATAATAAATACAAAAACTAATTATTTAGTTATATTTCACCTAACATTGTAGGCATCTTCAGGCATCACAGGTAATTTTTTTTTATTACAAAATCATAGTTGATTAGAAGATAATTACACAGACAAACAAGAACTTAAAACTAATATCACAGTTAATTAATACTAATTAACACAGTCAAATAACAATTAAAATAAATAAAATTAATAAAAACCGAAATGAGATCAACAAAATTTGATAAGAGATAAGAACAAGAAGAATAGATAATAAAATATGTCAGGCCAAAAATTAATTTACCAATTAATTATTATTATTAATTAATTATTAAATTTAATTTTTTTATTAATTTTAATTTATTATAAAATTAATAAATAATTATTTAATTAAAAATTAATTAAATTATTTAATTTACCTGTGATGCCTGAAGATGCCTACAATGTTAGGTGAAATATATATAGCTAAATAATTTGTTTTTGTTGTTATTATAGACCTTTAAGCTGTTGTGTTTAAATTTCCTATCAAGATGTGGGAGTTCTATAAAATAAATAGTGCTAAAAAAGAGAAATTACTCAGTACGTTCACACACACTCTAGATCCGCGGATTGTATAGAATACGTATACAATACGGTCAACTAACTTCACGGTTCTTGCAGCGTATTTGTTTAGACGATCGAGTGATAACTGATCCCGCCAAAACATGGCGTCTTGTATAGTGAAGCTTCACTTTTGGTTATAAGGAAGTTTAAAACAAAAAATATATTTAATTAAATAGTGATTTCTTTGCATAATAATAAAGTTACACTAAAAAAATAATATTCCAAAAGTTATTTGATCAAAAATGGTTATATAGAAGTGAAATAAAAGTTCGACGAGAAGGTTATCCGTTAAATACAATCGTCTCTAAAGGTACACACACAAAAAGACAGCGTATCGGGGGATCCATTTATATTCCATCTCCCTAGTTCTAGTGTATGCGATCTGATACCCTCCGCATGGTTCATACAGCTTAAATTACCGTATTGAGAGATCGTACTCTATATGATACGCGGATCTAAAGTGTGTGTGAATGTAATTTCATATAATATGAAATTGTGTGAATAATTTCAATAAATGCAGGTTAAATTGCGTATGAACATTACTTAACGATGTGCTTTTAAAGAAAATCTAAAATAAATTATTTCTTACCTGAAATACAGTTAACAAACTTTGCCAAAAACTATCAAAATTGCTCCTTGGTTTATCTGTTTTATCATTGAAACTAAATCTACCTCCAAATACTTGCATTCCCAACAATGCGAAAATAACAATAAATAAGAAAAGTAGAAGCAACAAGGAAGCGATAGATTGGATTGAATTTAATAATGATGCAACAAGATTCGACAGTGATCGCCAATACCTAAAAAAGAAATAAAAAATTACCATTGGGAACAAATGACATATAATCTTATTTTAATTATTTTTTAACAACCTAAGCCAACCAATTTGTTTTCTTCATAACCAGAACTTGGATGCTCACCAAGATTATAACAAAGTATTTACCTTATCTTCTTACAAAGATAGAATCTGTGTATTCTGTAAAAAACAGTGCACTTAAATCTATCTTACATTATAATAATAATGTAAGATTATTATTATAATCTTACATTATCACCCAGGAACAACCTGGGGTGGTAGTAACAACCGTCACGCTCAAAGTGTATTCTATAGTAAGCGATAATTTATCTAAACAATAATTTTATATAAACTGAGAGCGTAACCTGGGATGCGAACTCCAGACCTCTGTGGTGTCAAAGGTCAGTGTTAAGACTAACGCTCTAACAACCTCGGCCACAGAGGCAGTTCTTACATTTACAAATTCAATTAGAAAATAACATGCTAGTAATATAATTAGGGTATTTATAATATTGAATTATTTTTTTTCAATATTAACAATGGTAAATATTTCAGCAATCAAAAGTGTTTTTATTTGGTTAAAATTTAACACAATTGAGTTTAAAAAAATATTTATTGTCAAACCACAATACATAAAAAAGAAAACTGACCGGTTTCGACTATTAATTAGTCATCGTCAGAGTACATTTATAAACTAACGTCAGAGTACAGTTTATAAATGTACTCTGACGATGACTAATTAATAGTTGAAACTGGTCAGTTTTCTTTTTTATGTATTGTGGTTTGACAATAAATATTTTTTTTTAAACTCAATTGTGTTAAATTTTAATCATGTTTAACATATATCACAAAATCTCTGTCAAAAAAACTAGTGTTTTTATTTCTTTTTATTATTTGTCGAATAATTTATAGATAGAACACGCCTGTTTTTAGACCCTTGCTGTAAATAAGGGAATGGACCCACTTATACAGGTAAATTCACTGGTTCATTGTAATAATTTGAGCCTTAAATACAGTGGCACTTAAGACTCAATTATTTAAGTAATCTAACACTAGATCTAAAATTAACTTAAAACTCAATAACTAACTACTAAGTTGAAATAGTGTTGAGGAACCAATGAAGTTAGCCTGATATGAAATTGGGGGCGTGGTTTAACATCTAGGAGTAACCTCATTGCCTCCCTCCCATTATTTTCCTACACTGCCAACTGATTTTAACAGTGAGTTATACTATAACCATATGTAATTACCATCAATCAAAACTAACTACTAATAATGAAAAGTAGGTTTGGTTATTGTTAGTTTATAGTGGTTATTAATGGTATACAAGAGGTTACCAGTGGTAGGTGTTGGTTGTTTAGACATCTAAAATTAAAACAAATCTTAAATCTAAAAATTCAAGTGGAGGAGGTCAGAAGAGAGCCTTCAATTGTTCTAGGCACTCCAAACAGAGGTATAAAATCTTGATAGTACACAATAAAATAATTTATACATAAGGCCATGGTTCAGAGGATTTTAAGTCATATACTAACACATATTCCCTTTTTTTCTGTTGATACAGATAAAGTTATCTTATGCATGAATAGATGTATATAAATAGCCTTAAAAAATAAGACAAATTGTACAAGGATTCTTTTTAAAAAATTGTAATTTTGAAATTACCGTAAATATACTTATAGGCGACCTGAAATAAAAGAAAACTAAGAAATGTAACCAGATATGAACTTACTTAGTAACTTTAAAGACTCTTAGAAGTCTAACACAGCGTAATACAGATACACCTAAGGGTGGCATAGTATCAGTTCTGGTTAGTATCATTTCACTTATACTACCAATGACAACAAAACAGTCGAATCTGTTAAACAATGACACAAAATATCCCTGTAAGTGAAAAAAATTGAAATAAGAAATTCTAAAGTTATCTAAGCAATAAACAAATACAATATATAATTCATTATAATTCAAATAACTCAAAATCAATGACAAACTGAAATAGGGTTCAAGAAATATTATTTACCTGAAAGCCCAAGCTGTACATTTTTAATAACATTTCCATTGAAAACAATGTCACAAAAAATATATTTGTAATTTCTGAAAATAACATGAAATTAATTACTTCATCTAGATCCAATAGACTAAATAAGACAAGTAAATTACTTTTTTAATTATACACACAAGATAAATAAAAAATATATATAAAATAAAAGTAATTTAATCGGCGTTGACTTCTAGCCTCTAATGGCAGTTCAAAATCATATCAAAATTGAGGGTGAATATTTTTTAACTCAAGTGACTAGCCAACTTATTATGATCCTTTTCACAAAGTCCTTTGAGAAAGCAGAACACTATTAACATCCGTGGGAGATAAATGTCAAAATGTGTGGTTTCCTCACGAGGGTTGACCTCATGAGGTCAACCCATTTCTTACTACTACTTATTGATATGCCACAAGCTACAGATGTAAATTAAACAGGTGAGTTCTCAAATGACATTCCAACAGTGGCTCAGACATTACAGCTTTGTTTTGCTGAGATATTATAATGCCTGCCACATCATACCCCGCAGTCATCTTGCTGCCTTAAGTTACAGATGTACATACTTATGGAAAGCTGAAGGAAGTCTTATAAAAATAAATTATGCAATAGAGTTTAATGCTTCTTAAAAGTAACAGCTTAGAACATATTTGCTAATGAAAGTAATGCTAACACTACTTAACAAATCTTTTAATCGTACTATTTACCTTGAAACTCATCCAGCCAGGCAGGTTGGTTATGATGTTCAGTCGCTAAAACACCCGTATTTAAGAACACTAATATAATAATTAACCAATAAAATGATTGAGATTTGACAGCTTTCCTACAAGCTCTTCTTAACCTACGATTAATCCTGAAAGTTCATAACATTAAAAATATGATTTTTTTTAAATGAAATATTTTAGTTCTCCATATTCTACAAATACAGAGAATTTTGGAATATCAAGTTACAAAAAAAAATTAAAGAAAAATATACTCTTAAATGAAAACCTATTAAAAACAATGAAAAGTATTGCTGCTGAATCTATGTGGTGTGTGTTCAGTTATGCAAGAATTTGTTCACACTAGTTTTTATTTTATAACGTATGTTGTTTTTTACCTCTACTAATCAAATGTAACCGCTGTTACTAATAATAAACTTAAATGCCTAAAAGATTATATTTAACATTTCTAACCTTTATTTGTTTAATTTTCAAAAAATTGCTGTGGGGAAATACCTGCAGCACTCCCAGTATCATACACTTGAAGGCATATTCAAGGTGTGCATGGTTGAAAGTTAAAAAATTGGGTATAGGGTACACTGGAACTTTTCCTCATTACATCGGATTAGCTACGCTCATTCTCAAATTATACAAGTCGTTAAATTTATACAGCAACACTTCTTCAGACTCGCTTCACTCATCCTCATACGGTAAATGCAGCCTTTCATTCCCAGTGTTCATCCAGGCACGGACAGTTATATCCATCCAACAAAAATTATGGATATACTTGTTGTATTAAAACAAAACTTGGTGCTTGAACACAATATTTTTTCGCGTTTTATGATTTTTTTAAATTTTTGCTGAGTCATTATTTGCTATTCAGAAAACATTTTCTGAATAGCACAACTAAACCTATAGACTGATTTTTGTACAAAGTTTCAACTCTCTTGCATAAATACACTCGGAGCTACGATAATAACAAACACACACAGACCACTTTGAGAAAACTACTCAGGAGATCTTAAAACACCTGAAACGGATAATTTCAGTGTCATCCTGGTTTCGGATTTTTTTGCAAACACAATACTTTTTCAATATACCTATGGTATAAATGAGGAAAAGTAAGAAAAAATGGCAGAAAATATATTAAAAAACTCTCTATTAACATTAGAGAGAGGATAGTTCAGGTTTCGACAGTAGCGAGAGGCTTGGGTTTTCTTTACCAGGAAACTAAACTGAATCTAGAAGTCAATTTATTCTTGGTAAACTTTAAGACAAAAAATCATAAATGGATGAGTGCTTTGCTCTATAAACAATACAGTCTCTTATTTAATCATTTATTAGTAGTATCTATATAGATCTACTACTTATACATTTACATACAGATTTTAGGTCAGGTTTTACATAGTTACCTATCAAAGTCTTTTTTCTGCTTCATGTACCAAGATTCTTGTTTACTTTCATCACCTTCTAATCTTTCTCCTGTTTCTACTTCGTTTTGACCTTATATAACAAAAAAATGTAAAAAAAACTGCATGACATAACTACATAATATTAGTTTGTGTAAAAGCAGGATAAGTAAGCTAATAATAATTTAATTTATTATTATTTAATTTTATTAACTTGAATAATATTAATTAAATTAATAAAAAATATATTATTTGATATTTAATAACATAAAAAAATAAAATTTAATATTTTACGCCATAAGAATTTATAAAATAATCTTATATTTTGCTGTCTAACCGTGCTTATATTTGTTTAGGAGGGCAGTGATTTAAAACTTTATGAAATTTCTGTAAATATTTGACACTGTCTATAAAGTAAAGAGAAAACCTTAGCAAATGATATTATCCACTCATATTTTGATTGTAGTTGAGTGATCTTAATTTGTTACAATAAGTCAAAGAAGAAACTACATCCTAAAAGAAATTATGATCCAATAACAGAGCAAGCTATCACAACCATTAAAGCAGGGGTTCCTAACCCATGGAAGCAGGCAGACCACTTTTAACAACTCAAAATCCGCCAGGGACCAACTAACTGGACCCTCCCCCCTCCATTAATTGTGAGATTAGTATAGCTATGTCTTTACAATAACTTACTAAGACCAAATGAAGAAATATTATTCAAATACACCTGAATGTTCAAGCTCTTTTAAGTAAGTAGAACTGGTTTACCTTAAGTTTTCCCACTAATTTCTTCTACATTATCTAATATTTTTATTTCAGCTCAAAGTGATCTTAAATCAACCAAAATTATCATAGATTACCTACACTCCCAGTGACCATTATATTTTAATGTGTGTGTAGCATAACAAGCTTAACTGAGCCTCCTAAATTGGCTTATGTGTGGCATATAACATAGAGATATATACTAGAGGGAGCATAGCCTATCTCAATACATTGAGAGGCATGAAACATCTTTTTGGGGGCTCTCAGGGGCTCTGTGAAACCACATTGAAACCTCCTTCAACAAGTGAGTTAAGGTTAAAATAAATCACTTGATTTCAGCTTCCCGCACATTGTTGGTGTTTTGATTCGTGTTTTTAATGTTCTATGTAAATTATTGTAATTTGGTACTGTTTATTTGATTATATTTACAAGCAGAGGTGGTCAGGTTACTTTTTTCGATGTTTCACAATTTAACTTATAGGGCCCCTCTAGTAATATATCTCTATGGCATATAAGGAATGTCCTCTGAACCCAATAGCAAGTATTTTGAACTATATCAGTATACCGACAAGCCACTGTTAGTAGTAAAAAGTACGCACTTAAGTTATAGGTTAAGAGGTTAACTGTCCCACACTTCTCTTCGTATCCACATATTAAGTGTTGACCTTTTTTATGTAGAGGAGATTTCTTCCTTATGTTGGAGATATATTCTCCTGGTAGTGTAGGCTAAGGAAACTAGGTCTGGCAATAACAATCAGGCCTATTTGCCTGACTTTGCCCCCCCCCCCATGTTAATACTTGTAAATCAACTTACTATAGGAATAAAACCCCAATTGCATAAATTACAAGTAGAAATCGGTCATATACAATACCTAACTAATAGTTTTATACCTTTAGTTTCCCTATTTCGAGTATCCTCGCCTTCAGGTTCAATATCTTCAGCTTGCGTAATCCAATCCAGGTACCCTCTTAGATCTTCTTCAATTTGCTGTTTCTCTCTTAACTTGTGAAAATCTCCTCTGGCTTTTGCCTTTTCTCTTTCTTTAGAAAACTCTCTGAAACGATTATAATCTCTCTTTAGCACTTAAAGTGACAAAAATAAACCCCAAAGTTACTTACATGAAACAGCAAATAATGTATGTCAATAAGCAATGATATTTATTATTTTTCAATAAAGTATTTTATTGTTAAAGGATCAATAATTTACCCTAAAAGCAAAGAATATTTAGAATTTTGAAAAGTATTATTTAAAGGCAAAGATCATTCTTAGAGTAGTATATTCAAACTAGTACTTAAGAGAAACATAAATTCATTTGTGGTAAATTGGTTTTTCATTTTTATGATAATAAGAATCCAAAGGATGCAGGATTATATTCTAGATAATTCACAATCCCATTAATATGAACAGCAAAAATTACCTCTTATACACTATCTAATATATCTAGGCACTTGGTATACATCCATATATACAATTCTCATAAGAAATTATGAGAATTGTTTTTGGGTTTTAAATAAGAAAAACATGAATTCAATCTCAATTTAAGTAGAAGTTTAAGTGATCTGTTATAGCTAAATAGATAAGTATGAGGTGCTTCAATATATTGAAAGCAGTATAGTTGGGATTAAATTACATTCTTGCTTTGGTTTGATTTCATAACTTTTGATTAGTCGAAAGAGCAGTTAATATTACAATACTTAAAACAATAAAATAAAAACTAAAGCAGGCAATTAAAATAAAGAAAAACGATATCATACCCGCTGAGGACACCAAGAATTAGGTTCATAACGAAAAATGCTCCGAGGATGACCATAGATACAAAGTAAATCCATTGCCAAGAATTACCCATTGAATCCTCTATCTAAAAACGAAACAACCAAAATAAATTACATAATTTATCTAATATACTTATGTATTTGTCCATTATTTGCATTACTGTATGTATAGTTCAATAAGAATCATTATCAGTGCCTAAACTCAACAACAAACTTAATAAGAAAAAAAATTCTAGTGCGGAGGTCTACAAGATAGGCAAAAAATTTTTTTTTAAATGCATGCATCAATCCAATCTTAAATTGTAAAGATTTTTCAAACATGTAGTTGACTCAACAAACCGGGTTAATGACATCAAATTAATACATGATTTACAATAGGGTTTGTGTCCTCCCCACGATTGATAATAATAAGATAAAATAATAAATAAAGATAAATAAATAAGATAAAATAAAAAAAAAATGTCTACTCCAATTGACACTAATGAGGTAGGTCACAAGAAAGAATCAGGGGTGTTTGTTTACCCTTATTTTTTACTTATTTAGTTGTTTGATGTAAGATATAAGCACACATGATTATCATTCTAGTCAAAGCTACGCATGTTTTAGTATTTGGTTGGACATAGCCTATAGCATGATTTATAGACTGTAGTTTATTAATTTTTGGACTGTAATTGATAGGCATTTCAGCCAGTAGTAAACACTAAACAGGTGGCTCTCTAACTAGCCTTCAGTGCAAGTGAGCAATTTTAATTTTACAAAAAATAGTTAAATGATAAAACTTACCGAGTATAAAACATCAGTCCACCCCTCTAAAGTAATACATTGAAATACAGTCAACATTGAAAGACCAAAATTATCAAAATTAGTGATTCCTTTATTGGGACCGTCCCATCCTGTTCTACAGATCATTTCACTTGAATAAGTACTACACTGGAAGCCTGCACCTTCTTTATCACTACATGGATGCGGTTCATCCATAAATTTCCCTGAAATAAGTAAAAGTATAAGAGCTCAATTGTGTATTATTTTGTATACAAAATCGGTAGTACTAAGTGTAATAGCTCCAAAACTGTTCAAGTATATCATATAGTTGCCCTGTTTTTCAGGGCAACTATATTCATAGACTATTTCATAGTCTTACGATTGGTTTTTATCTGACCTTCTTTGCTCTTCCTTTGATCCAATAGGACCAAAGCATCCATAGTATGAAGTGTTAGAGATCTAGAAATGGCCTATACTTAAAGTATAAGTGAATTTACTGCTTAATCCCGTAAAGGTATCATAACGGAGCTGTATTACAGATGTAGGAGTTGGGCCTATAAGTATATGCACCCGACACTTGAGCAATTGGAGATGTCTGAGCCAGGCCCATGAGATATTGCTGATGATGGGCCAGGTCGATAAGATATTGTATGATAATGGACTATTCCAATATGAATGTTTTAGATGAATAGTCTAGGTGTATGGGATATTTCAGATTTAAAGGCGAGTGCCATAGGATAATTCAGATGTATAGAGCAAAAATATGGGGCATTGCAGATAAATAAGCCAAGAATATGTGATGTTGTAGATGAATAAGACAGGTCAATAATTTCTACACTTGAATATCGTCAGAGAAGACAAACGCCACATACCTGTATTATTATTGTAGCAAGTTCTATGTAACTGTCCTGAAAATAATTCTAAGCCAACAATGGCATAAATAATAATAACAAATAGAACTAGAAGAGCAATATGCAGTAAAGGCACCATGGCACGTAATATTGAATTCAGTACCACTTGGAGACCTGAAACCAATGCAACCAATAATTAAACAAATATAATCACGATGACTTAGTTTGTAAGAATAACTTAGTGACTATCTGTACGACATAAATTCCAACATTTCGGAAACAAAAACGAAAACGTTTTAATTAGTTTAAATTAAAACTATTAACAAAATTCTCAGCCAAGTACCATCGGATCTTAGCACTTGCTATTTAAATCTTATAACTAGAACAGGGACAATTCATTTCATCAGAGTCAATTATATTCATTCAGAGTAACAGCTATAAGAATTCACCAAGAGTAAAATTGCAGTAGTTTTACTTTACTTCGGTCAGCTGTAAAGAAAATTCTTTACTGCTCCACTCATAAAATCATACATTATTAACCATTTATCAGTAGTAAAGTGGGCACTTTACACCATCAAAAATAATTTAGACCATAATAAATTTATTATGTTTGATATGCAAAAAAAATTAAAGTTAATGTAAATAGTTAACTTACTTGGAACTCCAGATACTAATCGCAAAGGCCTCAATACCCTGAACGCACGCAGCGCTTTTACATCGAACCCTTCTTTCATTATGTTCGATAGCAAAGTGCTGATCATACTACAAACCAAACAAACAAAAACAAAGTTAGTGGACCTGTAGAGAAAAATAGACAGCGTGGTATTCATAGGACAAATAGAAACATTTCATAGTTGCATCGTATAATACAGCAGATCCCACAACAATGCTAACTCAATTTTCATCTTTGTTTTCGCCAATCCAGGTTTGTGGATTAAACTAAAAGCCATATTATATTGACAAAGGCAAGAGAAATAATTATACTAAAGAATAATGGAACCATTTAATAAATGGTTATAAAGTTATAGTAACTTTTGCAAATGAGAAAATTGTATGGTAATTTAAAACATCTCAATTAGTATCATCAATTAGTAGTAAATAGTTTCCATAAGAATTGTAATCTCATCTAAAAACTAACCAGAAGAAATAAAACTGAAGAAGTCTGGTTAGATGTTGTTAAATATAAAATTGACGGAACGCCTTAAGTCAGTTTATGTTACATACAGAATATAAGGATATTTTTACATTGGAACGGGTGACCATAAGGATGAAGAGAAGTGGAACTAAAAAGGGCATGTTAGGCCAAGGAGAAGATCCTATTTTTGAACATGATCTCTATAACGTCTGACACAATGTCCAAGTATAGTCATTTGGATTAAATATTTTTACCACGACGTTTAGAACATCAGACTTTAGATAAAGTTCCTCGAGTTAAAAATATTTTCTCGATTTAATCAAGAGATTCTCCGAGTTTTAAAGAATTCCTCGGCTTAATTTAGAGTTTCTTGGTTTAGAGTCATTCCATATCAAATCTACACAGGTAAAAACACGTGATATCTCCGATTTTAATATAACTTGGCTGACAGGTAGGCACCATAGAAGAAAGAAAATCCAGAATTTTGGCTCATTTGGTGCAGCCATCTTGCCACAGTAGGGTGGTGAATTTTCCAAAAATTTCTCTTTTGTAGCACTTTTAATTGTATAGAACTCCCACATTTTAATAAAATAGGATATAAACTATCAGCTTAAAGTTCTATAGGAAAACAAAAAACTAAAAATTAATTAGCTATATATTTCATCAAACATTGTTGACATCTTCAGGCTTTAAACACAGACAAGACTTACATAACTTTCCAAAAATTGTGATTTTTCAACATTTCTTAAGACTACGAAAATGGCTATACGTAAAATTCTGCAGATAATATGATTTTTATTTTGGTGGTACAATCAAAGCTCAAACTTGGCACTTTCAAATAGATTCTACATACTTGTGGATAATTAGTTACAAGTTTTTATTATGAGCAAAAATAAAATAAAAATGCTAATATCTCAAAAGGCCAATTTTTAAAATTTTTGAAAAATTCCAAAAATAAGCTTAAACTGTTAGTAAAATGTTCACAAAGTTTCATTTTGGGACCGCCAAGGGATTGGACACAGCAGCGCATAACGTGTATCAAGGTATGTAAAAATGTAAAAAAGTCACTTATTTGGCAATTTCTAGCAATGATTATGTGATGAATCATCTTTTAAATCATAGCCCACACCGAATATTACATAAAGCCATTTTTGTAGTCAAAGAAATTTTGAAAAATCATATTTTTTGGAAAATTCACCACCCTACTGTGGCAATATGGCTGCACCAATTGAGCCAAAAATTTAAATTTTTTCTTTCTTCTATGGTGTATACCTGTCAGCCAAGATATATTAAATCGGTGACGTCAAGTCCAAAAATGTACTTTTTTGTGTGTTGATTTGACATGGAATGACCCTTTGACACTCCTTTCATGGCGTTTCAAAATAATCAGGTTAATGAAGAGTATCTCCGCTTAGAGGAAGGTTTCACTGCTTTATAAAAAAAAATTATCAGCTTAATAAAGAGTTAATTGGCTTAGTGAAATGTTTCACTGCATTTATCGGATATCAAAGAATTTATTAGGTTGATGAATTAGTTAAACTGCATTATTAAAAAAGTCCTTAGCTTAATGAAGAGATATTTGGCTTAGTGAGAAGTTTCACTGCATTTATTTTGTTTCAAAGTATTTATCGGGTTGATGAATATGTTTGACTGCTTTATAAAGAATTTGTTACCTTAATAAAGAGTTTCTTGGCTTAGTAAAAAGTTTCACTACTTTCATTGCGTTTCAAAGAATTTATCGGGTTGATGAAGAGTATCTTCGCTTAGTGGAAAATTTTACAGCAATTTAAAGAACTTCTTGGTTTGATGGAGATTCTCGGCATAGGAAAAAAAATAAAAGCGTTTAAAGCATTTTAAAGAATATTTTGAGGTTTTCTACTTAGTGAAAAGTTATACAGTGTTTAAAAAAAACTTTTGCACAGGTTTAAAAGAAGTCAGGGCTTGATGAAGTTCCACAGCTCGCTGAAAGTTATACGGCTGGGTGATGTATTTTTATCAACCTCTAGCTTTTAAAAATTTCAAGTAATTTGAAAGTCGGGATCTTATAAAAGATAGACCAAGTTTGACAAAATTGCCTCATTATACATGAGGAAAGCGAACCTTAATATTTTTACATATGTAATTTTTAATTTAAATATTCAATTTAGCATGTTATACGAAGAGGCTTGACATATTTTAATGTTAATAAAAAAACAGAATAATTATACTAACCCTATAACGACGATAGTGAAATCTAGGAGATTCCATCCGTTTCGGAGATATGCTCCCGGATGCATAACGAATCCGTACGCTACTATCTTCATAACACATTCTATAGTAAAAATCACTAAAAATATATATTCTATTTTCTCCTATAAACACAAAACAAAATACAAAATCAATTAAATGCAATGCGCCCATGCAAGGAGGCAGAAATTTGTTAACCACTTCCTCAAGTAAGCGCTATCTTAAATTAAAGCGAATGATGTTTTGAAAGAGTACAAACTCCATTAAAATATTTCTCTTGGGTCATAAATATTGTAATCTAAAATTTAATAATTTAAAAAATTGGTAAGAGGTTAAATAATTATTACCTCTAAACAATTTTGTTCTAAGAAGGAATAAAACGTTTTGCACATATATTGCATACAAACCCTAACGTAATTAATGTAAGGTTAATGGTATGTAATTAACATACCTATTATCCATAGCAATCGATGATACTATGGGTGGAGTTAAAAATATCCATTTCAGTTTCCCCTAATAAATTCAATTAAAAAAGCAAAAGGTTAGAGGAATCTTCCTAATTATCAATCAGGCGTATTGACTTCAGACAAATTAGAACAAATGAGTACGGGAAATTTTTGACTCACCTACCCTAGGCTTATATCAAAACTGGAAAATGTTGCCCCAAGCAACCCAATAGTTTACGTTAAGTCTGTCAACTTCAAACCCCGTCTAACCTATTGCCCACAATAAGATTGGAAACTTTGGCCCCTGCCTAATCAATAGTTTATGATAAATCTGTAAATTGTAATCCTTATCTAATCTACTGATTATGTCAAAACTGGAATCATTGGTCCCCCATTTACTCTTTTGCCTATATAAAAACAGGAAACTTTTGTCCCCTATCCACCATTTTGCCTATGCCAAAACTGGAAACTTTTGTCCCCTATCCACCATTTTGCCTATGCCAAAACTGGAAACTTTTGTCCCTTATCCACCCTTTTGCCTATGCCGAAATTGGAAACCTTTGTCCTCCATCCACCCTTTTGCCTTCGCCAAAACTGGAAACTATTGTCCCTTATCCACCTTTTGCTATGCCAAAACTGGAAACTTTTGTCCTATCCACCCTTTTGCCTATGCCAAAACTGGAAATTTTTGTCCTCCATCCACCCTATTGCCTATGCCAAAACTTTTGTCCCCCATCTACATTTATGCCCTTGACAAAAATGGAAACTTTAGTTCCCCATTTGACCTTTTACCTATATCAAAACTAGATACTTCGGTCCCCTACCTACATTTTGACCAATGTGAAAACTGGAAACTTTTTCTTCCCATCTACTCTTTTATCATGTAAAATATGACAACTTTTGTCCCCTATCAGATTTATCATCTATAGAAGGAGAAAAGAGTGAGAATGTATTTAACTGTAGTAAGTTTAGAAGCCCACCTCTCACCAACACTTCAAACTCTATCTTTTGTAAGTTTGATTATTTCAGGGACGCAAGTCCACTATAGAAACTCATTTAGTAGCAAATAACTTCCCCAATTGTCATTCGAGCAAATTCAAATTCGTTAAATGGATAATTCAAACAATTCAGCTTTTTACTTTTATTAAGAATAATCTAGAATTTCTAAGTTACTTTTTCGATGTTCTCAAAATTTAACCTATAGGGCCTCTCTAGTAAATATCTCTATGACCAAATTTATTATAATTTAGCTGACAGGCAGCCACTATAGAAGAACAAAAAATCCACTTTTTTTGTTCATTCCTTGCAAACATATTGCCGCAGTAACGTGCTGAATTTCGCAAATATGTAATTTTTTGACATTTCTTTAACTACGAAAATGGCTGTATCTAAAATTCTGATACAGGTAAAATCTCTATTTTGTGGCATTGAAAGCTTAAACTTGATCCTTTCAAATGGATTCTACATACTTTTAGATAATTAGTTACAAGTTTTAATTATGTGAAAATAAAAAATAAAAATGCTAATATCTCAAAAAGCCATTTTTTTAAAAACTTTGGAAAAATTCCAAATAAGAGCTTTAACTGTTAGTAAAACGTCAACAAAGTTTCATTTTGGGGGCGCCACGGGATTAGACACAGTAGTGCATAACGTGTGTCAAAGTTAAGATTTATCACATAATCATTGATAAAAAAACAAATAAAGTGTCTTTTTACACTTGGATATACCTTGACACACGTTATGCGCTACTGTGTCCAATCCCATGGCGGTCCCAAAATGAAATTTTGCGAAACATCACAACTTATTTGAAAATTTTTTCAAAATTTTAAAAAATTTGCTGTTTGAGATATTAGAATTTTTATTTAATATTTGCACATAATTAAAATTTAACTAATTATCCAAAAGTATGTAGAATCCATTTGACAAGATCAAGAATAAGCTATTATGGCTACACGGAATTAGCCAAAAATGTGGATTTTTGTTTTTTCTATTGTGCCAACCTGTCAGCCAAATTGGTTTCAAGTGTTTTTACCAGTGTTGATTTAATATGATATGACCCAAGAGTTACGATTTTAACGAGGTACAAAATCAATCTTTTTTATTTACAAATTTACTATTCTTCAAATCTTGTGGTTTTTGGAAAATAATATTTCTATGACGTCATTAATGACTCATAAAACACGGTCAAATTTGGCATTTCTGCCTTATCTATAAGCAGTCCTATGACTGCAGCAATACCAAGTGTGACCGTGTTTTACGACCACTGTAGTGGTTATTATAAGCATAGAGATATATACTAGAGAGAGCATAGCCTATCTCAATACATTAAGAGCCCTGAAACATCATTTTAGGGCTCTCAGGGGCTTTGTGTAACCTCATTAAAACCTTTTCTAAGATTAAGTTAAGGTTATAAGAAATAAATTTTTTTGGCTTCCTGCACATTGTTTGTGTTTTGATTTATATTTTCAGTGTTCTTCTATATAATTTATTGAAATTTTGTTCTGTTCATTTGATTATTGATAGTCGAAGGTGGTCAGGTTAGTTTTTCGATGTTTCAAAATTCAACCAATAGGGTCCCTCTAGTAATAATATCTCTATGATTATAACAGCTACTCATGTAATCAAGTGTATAATCCGTTTTAGGGGAGCAAGGAGGGGTTGTCCTCCATCCCCCAGGATTTTTTTAAAATTTTTTAAACATTTTAAAGTTTTAAAAACCAATAACCACATTTAGAAACTAAATATAACCATCACCAACCAAAGGTAACCTTTTTATAAGAATAACCACAAATAAAACAAAATTATACGCTAAAGATCATAAAAGACTAATATAATAGAATGTAAGGTTGATGGAACGTAGCAGAACTAATTAAGGAGAAGTGATCACCTACTTATAGTAAATAGTCACCTAATCTTATAGTAAAGGATAGGTGGTTTAGAAAGTGATTTGAGGTGGGAAATAGAAAACCTCCACATAAGATAGCCTACTAGTTACATATGTCCAGCTGTCTTTTTCGTTTAGCGAAGAATTGACAAGGAAAGAAGAATTTAATAAGGATATTCGTTTAAACAGTTGTTAGCAATTATTTTTATCGGGTTTCGAATTTAATTTTAAACGTTTCTATGCATTGAGAAACTTTAAATAAAACAAATAAATAAAAAATGCATAATTTTGGAAAACTATGGTTGATAGACACACAGGATTTGATGAAGCCAAAGAATTATCTTATCTTCAATGCATACATTAGTATTTAGAGCCAAAAAAGACTCATTAACAATAACTATAATAAGAATAAATAGAAAATTGACAAAAAGCCATGCAAAAGCAACAGCAGGTTAAAAAGGAACAAGAATAATAGAAGGTTATAGGTGTAAAGTTACAAAGTGTAAATAAACATAAAAATATCTTACCCCAAAACTAAACCAACGTATTCAATGCTTAATATCCGCATTAGGATTTCAAACAGTCGCTGCACAGACAATTAAGTTAATGTTGACCCTAAGCATTGCGTTCGATTTGGAAAGATAAAGCGAAACATGAGCATTGTGTACGAATTTGATCATTAAAGAGGATCATAAGCATTGTGTACGAATTTGATTTTTAAAGAAGATCATAAGCATTGTGTACGACTTTAATTGTTAAAGAAGATCATAAGCATTTGTGATACAGACTCTTAATTGTTTAAAAGAAGATCATAAGCATTGTGTACGACCTTTTGATAGTTAAAAGCGGATCAATAAAGCATTGTGGTACGACTTTGATTGTTAAAGAAGATCATAAAAGCATTGCGTAGCGACTTTGTAGTTAAGAGCGGAATCCATAAGCATTGTTGTACGAATTTTGAAAAATTGTTAAAGAAAATCTAAGCATTGTGGTAACGAATTTGATTGTTAAAGAAGATCATAAGCATTGTGTACGAATTTTGATTGTTAAAGAAATCATAAGCATTGTGTTAACGACTTTGGATTGTTAAAGAAAGATCATAGCCATTGTGTACGAACTTTTTGATTGTAAATGAAGATCATAACAGCATTGTGTAGAATTTGATTTGTTAAAAGAAGATCAAATAAGCATTGTGTACGCTTTGATTGTTAAAGCGGATCACCTAAGCATTGTGTACGAATTTGATTGTGTAAAAGAAGATCATAGCATTGTGTACGACATTGATTGTAAAGAAGAATCATAAAGCATTGTGTCGACTTTGAATTGTTTAAGAAGATCATAAGCAATTGTGTACGACACTTGATTGTTAAGAAAGATCAATATAGCATTGTGTAACGAACTTTGATTGTTAAAGAAGATCATAAGCATTGTGTACGACTTTGATTGTTAAAGCGGAATCATAAGCATTGTGTACACTTTGATAGTTAGCGGATCAATAAGCATTGTGTACGCTTTGATTTGTTAAAGAGATCAAAGCATTGTGTACGACTTTGATTGTTAAAGAAGATCATAAGCATTGTGTACGAATTTGATTGTTAAAGAAGATCATAAGCATTGTGTACGAATCTTTGAATGTTAAAGAAGATCAATAAAGCATTGTGTACGACTTTGATTTGTTAAAGCCGGATCAATAGCATTGTGTACGACTTTGATGTTAAAGCGGATCATAAGCATTGTGTACGACTTTGATTGTTAAGAGATCCAGCATCGATTGGATTGCATTTGTGTACGACTTTTGATTGTTAAAGAAGATCATTCGCTTTTGAGGTTAAGAAGATCATAGCATCTGTGGTACGACTTTGATTGTTAAAGGATCATAGCTTGTGTACCTTTGATTGTTAAAGATGATCATAAGCATTGTGTACGACTTTGATTGTTAAAGATTTAAGCATTGGTACGCTTTGATTGTTAAAGAAGATCATAAGCATTGTGTACGAAATTTGATTGTTAAAGAAGATCTAAGCATTGACGACTTTGATTAAAGAAAATCATAAGCATTGTGTACGACTTTGATTGTTAAAGAAGATCATAAGCATTGCGTAAGTGCCTCCAGCATTGTGTACAGTGTGGCCTCTAGCACTAACGAAGCGTATGTAAACATAAAATGTCTTGTGTTTAGCTTATCTTTGTTAAAGCAATGGATAGTGTAAATGTTTATTACATGAGTTTGTAAGCATAGAGTAACAAGTTTGTGTGTAACGCAGATTACAAACATCGTGTACGATCTTGTGAGTTAACGCAGATTGTAAACATCGTGTACGATCTTGTGAGTAAACGCAGATTGTAAACATTGAGTACGATCTTGTGAGTTAACGCAGATTTTAAACATCTTGTGGGCTCTTGTGAGTTAACGCAGATTGTAAACATTGTGTAAGATCTTATGAGTTAACACGGATTGTAAACATTGTGTACGATCTTGTAAGTTAACGCAGATTGTAAGGATTCTGATGTAAGTCCTTTTTGAGTTAAAACATTGTGCAGCAAGCCCGTAGCTAGCCACAACTTGTAGGGGGGGGGGGGGGGGGGATATTTACTCATTTATAAGAAGCTGCTTCTTTTGAATACAACTTCGTGAAACGAACGTGAGAACAAAAATAAGTTTTTTAACAAAAAACGTATCGGCTAATTAAGTAATAATTCATAGCGCCAACCTTGATTATGTATTTATGCATTCGCGAGTTGAATTGGTCACATGACTATATATTTAATCCATGTCACCGCCAGCGAATTCGCGTAGCTGTGTTCGCGTTCTGTGGTCGTTGCCGCTAAATTAGTTAAATGAGCAAAAAATATTCAATGGGAAAGGGCAAAAGTTTATAACATAAACTTAACCAATACTTAGAATCGCTTTAATTAAATTATTTCATTCCACTCGATCAACTAACTTTTTAGCGAATTACTGAAGAGTAAATGAGATAGTGAAATTGGGGTCTTTGGGGAGAAATAAATGGTTCCCAATATTTATTAAAACATAACCTAAGAAATAATTCTTCTTTATGAAAATTATAAAATTGATTGGATTTCGATCCTTTTGAAATAGCTGTTTTAATTACGTTTGAAATTGATGATATCCGATGTGTAGTGGTTAAGGTACGCGACCAATACACAATGAATGGACTTTAAACTTCCGGGTTTATGATGCAAATAAAAAAAGTACTAAATAAAGTAGAAGTACAAAAAAGCACTAAACAGAAGTACGAAATAAAGTAGAAGTACAAAAAACACTAAAACAGAAGTACGAAATAAAGTAGAAGTACAAAAACACTTAAATGAAGTAAGAAATAAAATAGAAGTACAAAAGCACTAAACAGAAGTACGAAAAAAGTAGAGTACAAAAAGCATACGAAGTAGAAGTACAAAAAGCACTAAACAGAAGTAAGAAATAAAATAGAAGTACAAAAAGCACTAAACAGAAGTACGAAATAAAGTAGAAGTACAAAAAGCACTAAACAGAAGGTACGAAATAAATTAGAAGTACAAAAAGCACTAAAACAGAAGTACGAAATAAAGTAGAAGGTACAAAAGCACTAAACAGAGTACGAAATAAGTAGAAGTTACAAAAGCACTACAGAAGTACGAAATAAGTAGAAGTACAAAAAGCATTAAACAGAAGTAAGAAATAAAATAGAAGTACAAAAAAACACTAAACAGAAGAACGAAATAAAGTAGAAGTACAAAAAAAACACTAAACAGAATTACGAAATAAAGTAGAAGTACAAAAAAAAAACACTAAACAGAAGTATGAGATAGAGTAGAAGAAAAAAAAGGCACAAATCAAAAGTACGAAACAAACTATAAGTACAAAAAAGGACAACACAAAAGTACAAAACATACTAAAAGTACAAAAAAGTCCAACACAAAAGTACAAAACAAAGTAGGATTATTAAAAAAGCACAGCAAAAAAGAACGAAACAAAAAGAACAAGTACAAAAAAGTTCAAAACAAAAGTACATAAAGTCCACAACGATTAAGTATAGAGACCATATAAGTATATATTATAAGTTTAAAAATATTTAATATATTAATTTTTTTATTTTAAATTTTCATTGTTTTTCTTTAAGTTTAATTTTGTCTTAGGAGCCCAAACAGGGCTACCGCTCTCGCTCTCACTGGCTAGTCCGCCATTAAAACCTATTTATCCACTATGTGAATTATTTGATAAAAAATACTTTGAATATTTATATTATTATAGGCTGTAATTATTTATAATCCATTAAGTCTGTGTGTGATAGTTTTTGTTTTATTAATAATTTTTTTAGGTATGTTCATTTATTTAAAATATTTTTTTATGGATTTTGGCATTACTTACTTTACATAAAATTATTACTTTCCCTCATTTATGCCGTAGGTATAAATGAGGGAAAGTATTGTGTTTGCAAAAAAATACGAAACCGGGATGTCACCGGAATTATTTGTTTCAGGTGTTTTGTTCATAAGGCCTCCTGAGTGGTTTTCGCAAAGTTGTCTGTCTGTACGTGTGTGTGTTGATGTATCTAATATCATCGTAGCTCCCAGTTTATTTGTGCTAGAGAGTTGAAACTTTGTAAAAAAATCAAACTATAGGTGAGCTTGCGCTATCCGGAAATTATTTTTGAGTTGAACTTTGGTACAAGTGTATACCTAGACGTAATAAATAAGTGTGTGTTTGGTTTTAATACGACAATTATTATGGTTTTTTGTTGGATAATAAAATTTAAGTAAAATTGAGCATGGTCAGTGCTCAAAGCACTGAAAATAAAACGGATGTATTTACTATCTGAAGACGAGTGAACGACGAGTAGACGTGTAGACGTAAAGACGTGTCGCAGGGTACATTTGGCGAATTGTATATCCTAAGGGCGAGCGACGCGAGTCAAAAGTAGGGAGGATGAGCGTAGCAAATCCGATGTGTTGAAGAAAAGTTCCAAAGTACCCCGTACCCGTTTTTTTAAAAATTTGTAGTACTTAAAATGTGGTTATTTATTAATTTAGCCTTGTTAAAAGATCCGCTTAGTCAATTTATCCATAATTTATTATAAAATATGGAGATAGAAATTAAAACTATATTGTATATTTTGAAATGACGCAATTCAAATTGTACTAATGTACTTGATACCAAATAAAGATTTTTATTTTTATTATAACCTTAACGTTATTTAAAAAAATAAATACATTATGTTTTTGACCTAATGATTGAGAGGCGCACAACCGAAGGTTTTTTTTAAAGTGTCATTTCATTTAGAAATTTAAGTTACAGAACATACAACTGGGCAGAAAATTTCAGACGTGCCAACATTAAATCTTAAAAATATAGGGAAGCTTGGTGCCAGACTTTCCAAAATGATCACTAACCCCAGTTAGTCGAGTCATGCAAGTCGGCCATTTCCAATATTTTTTTAGGTAAAATTTAGCCAAACATGATCATTACGTGGTAACTTTGTTAAGTCAAATTACAGCATGCCATACAATTTTTGGAAACCTCATTAAATCCTAAAACTTTTACACCTATTTCAATATATTCCAGTCATCACTCACAAAACTACTGTAAAGTATGAATAATGGAATTTAGACCACAACAAAAAACAAGAATTTTTATAAAAAATATATTATGTAAGTCTTAAATTTGCATGGTCAAAAATTAAGGGCAAATTAGATATAGCATGATTTCTAAAACATCCACATGTTTTCGGTTTGTGATTTATAGTTCATGCGTATGCATCACTAATTGAAACTGAATTTTTTCTCGATTTTTTCAAAGGGAATGACCAAGTTATTAATTTAAGCGATGTTTAATATTTGGCAATATTTCTTATACACATTAAATTTGAATTTCTATAATTGTTAATATCTTTACTGCATTTCCTTTAAAATGCCATAAAATCATTAAGTTTATTACTTATAAGATGGATTTTCAGCAAGGAAGCAATTCCAATGGAAATTCGCCAGGTATGCAAACCTGCGCGCCAGAAGAATTATTTTGTAGTTATGAACTTATAAAGTGCAAATAAAACGATATACAAATTTCGACGGAACAAGATTCGAACAACTTGGAACGACTCCGGAACGGCTTTATTAGACTAAGACCCTTGAAAAACATAGGAAACAACACCTAATTTGAAATTTTTAAGAGCCGTTCGTTTTTTTGTGCTCGGGTTATTTACTATTTTTTTTTTTTGGGGGGGGGGCTTCGGTAACTAAGAATGGTCGTATTTATTGCGAACCGGTTTAATTCAATTTATCGCCTTTAAAAAGAAGAACTTTTTCCCGCCAAAATGAAAACCTATAATTTTGGAGATTTTAAAAAAAATGCCAAGATAATAACAGCACAAAAACATGGTTTTCAATAGGGATCTTCTAATTAACAAGGTTGATTTTTATTATTATACTTGTACTTATTTTTTATAGCACAATCGGCGGAAAATTTACACACACAAACACAACAGGACACACCACTTACACACACACACACACACATATATATATATATATATATATATATATATATATATATACAGGGTGGTCCAGCTAAGAAGGACAAGACCTTTTTCTCGGAAACTATGACAGCTAGAAGGATTCGGTTTTCGGCATTGGATTCAATGTAATAGTGAGCAGACGAGAAAAATCCGTTTTCGGGCGCGCTTCGCGCCTGTCATAGAGATAATAATGCTAACTTTTTTAATTTTATAGTTAGGTATAGGGAAGTTTTTTTTGTTCTTTAAAGAATAAAAAATAAGGAAGATTAGTGAAGACCGCATCAAAATCGGACAATTTTTCACCGAGCTATGATGAAAAAACTTTTTTTTTAAATTTTGTTCACTTCGGCGCCATTTTGGATGATGTTGCATTTAAATAAATTTATTATTTGGACATATTTTTAAACTAGAAACATTGCTTTAATAAAAGAATGTCAAAAGTTTTAATTCTAACCTTAGTTTTAGGTGTAAAATAGTCGTTAAACATAACAAAAACAAAAAAAAATATGGTTTTTCTAAGATACCATGAAAAGTAAGATAGGGAGCTATAGTTTTTATGGTTTGTACAGTTAGCCAACATAAAAAGCAACAAAATGAGTCCAATTTTAACAAATTTGCTTCACAATTTCAAAAGTTATTACTAATAAATCTCTTAAATTTGCCAAAAATGGAATATTTTTTATAGTTTACCCTATTGTTGATATTTAATGGAACTGCAACGTCATCATACCTTTGTGATCTTATTGCAGCTTGTATAAGGATTCCAGACGCCTAAAACACTTATTTTTGTTCATTGGTTGTGGAGAAATTACGATTACGGCGATTTTCGTCAATCGTAGAATGCAGATTAGAGGTACCTTGCAAAAACCAAGTGAAATCCTTCATAAACGTTAATAAAAATTGATTTTGATGATAACTACTTCGTTTCTAGGGGTAAAGGACCAATAAATAGCAAATCACACAACTAGACTGTAAAAGTGATATTTTACTGCTGCGGAAATTTGTTTATTAAACGATAATTTTCATTTCCGCAGCAATGAAATATCACTTTACAGTCTAGTTCTGTGATTTGCTATTTAAAAATGCTAATTTAATAAATAATTAAAATTTATACTATTTACGTTTAGTTGCGCATTTATTAAAAAAGAGTCAATTTTTTTTATGAATAATTTAATTTAAATTAGGTTTAAAGAAATTAAAACACAAGATTGATAAATAATCATTCATACTTATACAAAATTAAGGTAAAATAATATGGGGACCAACGGCTCAATTAGGTGGCCATCAGGGACACCAGACTTGACCCCACGCGATTTTTAATAGCAAATCACAGAACTAGACTGTAAAGTGATATTTCATTGCTGCGGAAATGAAAATTGTCGTTAATAAACAAATTTCCGCAGCAGTAAAATATCACTTTACAGTCTAGTTGTGTGATTTGCTATTTATTGGTCCTTCATCCCTAGAACGAAGTAGTTATCATCAAATCAATTTTTTTTTATTAACGTTTATGAAGGATTTTACTTGGTTTTTGCAAGGTACCTCTAATCTGCATTCTACGATTGACGAAAATCGCCGTAATCGTAATTTCTCCACCACCAATGAACAAAAATAAGCGTTTTTAGGCGTTCTGGAATCCTTATACAAGCTGCAATAAAGATCAAAGGTATGATGACGTTTGCAGTTCCATTAAATATCAACAATAGGGTGGTAAACTATAAAAAATATTCCATTTTTGGCAAATTTAAGAGATTTATTAGTAATAACTTTTGAAATTGTGAAGCAAATTTGTTAAAATTGGACTCATTTTGTTGCTTTTTATGTTGGCTAACTGTACAACCATAAAAACTATAGCTCCCTATCTTACTTTTCATGGTATCTTAGAAAAACCATATTTTTTTTGTTTTTGTTATGTTTAACGACTATTTTACACCTAAAACTAAGGTTAGAATTAAAACTTTTGACATTCTTTTATTAAAGCAATGTTTCTAGTTTAAAAATATGTCCAAATAATAAATTTTATTTAAATGCAACATCATCCAAAATGGCGCCGAAGTGAACAAAATTTTAAAAAAAAGTTTTTTCATCATAGCTCGGTGAAAAATTGTCCGATTTTGATGCGGTCTTCACTAATCTTCCTTATTTTTTATTCTTTAAAGAACAAAAAAAACTTCCTATACCTAACTATAAATTAAAAAAGTTAGCATTATTATCTCTATGACAGGCGCGAAGCGCGCCCGAAAACGGATTTTTCTCGTCTGCTCACTATTACATTGAATCCAATGCCGAAAACCGAATCCTTCTAGCTGTTATAGTTTCCGAGAAAAAGGTCTTGTCCTTCTTAGCTGGACCACCCTGTATATAACATATATATATTATATATATATATATATATATATATATTATATATATATATATATATATATATATATATATATATATATATATATCTGTGGGAAGGATCTCTAAAACTCCCGCCATGCTAACAACTTCACAAGCAAAATGCGAATGTGGTTCCCATCTCTCCCTCGTTACCATTTTATTATTAAATAGTTCACAAACAATTTTTAAAATTGAATTTAACATAGATAGACCAAAATGGACCAAAGCTGTACGTACCGGTTTAGAGAAATATTAAACTATAAAGCCTATTCCAAGCTGCACCGTATATTGGTAAAGGATCGAAACTAGGGCAATACAAAAAGTAAGGAGATTTCTAGATTCATCTTTAAATATAAAACCCCAAAAAATTAATAAATCAAAATCTAGGACAAGGGTAGAAAAGGTCCTAAAATCTCTATACAATAGTCTGTATATTATCATACGATATTACCCGCAAGACAGCATGTAGAGGAAAGGTAATCGATTTCCCAAGCTAAGAATACTTCAAAATACTGGACCCTAAAGAGAAAGGCCCAAAGGACAAAGAGATTGCATTTCAACCCCGAGGCATCTAAACAGAAGTTTGTAGAGAAAATGTTGTCTTGTCTTGTCCATTCTGAACACGTGTCAATGGACACATATAATAAAAGACAGTTTTAAAGGTAATGTATTACATATATAAACATAATTACATGCAGCGTCCTTTTTAACCGAATATATAATATTTTTTTTGAAATAGAGACATATGGATTCAAAATGGTATCATAAACAGTTTTTTTCTGAATGAAACGAGAAACATTAATTTTTAAAAGTTCTTCTTTCAGGTGGAAGATTACACTTTATAATCAGGATTTTCTTTTGCGTCTCGCTTATGATTCAAGTGCAGAGGTTCGCAAACTGGACGAATAGTATTGGAACAATTGTTTTCTTGCTTAAAAATATATTATAAAGAAATATATTTATTTCTTTATAGTTCTTTATTTTAATTTTCCTCAGCTCTCACTTTACCTAGTCATAACTGTATATTAAGTAGGTAATTTTAACTCATTGTCTCATAAAGTACGCTTAGGTCTTCTGTTCTGCGTCCACAATTCGTCCTTTAGCGTTTCCTGCTACTATTCTAACTCCCCCTTTTATATCTTATAAATCCTTTATAGAGACACATTTTTATATATTTGTTCTTTAAATTTAGTTATATCTTATTTTTTTTAAGTTATTGTGTTAACTCTTTTTTTTTAAGTTATTGTGATATTGAATTGTACCTTATTATGGCAATTATGCTTATAATGGTGTAACATTAAATAAATAAATAAATAAATAAATTTCTTCTTTAAGTTTCAGGTTTACTCATCCATAACCTGAGCATAGGCATTATAACTTGTAACTTAATTTTTGCTAGATTTTTCAAAGAAGAGACACTAAAATATTTAGTGTAAATATTTTACCGTCCCCTTTCTCAAGCTTACCTTTTTTAGGGGACGCTCATATTTTATTATAACTATATAAAAAAAAATATAAATTAGACATTAAAAAATCTATTAAAACATCCTCCAAGGTTTGCAAAAGAATTTATTAATAATTTTGTATTATTAATTGAATTAATATTGATTGAATCATATTTAAAATATATCAAATAAAATTAATTTATATAAATGTAATATATTTATATAACATTTATATTTAATGTTTATATTGATGTAAATTAGTATTAATTAAAGTATATAAATTGAATGAAGTTGTATTTCTATTTTTAATGAATTTATGTTTTTTTTGTAATTGTGTATTTCTGTATTCTATATTATGTTTGTCAATTTCCATGTGTTATGAGAACAATAAAGGTATTATTTAAATATGAGCATAAACGTAGCTTTAAATTAAATTTAAATAAGCACTCATTTGAATTAGCACTGCTGCGCAGTGCTAATTTTAGATAGATGAGTGTAATGTAAAGGATAATTAAGCATATTACCTTTTTAAAAATCCAGAAAAATTTAGTAACAAATAGTAATGGTACTCCTCAAATTGCAATGCATCAACTGTAAATTTGCCGCCTCCGTGGCCGAGGTCGTTAAGGCGTTAGTCTTTACACTGACCTTTGACACCCACGGAGGTCTGGGGTTCGCATCCCAGGTTACGCTCTCAGTTTATAGAAGATTATTGTTTACATAATTATCGCCAACTTTACAATACACTTTGAGTGTAACGGTTGCTACTACCACCCGAGGTGGTTCACGCAGGGTTTATCCCTGATGAGCCGCAAGGCTCTAAACGGGCATTATTATTATTTGTTTTTAGATTTTCTCAATCTCAGTAAAATAATACTGCTGAAAAATAGATAAATAGACGGGCAAAGCCAAGTCAAATATCTTTTAGTTAGTTTATTTTCCGTCTTAAGTCACTAGGTCAGACGATAGAAATTTTCGGACGATGTGGCATGTATCGATAATGATGGCAGCTTTCTGTAAAGTTTTGTATATGAAAGGGCTTATATCTAATTTATACAAACTATCATGAAGTGAATCAGGTATAACTCCTGTAGCTGATAAAATAATTGCTACCACAAAAACTTGCTCCATTTTCCATTGCCGCTGTACTTCAATAGCAAGCTCTGAATATTTGCTAATTTTCTTCTTTATTATTATTATTATTATTATTAAACTGAAAGTTTAAAGAAATAATGGATTGTTGGGTAAGAAATCAAGAAGTTCTAAGTAAATTCACTCAGTTTGCATACCTCCGTGCCAGGATATTTACAAAGCTTTCCAAACTAAAGCTGCTGCACAGCAAGATGGCCGCTAGGATTCTAAAGTTAAGTCAGGAATCCTAAAACTCGAGCAAAACACGCAGCTAAATTGAGCATATGGTTGATATACTTCATACAACTGCATATTTTAATCTATTTTACACAATTTATTGTTGTATTTTATTTATTGCATTAGTGTTCTAAATTTTGTTACACGCTTTTAAATTTTAATATTATTTTATCAACTTTTAATAACTAATTTGGATATTTATTAAAAATTAATATGAGATAACCTAACATGTTACAAATAACTTCCGTTTCGAGAAGGGTAAGTAAGATTATTGCAGCGATAGCAGGATCGAACGAAAGCACATGAATCAGGTTCATTTTGGAAAGTGTTAGTGAGGCAAAAGAAGTCCTACGTTTTAAGTTTGTGGACAAAAATTGAAAACAACAACAACGAGGCAAAAGTAAAACCTGATTCTAAACTACAAGTTTAAAGTCTTGAACTTCAAGTTTAAAGTCTTGAACTTCAAGTTGAAAGTATGCAACTTTACGGGAAGTACCTATAAAATTACATGCTCGAGGTAAGTAAATGTTGCTCCAAAAACATAAATATTCAATTCGATAGCATTATTAGATAAATAATTATCAGAAATCGTGCTCATGCATGCATGCTTACTCAAACTACACCAAAAAAAAAACATAAAAATAATAATGCTGACTAAATAAGCATTGGTGCTGTTGGAGTCCCCTCCAGGGTAAGGAGTGTAGACTGCTAATGCGACGCAATTGGCAAATATTGTTAACAAAATCAGGTACTCAAATGGTCTGTAAAATATTTATAAGGAAAATAATTTGTTTTAATAGTAATAGTAAACATTTTCAATAATAATAATAATAATAGGTTAGTCAAGCTAATGACACCCCTTGACGTGTGTAGTCCAATAGAATCTCGACTTTGGGACATTAGAGCTCTGCGATCTGACATATTTATCATCTTGGTGCTAACTTCTACATTACCTTGGCGCTAACTTCTACAACACCTAGGCGCTAACTTCTACATCGGCTTATATCTAACTTCTATATCACCTTAGCGCTAACTTCTACATCGGTTTGGATCTAACTTCTATATCTGCTTGGATCTAACTTCTACATCGGTTTATATCTAACCTCTACATCACCTTAGCGCCAACTTCTACATAGACTTATATCTAACTTCTACATCACCTTGCTAACTTCTACATCGGCTTATATTTAACTTCTACATCACCTTGGCGCTAACTTCAACATAAGATTGGCATCAACAGTTATCACCACTCATTCGCCACGTCACTAGGTTTACACTATTCTTTGTAATAGTGTTAAACTAGATATATGTAACAAATAATAAGGGGAGACTTTTTAACGTAACGTTTCAGATTTTGATGAAAAATTGTGTATTTGGTAAGGGTAAGAATACTAGAAGTACTAATTTTCAGCCATCAGCATAGATCTTTCACCGCATTGTTATTATTTCTCATTATTTGTTGTTTTATTATAATTTGTGATTACACAAATTTTTCCCATCTATTTACACCATCAAAACATACCAAGTTTCAAAATGATAACACCAGGTGACGTGGGGTGACATTGCCCAGGGCCATGGAGATATATATTAGAGGAGGCATAGTCTATCTCAATACATTGAAAGGCCTGAAACATCTTTTTGGGACTCTCAGGGGCTCTAGGTAACCTCATTGAAACCTCCTCTAAAAGCTAGTTTAGGTTATAATAAATCAATTGATTTCGGCCCTCTGTACTTTGTTTGGGTTTTGTGATGTATTATAAACGTTCTACTATATAAGTTACTGTAATTTTGTTCTGTTTATTTGATTATATTGGTAACCGAATGTGGTCAGGTTACAATTCCGATGTTACACAATGAAACCAATAGGGCCCCTCTAGTAATATATCTCTATACCCAGGGCTATGTCACCCCACGTCACCTGGTGTTATCATTTTGAAACTTGGTATGTTTTGATGGTGTAAATAGATGGGAAAAATTTGTGTAATCATAAATTATAATAAAACAACAAATAATGAGAAATAATAACAATGCGGTGACAGATCTATGCTGATGGCTGAAAATTAGTACTTCTAGTATTCTTACCCTTACCAAATACACAATTTTTCATTTTTCCAACTTCCCTCATTACCACTGAAAACCCGAAAAAAATTGAAAAAATGATGAGTGACTCTAAAACATCCACGCTAAACTAGCTTTGATGTAACGTTAGGTTATGCAAATAAAATAAATATAATAGTTGTCAAAAATTGTTAGTTTCATTTATGTAAAGAAATGTTTCTCAACCTTTTTGATTCGTGACCCAAAAAATTTGATGGTGAAAACCATGATAGTACGACCCCATTCTTATACTTTATACATGAACGTGTTTTGCGGGTTAAGTACACGGTTAGATTTTTAATTATGGCCAAATTAATTAACAAAACAGTTATTTACTGAGTACTGTATCTGTAATACTAGAGTAGCAAATTATTATTTGCTTATAACATTTTTGTCCATATTTGCTTATTTTAGCAAGTGACAAATTATACATTGGGCAACAAAGCAAGGCAGAAGTTTTTAGCAGTACTAAACTTCTGTCTACTTTGGGGGCTCTTCAGGCCCGTAGCGAGGTAAAACCTATAGGGGGGAGGGGTGAAACCATTGCCAGAGGGGGGCGATATTTACAAATCTTGAATGGACTACCACTGAAATATATCATTTGATACTACCGAGTTTTGCAAAACATGAATAGTTGACACAATATAATTGTGCGAGAGACACCTAGGAAATGTAACAAGCAAAATGCAATGCTACATCTGGGAACTGTTCTCATTCGACATTCGTCATCATTGATGGCTCGACATAATGTCATGTCCCACTCTGTTTCGTTACGTCTAACTCATCAGGGCGCCGACAGAGCCTGAACTCACTCTGACCTTCATTCTTCCAATTATATTGTGTCAACTATTCATGTTTTGCAAAACTCGGTAGTATCAAATGATATATGTTTTGCTTGCCATGCATGATGGCGGAAAGAGAGCACCGCTCGTCTCTGGTAAGTACTTCACATTATATTCTTCGGAATTAATTGAAGGTCAGAGTGAGTTCAGGCTCTGTCGGCGCCCTGATGAGTTAGACGTAACGAAACAGAGTGGGACATGACATTATGTCGAGCCATCAATGATGACGAATGTCGAATGATGGAACAGTTCCCAGATGTAGCATTGCATTTTGCTTGTTACATTTCCTAGGTGTCTCTCGCACAATTATATTGTGTCTACCACTGAAATCTTGAATGACTAACCACCTCGTTAGAGGGGGCGACATTTTTCCCAAGGGGGGCGATGCATCCCCTAGCTACGGGCCTGTGGCTTTTGGGTTTTTCCAAGTTGGATTCTGAACAGCCTGACGCTAGACCAGACTTATGGGTTTATCTTTATTCTAGATGTAAGATGGGTAAATCCACCATTTGCTCTTTCTCTGAATACACCTTAGAATACAAACAATTTAATAGACTAAAAAATGTGTAAATTACAGAAATTAATCCAAATAGAACTAAGGATCTTAAATAAAGAGGCTGACGCAATAAGAAAACTATTTTGTCCCAATGAAAATCTCGTATAAGAACTTACCTTCTCTAGCGTGTTAATAGCTATAGGCGCGAAACGAAAGTTATGTAATAAGGATAAGACGAATTCAACATATAACAACACTTCATGGCCAATAACATTTAAATGACCAACCTTTATTATTTTTAATAAATATGAATAAACGAGGAGGAAACAATGAAAATTACTTTTGCAAATTACTTTTCAATATTTTTTCATAACCCACAATAGGACATCTTTCGTCAGAAAGTAAGTTTGACCTTGAATTCAAGACCTGCGCAGTTAATGTAATTATTGTAAGGACGTGCAGTTCGTATCAAGCATTTGCATTTATTAGAATATGTTCTGCGATGGATTCTTCTTTATTTTGCTATCCCCAGTGGGGTCACTTTATTATATGGCAAATCGAGTAAGCCCGTCATCTCTTTTATTTTAAAACCTTGTATAGAACCGTATGTATCAAATGAAGAGTGAAGAACGGAAAGCAACTACCAGATACAAGGGGGATAGCAGAACATACAGGAAATAAATACAGGAAGAAAGTACACGGAAAATAATTAAACGAAAAAAAGTATATGAAAATAAGTACACGGAAAAAAGTACAACAGAAAAAATTACCCGGGGACAAATTACACGGAAAAAATTATTCGTAATAATAATTATTGTAATGCTAACAAATAAATCTACCAATAGCTCTATACTATATTTATTCAATGAAGCTTTTTCACATCTTTTCCTTGGTGTGATGACGACGCCTAGCACTAATACCAAGGATTAAAAATTAAATGATAAAAATAGCGACGTCATCACCCTATGGAAAGGATATAAAATGCTTTATTGCATAAATATAGTAGAGCTATTGGTAACTTTTTAGATTTAATCTAAATATCCAGTGATTTGTTAGCAATACAAGTTTATTGTGTACTTATTCCAAAAAAAAATTTCTGTGTATTTTTTTTCCGTGTACTTTTTTCCTGTATTTTTTACCTAATTTATCATATCACGTGATGTCAAATGAAACTCACATAGGCTTTAGCTTTGGCCAATATTAATGTACAACCTAATGTTTGGTTGTACAGGAGCCGCAAAGGATGCTCATTGCAAAGGCCGTTGTTTTAGCAACTTAATTTATTAATTTCTATAATTTATTATTTTATTAATTGTTTAAAATTATTAAAATAAATATTTGATCATTTATTCTACATTGGAGCATGATTATACAAGGATAGATCTGACTTGTTACTTACTCAGCATCGCTTGAATAATCCAGGACAGGTCATCAAAATCTTGATTGTTGTTTTATTACAATTGGAGAGAATTTTATTAAAAATTAGAATACGATGACTTTTGTAAAATGGTTTTTGATAAATATCTGTTGCTACAGTGTAGAAGAATACTTTGCCTTGTTTCCCTATAGTGTGTTGTTTTTTTTGTTTTTTTTTTTTTAATTTGTTTTTGCTAATATTTATTAAGCTTTGACTGTGATATCATGAGTGATTCTAGTATGTTTAAACTATTCCTAATTGTTTGTTATGTTCCTGTATTGTTCTGTTTGTAAGTTTTATTTATTTTTAACTTAATTATTTAGTAATAGGGTTGTCTGTGATAAGTAGATTTAATGGTTTAGGAATATTTATTGATATTGATATCACTCGTTGATATATTAGTCGTAACTTTTTAGAATGAAGTGATGTATTTTGTTTTAAATAATGATTTGTTAAAAATTTGACGATTGTATACTTTTAAGTATCTACAATAAAGATTTTATTTATTTATTAATATTTTATATAATAACCTAAATACGATATAATTCCAACTAACAAAAAAAAAACAATTTAAATACTGCCTGTTACTCATGGTGCTCTCAACATTCTTCTTAAAAATGAAACAACTTATAGTTTAACAAAAACGGAATCAGGCATATTTGTTTCTGTTTTCCACTGACAAGGTTGGCACTGGCTACTCTGATTGGCCAGTTGCCAAAGCAGCTGAGAGTTGTCATTATTTTTGAACTAGTAAATAGTAGTCGGCTATTCTCACTGGAAAAATTTCAAGTCGCTAAACCACTCGGGGTAAATTATTACAGGACTGCATTATTTTAACACTTCTTGGGACAAACCCGCAAAAGGGTCGTTACATCGCTGGCACAAGAACACTACTAACAGCATGACAATGTTTTTACAAATAAAATGTCTGTAAAACAAAGTTGAAATAAGTTACAATTATGAAATAAAAATCGGGTGCAAGGTACCTCAGCCCTTTTCCTTGTGACTTCGAATTCGCAACTCTCATCCTTCCTACTTCAGACACGCTTCGTTCATCCTCAGGCAGTAAATACATTCGTTTCATTCCCAGCAGTCACCCATCCAGGCACTGAACTCGCTTGATGCTGCTTCAATTTTATGATCCAATAAAAACGAAACTTAGTACACTTATATATTATATAAAGGGACATTTTTGTACCAAATTTCAACTTAATAGGATTATTTTTTGATTTTTTATAATTTTTCAAAAAACGTACTTATGTCATTCGATTAAAATATGAACTAATACAGATAATGACATGAAACATGGCAAATTTGTTGGTCTCTTATATGACTACATGCGTGTTAAACCGATCAACAAATACGCTTTATAATTTTTGCAGTCGCGATATTTTTCTTATATACCTACGGTATAAACAAGGATCTTGAATAAAAGGGATGACACATTAAGGAACATTTCTGACCCCATGGAAGTTGTATGAGATAGAGAAATAGGAGCAAACTTACCTTCCCCTTGGTTATATAATGAAAAAAGGCGCCAAACGCAGGATATGTACCAAGGTTGTCGAGTTTGCTTTTTAACTTTCTTCTGTGCTTCTCGTGATTGTTACATTTGTGGTGCTTGTTAAGTCATTTGTGCTTATTTAATTTTAAATTTTGGACTATACTTTGTCACTTCAGTGAGTTATAACTTAAGCGTGGTTTGTTATAACCTTCTCAAGCAATAAACAATAGGAAACCATTGAGAGGCAAGATTACCTCTAAAATTTAAGACCTGCGCTGTTATAAGAATTGTAAGCATGCGCAGTTTGTACCGAGCATGTGCGATTGGTTTTTGACATGTGTTTCGTGTTGAATTCACTCATTTTTTTGGTTTTCGATGGGGTGACATTATTGTATAGCAAATCGACTTAGTGCGTCATCCCCTTTATTTAAGATCCTTGGGTATAAATAAGGAAAAGTAAAAATTATAATGTACATCGAACAATAGCTCGGTAAAACAGAGGACTTCGGCACGATGTGATCTAAAGAGTAATCTGATGGAGAAGATCTAATGGAGTTAAAATAGTCATTTCAAAATCAATTCTCAGTGCGGACCACATTTTGAGTAATATACAATCTCGCGGGCCGAAGTGAAAGTTACTCCTACCTGTTATTACTGTTCCTTATTTACACCACAGGTATAAAGAAGTATTGCGTTTGAAAAATATTCCGAAACCGGGATGTCACCAGATTTATCCATGTCAGGTGTTTTAAGACCTCCTAAGTAGTTTTCACAAAGTTGTCTGTATGTCTGTCAGTATGTGTTTGTGTTAGAGTATCATCGTAGCTCCCAGTGTATTTATGCTAGAGAGTTAGTTACTATATAATAAGTTTAATTTTATTATCAGCATTTTTTCAATTTGAAAGACTTGAATTCAGTACAAGAGTATACCTTTATGTAATAGATAAGTACACTAAGTTTCGTTTCAATACGGCAAATACGTCTATGATTTTTGTTGGATCATAAAAATTAAGCTGCATTAAGCATGGTCGTGTGGATGTGACGTAATGCAGTATAAATTTGGCGTATTGTTTACTCTGAGGACGAGCGAAGCGAGTCCGAAGTAGTAAGAATGAGCGTAGCAAATCCGATGTCCTAGATCGGATGTCCTAGAGGAAGCCATGAAGCGAAATCCAACCTCATAAGCATAACCATATTAATTGAAATTCGCTCAAATATAAAAGTATAAAGTGCTCAACTTTGCCTCTCAACAAATTGCCTCTGCTCAAGGATCCAGGGTTGTCACGAGCTTTTATAAACTGTCAAATTCAGTTCATCAAAAATGTCCAATTAAAATTTACTTCTCTTAGGGAATAAACAACTAACACAACATCTAACTACAATTTTTACTTTTCCTCATCTATCCCGTAGGTATATAGGAAAAGTATTGCGTTTGCAAAAAAAAAATCTGAAACCGGGATGACACCAATATTATCCGTTTTAGGTAGTTTTTAAGTTTTCTCTCTGTATGTGTGTGTGTCTGTTGCCATCGTAGCTCCCAGTGTATTATATATATATATATATATATATATATTATATATATATTATATATATATATTATATATAATATATATATATATATATATATATATATATATATTATATATATTATATATTTTATTATTATATTATATTATATATATATTATATATTATTATTATTATAATATATTATATATTATTATATATATTATATATATTATATATATATATATATATATATATAATATATATATATATATATATATATATATATCATATCATCATATAAATCAGTCATAGGTCAAACATATAAATCAGTCTATAGGTGTAATTATGTTACTCGGAAAATATTTTTTTTTCTAACGTCATTAACTCGATATAATGACTGAGCAAAATTTTCGAAAAATCATAAAAAGCGGAAAAATGTGGCGATAATTTTGAGATTTGACACGCAGGTATCCACGTATAAGACTAACATATGTGCTAAGTTTCATTTCGATATCAACATTAGTTCGATTTTTATCGAATGACATGTGTACGTTTTTTTAAAATAATTCAGTTGAGTTGAAATTCAGTACATGTGTATACTTTTACGTAGTAAACAAGCACGCAAAGTCTTGTTTTAATACGACGAGTATATCCATCATTTTTTCTTACATCATAAAAGTTAAGCAGCATCGAGCGTGGCCAGTGTGAGGATGGGTGACCGCTGGGAATAAAACGGATGTATTTACTAACTAAGTAGGGAGAATGAGCGTAACAAATATGATGTAATGAGGAAAGGTTCCGAGGTACCCCGTACCCGATTATTATTACTAATACGACAAAAGTACATCAGAAAGAAAATATTGATCGGTGAAAAATTTTGTTTGTACATCATATTATGATTTTCATATGGAATAGCTCTTTTCTCTCTCGTATCGAGAGCTGTATCGATTTTATTTCTCTTACGGAATAGAAGTTTTTAGTGAAAGGCATAAGTCCCCTTGTACTAATCAATGGCATTTCTAAACCTTTCAAACTATATCTATAGAAGCCTGCAGTGTTGATTTAAGCTTACGGGATTTAGATTAAGCCACCTATTCATTACATTACCGCTTTGGTTTTCATTTATAATAGAGAAACTTTTTAGGACGAAAATTCGCTTAGTCATTTTGTTTAAACAATACGAAGTACCCAGAATGATAATTAGTCAAATTTAAAACCTAGTTATCATGAAACACTGAATTCACTAATAATACAACAACGAAATTGCGTAAAAAGCTTCATTTGGAAAACATGAGAATCAAAAATTAATTAATGTAGTTCTAAAAGTATTAATTAATTCTGCAAATTATGTACGAAACTTTATTTGGAAGACTTAAGAATGAATTTAACTAATGTAGTTCTAACAGTATTAATTAATTCTGCAATGAAATAGAAAGCTTCATTTGGAAGACTTCAGAATTAAAATTAATTAATGCAGTTCTAACAAGTATTAATTAATTCTGCAATGAAATTATGTACAACTTTATTTGGAGACTTAAGAATCAGTAGTTCTAACAAGTTAATTAATTCTGCAATGAAATTATGTACAAAAACTTTATTTGGAAGACTTAAGAATCAATATTAACTAATGTAGTTCTAACAAGTATTAATTAATTCTGCAATGAAATTATGTACAAAAACTTTATTTGGAAGACTTAAGAATCAATATTAACTAATGTAGTTCTAACAAGTATTAATTAATTCTGCAATGAAATTATGTACACTTTATTTGGAAGACTTAAGAATCATATTAACTTAGTTCTAAAGTATTAATTAATTCTGCAATGAAATTATGTACAAAAACTTTATTTGGAAGACTTAAGAATCAATATTAACTAATGTAGTTCTAACAAGTATTAATTAATTCTGCAATGAAATTATGTACAAAACTTTATTTGGAGACTTAAGATCATATTAACTAATGTAGTTCTAACAAGTATTAATTAATTCTGCAATGAAATTGAGTTGTAGAAAGCTTCATTTGGAAGACTTCAGAATTAAAATTAATTAATGTAGTTCTAACAAGTATTAATTAATTCTGCAATGAAATTGCGTACAAAAACTTTATTTGGAAGACATCAGAATCAAAATTAACTATACTACAACTAAAGAAGTATTCATTAATACTGCAATGAAATTGAGTACAAAATCTTCATTTGGAAGACATAAAAATCAAAATTAATTTACAAACAACACGTGATCTAATTATTTCTTATACTTAGTTTTGTAAACATGATACAGGCCATATTTAAACCGTATAAAATAATTTTTTGAAATTCAGGGGATCTCTTTTGCGTATGATCATTTGATGTATCAAGTTTATTTTTTTGCATTGACTATCAGGGCGTTGCGCCCCGATGTATTTTTAACACACTCTTCGATAAGGTTAAAATGAGGTAACAGAAAGCCTCTGATAGCCCCAAAAAGGTTAGTCCAAGAGCCAAACCTAAAAAATGTAACTCATTTCGTTCTAGTTCAAACCAGTTTTTGTCTGAAAATATACCTTAAATTATGAAGGAAAAGCATAGTCTGTCTATCCAGAGTGGAGCCCTTCATATGAATGCGTTCACACAAAATATTAAAAAATCGCACAAATTCAAGTTTTCTTGTAATAAGTGGCTCCCTGTTGGACATGTGCAAAAGACGAATAGAACATTTTTAAAGCTGATAAAATTTGCTATAAACGAGTATTTTTCGTCAAAATATAAAAAGTACAAAGTATGATTAGAAGCAAAGTAATGATATTTGTTAAATGACCAAAAAAGCACAAAAAAAACAATATTTTTTTCAAAGAAATTGCGTCATCTTTATTCAAGATCCTTGGGATAGGCAGACTATGTTTTTGTGTCATAATTTAAGGTATATTTTAAAAAAAAATTGGTTTGAAGTAGTACAAAATGATTCACATTTAGTACGTTCACACACACTTTAGATCCGCGTATCGTATCGAGTACGATCTCTCAATACGGTAATTTAAGCTGTATGAACCATGCGGAGGGGATCCAATCGCATACGCTAGAACTAGGGAGATGGAATCTAAATGGATCCCCCGATACGCTGTCTTTTTGTGTGTGTACCTTTAGAGACGATCGTATTTAACGGATAACCTTCTCGTCGAACTTTTATTTCACTTTATTTCACTTCTATATAACCGTTTTTGATCAAATAACTTTTGGAATATTATTTTTTTTTTAGTGTAACTTTATTATTATGCAAAGAAATCACAATTTAATGAAATATATTTTTTGTTTTAAACTTCCTTATAACCAAAAGTGAAGGTTCACTATACAAGACGCCATGTTTTGGCGGGATCAGTTATCACTCGATCGACTAAACAAATACGCTGCAAGAACCGTGAAGTTAGTTGACCGTATTGTATACGTATTCTATACGATCCGCGGATCTAGAGTGTGTGTGAACGTACTAATTTTTTCAGGTCCGGCTCTTGGAGTAGTTGCAAAGCTTTCAATGTATTGAGATTGTGTATGCCCTCTCTAATAATGAATCTCTATGCCTAAGAGACCCGTGTTTCAAGTTTCTCATTGTATAGATAGGATATGCTTCTCCTTGTATTATATCTCTATGGTCATTTAAGTTAACATTTAACAAATCCTCATAACCTAACTAACTCTAATTATTTTGTTTCTAGTCACGTCATTTAATGGTAATTAGTGACTTCACTTAATTCTAAGTAATTTTACACCTAACTTTTAATTATACATTGTAGCTAATTATTCTCTGAAGTCAAAGAAAATTAACATTATTTTGACTAAAGATACAAGTTCTTGGTTGTAGTTTGTTGATTTATGTAAAGTAAGTTCTAAAATAGTAAATTACATATTTATAGCCAGCTAGGATGTGAAAAATACAAAACAAGATAAAGTAGACGAGAATTACTAACTTCTAACAGTCCCCTAGGCATACGGCCTACATGATGGAAAATGGCTAATTTTTTAGTAAAAAGCCCTGTAACAACAAATAGTACGAAACAACAACAATTACTACGTACACACAGCGTATGTAACAGGCGATCGTATTGGATACGCATTAAATACGAAAAGGTTCTTGCACCGTATTTGTTTAGTCGATCGAGTGAGATTACGTGATAACAGGTCCCGCCAAAACATCGGGTCTTTTATAGTAAAGGTTCATTTTTGGTTATAAGGAAGTTTAAAACAAAAAATATATGTAATTAAATTGTGATTTCTTTGCATAATAATAAAGTTACACTAAAAAAAAAATAATATTCCAAAAGTTATTTGATCAAAAACGGTTATATAGAAGTGAAATAAAGTGAAATAAAAGTTCGACGAGAAGGTTATCCGTTAAATACGATCGTCTCTATAGGTATACAGTGTATCGGGGGATCCATTAAGGTTCCATCTCCCTAGTTCTAGTGTATGCGATCGGATCCCCTCCGCATGGTTCATACAGCTAATATGACCGTATTGAGAGATCGTATCCAATACGATCCGCGGATATAGAAGTGTGTGTGAACGTACTGAGGCATCCAAGCGGCCACAGGGATGCTTCTGGTTGTAGAAATACAGTTGTGGAATAAAAAAGGGTAGATGGAACAGAGCTGTAGAATTTGTACATCGAAAAGAGGGAAGCAATATTATAAAATACGATACATTTCCTGTTCTGGAAACCCCAGACAATAAATTATACTTCGATCAATCGATAAACACTTACCGAAACATATACGAAAATAGACTATATATAGTTCTTAGTTCAGTACAACATGAGAAATAGTATAAACATATTTTATAGACAACTATTCCTGATTTATACAGCTTCAAACAAGTAGTCTTATAAGTTGTTTTCCAAAAATTAGATTAAATGCAATTTATGGTATGTATGAATATGAATATGTTATATGATAAATCAGCCTGATACACATAAAGCAAATTGTTCCAATTATTTAATAAAGTCAATATTTTTAAGCTAGCGATAATACTTTAGCCATAATCAGCAATTTTATGAGTTTCCATTCCCCCAATTCCTAAACATTTCTCTCTTTTCCCCATTCTTTATTGCTGTTTTTTTATAACACCCTAAAGGAATACCGACTTCCTAACGACTTTGGCCATGAAGATAATTCCTCTATAGCGTAACAGTAAAAGTAGATGCCCATTTTAGCATAGAGATATATTACTAGAGGAGCCATATTAGTTGAATTTTGAAACGTCGGAAAAGTAACCTGGCCTCATTCGATTATCAATATAATCAAATAAACAGAACAAAAATACAGTAACTTATACAGGAGAATGTTTAAAATACAAATCAAAACACAAACAATGTGCGGGAAGCCGAAAATAATTGATTTCTTATAACCTAAACTTACTTTCAGAAGAGGTTTCAATGAGGTTACACAGAGCCCCTGAGAGCACCAAATAGATTTTTCAGGCCTCTTAATGTATTGAGATAGGCTATGCCCTTTCTAATATATATCTCTATGCATTTTAGGGTCTAAGGAGGTAACACAGTGGGTCAAAACTTCATGTTACGCGCTTTACGTAAACTGAGAACTAATTAGTTCTTAAAGTCTTTCATTTATAAGTGAAAATAGTAAGTCATTGTTAGAAATGACTTGATGCACTCTTCATAAGACATTAAAAACAAAAATTAAAAATAAAATATATAAAAAAAACCTTAAATCTAACAAACCCTTCCATACCCTAAAAATCAAAATTCGTACCAAAAACATATAAATAATAACAAACTACCCCCAAACTAGTAAATATAATATGGCTCCGGTTTACACAAAACAAATCTTGTATACTTTTGCAAATAAAGAAATTGATAAAAAAATAAGACATTGAAACATGAAACCAATAAATATACAATAATAGCTTGTATGAAAAGGATACTTCCATTCGACGATATCTATACATAGTTTTCGAAGAGGATTTTTTAGGTTAAGACAGAAGAGAGCTCTAATGGGGCGTTCGGGAGGTGGTTTACCGGGTCTTCTTGCTGGTCTTTTAGGCGTTGCTTTGCCCGAGGCGTTGTTATTATTGTTATTATTATTGTTATTGGAAGCGATTAGATTGTTGATGTTAGGGGAGCTCATAGTCGCTTTCCTCCCGCGTTATAGGTAGATCTTCGGCCAGCCTCCACGTCTCCCACTCTCCCCCTACTCGATCTGAAACATGCAAGTCACAATAAATTTAACATTTAATTGAATGTGTATATACAATGTGTCACAGGATGGGCGCAACAGGATGGGCTTAAAAAATAAAAATTTTGGAAATTAAACTTATTATGAAAAATCATAAAATGACGTCATTAATGTACAGTTATGCTACCAAGCTATCCAGGCAATGATAAGATATATTGTATGTTCCCTCCAATACAAAGAGACTAATACTATTAGAGGGAGTATAGAACCCGATTAACACAGTGATAAGGGGTCTGGAAGTGAGACAGTTTCCATAGGTGCCGTAACTGTACTTACCCTTACTATAGTCTCCCAAGAGAGAGACTAGATACTCCTGCACCCCTCTACAACCCCTATTAAGGCACACACTCTACAAACGGCGGACATTTTTCAGTGATGCCACATTAAACCACTATATTCAACACAGACAGTTAAAGAATACATGCAATAGATAATAATTAAAACTTATTTAAAATTCATTTTATACTTGATTTAAAACAAAATAGTCGATAAATAATGTAATATTTACGTGAAATTGTAAATATTATAAAAAATAAAAAAAATGACGTCACCAATGTACCGTTACGGCACCTAGCTACCCAAGGAATGATAAGAACTGTCGTATCCTCCCTCTAATAGTATTAGTCTCTTTGCTCCAATAGTAAGTCCTTAGATTGTCGCGTACGTCGGTTTATCAGGCTCGTAGCCAGCCAAAACTTATAAAGGGGGGAAGACAAATCCCACAGGAGGCGATATTCACACATCTATAAGGTCAAAGAGACTAATACTATAGTATTAGTCTCATTGTATAAGGTACTTCTACTAATAAAACTTCGTCTGAGGGGGGAAATTTTTTCCAGGGGCCCCAACCTTGCTACGGGCCTGCGCTTCGTATCTATCAAAGACTTAATTCTATCTAACTTCATTCTAACTCTAATCTTAAGTTATCTTATTAGTTATAAAATTAAACAAGCAAAAGCAAAACTATAAAACTTGTCCAAAAATTGTAAAAATAAATAACTTTAATCCCAAACTAACTCATTTAAAACAATAGATATAAATTTTATAAATTCTAACATCCAAAAAATGATTTTGTACAAAACGTATTTAAATAATCATTTTAAATAATAATTATGCTTCCTAAATATTACCTTCTAGTTTTAAGCTAATTATTAATTAATAATAATTTATGAATTAGTCAGCTAATTTCAATATCATTCTAAATAATAATACATGGTGTCTTGAAGCAATTTAAATAGTTCCAAAATATTATTTAAAAAATAACAATAAATAAATAAATTTAATTTAAACAATGATACAGAATAATTTACAACATAATCATACAAAATGGCTCCAAAATATTTGTTAGATCTATTTACAATATTAATTGTTTATAATTAAAATCTAGCTAGCCACATAAGCTTAAGGCCTGTGCGAGGCTAGTTTTTCGTTTGATTTATTATAGTCAATTTATTTGTTGTTAGCTTTTTACAATGAATTAAGTATAAAAGAAAGTAAGTTTAATAAATCGTTTACTCTTTGAGTTTATGATATATTTGTAAAGTAATTTTTTATTTTTTTGAAATAAAAATAAAATATAAATAAATAAAGTTAATCAGGGAAAATATATAAATAATAAATTAAAAAAAAAATGTCTTTACAAATAAAATTTCTTATTAAAATTAAAGTTTTATAATAATAATATATCACCGAAATATTGTTTAAGTATAATGCATACATTATTGATTTCTAATAACCATTTGAATGGTAAATTGTATTGGAAAATTATCAACTACCTACGCTTATTAGTTTATTTCCAGTTATAGGTATTATTCAAATTAATAATAGACAGCTGTAATAAATTATTTAGGTTGGCAGGATTGAATGGTGATAAGGGCTACGATAAGACCTTCATTTACCAGCTTAGAATAATACTAATATAGAATGAGCACAGGACCGTAAACACAGTGTCATTCTACTGATAACACGAAAGCCGGTTAACTGGTGGTCTTAAGTAGGGGTACCACCCTAACAACAAAACATTATTTTATAAATGTGTTATAAATATCCACTAATGAAAAAAGATCTTAAGTAACGAATAAAATAATTTAAAAACCTTGCTACGTTCGAACTTTTATTTCACTTTATTTCACTTATATTACCGTTTTTGATCAAATAACTTTTGGAATAGTAATTTTTTTTTAATGTAACTTTATTATTATGCAAAGAAATCACAATTTAATTAAATATATTTTTTGTTTTATAATTACATATAACCAAAAGTGAACCTTCACTATAAAAGACGCCATGTTTTGGCGGGATCAGTTATCACGTAATCTCACTCGATCGATAAAACAAATACGCTGTAAGAACCGTAAAGATAGTTGACCGTATTGCATACGTATGCAATACGATCGCCTGTTAAATACGCTGTGTGTACGTAGTAAGTGCCGTAAACAATATGGAGGATATGACACATTTAGTTTATTCATCTAAATTTGTTTAATATTTAATATATATTTTTTAGTTAAATAGTATGTTTTTATATTTATTTTAAAAGAAATAAAATCTTAAATGTTATTTTTCATTAATATGAGTCAGTTTGTATGAAAAATCCCATGTAAAGTAAAGGATAGGATTTTTAGGACATTTTTTGTGGCAGAAACTCGAAAACCTCCCAATAAGGTAACCTACATGTTATCTTTGTCCAGCTCTTTCTTAAATTAGTTTTAGAACAAATCTTTTTATTATTTTGTTTGTACCTTTAAAACTGTTATTACTTTTCCTCATTTATACCTAAGGTATATAGAGATAGAGTAGTGTTTGCAAAAAATCCGAAACCGGGATATGACGCCTTTACTCCACAATAATGACAGCAGCAAAAATTAAAAAAAAAAAATCAACGCGTGACGGCATCGGATTGAGATTTGACACGGATGTAGACATGTATAAGACTAACATATGTGCCAAGATTCATCTCATTTGTTTAATTTTTATAAAACGACAAGTTAACATTTTTTTACAAATAGTAAAAAAAACGGAAAATAGTCCAATTAAGTTTAAATTCTAAAGAAGTGTATGCCTTTATGTAATAAATACATTCAGATTAGTTTCAACGACGTGAGAAGCGAGTCCGAAGCAGGGAGGATGAGCGTAGCGAATCCGATGTGATAAGGAAAAGTTCCGAGGTACCCCGTACCAATTTTTTTTTTGGTAAGTGCTTTAAAAATTTTTATTTTTTCTCATTTACACCGTTGTCCGTTTCAGGTGTTTTTAAACCCTCCCAAGTGGTTTTTACAAAGTTATCTATCTCTGTGTGTGTGTCTGTTAACATCGTAGCTTCCAGTGTACTTATGCCAGAGAGTTGAAACTTTGTACAAAAATCAGTCTATAGGGGCTGTTGTGCTATCCGGAATTTTTTTATAACGTTATTAACCTGCATTAATGACTCAGCAAAAATGACGAAAAATAATAAAACAAGAAAAAATGATGGATCAGATTCTGATTTAGCATGCATATATATAAGACAAACGTATGTGCTATGTTTAATCTCATTATCAGTATTTGTTCAATTTATATCAAATGGATTGTGTACGTTTCTTAAACAAAAATATATGATTTTGATGAAATATGATGCTGGGGAATTTTATTAGTAATTATCCCCGTGTTTTTTTGCTGCCCTGTTTTTTGCTGGGGAATTATACTAGGTAATTATCCCCATGTTTTTTTTTGCTGGGAATTATACTAGGGTTTTTTTGATGGGGATTTATACTAGGTAAATTATCCCCATGTTTTTTTGCTGGGGAATTATACTAGGTAATTATCCCATGTTTTTTTTGCTGGGGAATTACTAGGTAAATTATCCCTGTTTTTTTGCTGGGGAATTATACTAGGTAATGTTTTTTTGCTGGGGTTTATAGGTAATTATCCCATGTTTTTGCTGGGGAATTATACTAGGTAAATTATCCCCATGTTTTTTTGATGGGGAATTATACTAGGTAAATTATCCCCATGTTTTTTTGCTGGGGAATTATACTAGGGTAAATTATCCCCGTGTTTTTTTGCTGGGGAATTATACTAGGTAAATTATCCCCATGTTTTTTGCTGGGGAATTATACTAGGTAAATTATCCCCATGTTTTTTTGCTGGGGAATTATACTAGGTAAATTATCCCATGTTTTTTTGCTGGGGAATTATACTAGGTAAATTACCCATGTTTTTTTGGGGAATTATACTAGGTAATTTCCCATGTTTTTTTGCTGGGGAATTATACTAGGTAAATTATCCCCATGTTTTTTTGCTGGGGAATTTACTAGGTAAATTTCCCCTAGGTAATTATCCCCATGTTTTTTTTGCTGGGGAATTATACTAGGTAAATTATCCCCATGTTCTTTTGCTGGGGAATTTTACTAGGTAAATTATCCCCATGTTTTTTTGCTGGGGAATTATACTAGGTAAATTATCCCCATGTTTTTTTGCTGGGGAATTATACTAGGTAAATTATCCCCATGTTTTTTTGATGGGAATTATACTAGGTAAATTATCCCATGTTCTTTTGCTGGGAATTATACTAGGTAAATTATCCCATGTTTTTTGCTGGGGAATTATACTAGGTAAATTATCCATGTTTTTTTTGCTAGGGAATCATATAGGTAAATTATCCCATGTTTTTTTGCTGGGGATTATACTAGGTAAATTATCCCATGTTTTTTGCTGGGAATTATACTAGGTAATTATCCCATGTTTTTTGCTGGGGAATATACTAGGTAAATTATCCCCATGTTTTTTGCTAGGAAATCTACTAGGTAATTCCCCATGTTTTTTTTGTGGGAATTATACTAGGTAAATTATCCCATGTTCTTTGCTGGGGAGGTAATTATCCCCATGTTTTTTGCTGGGGAATTATACTAGGTAAATTATCCCTGTTTTTGCTAGGTCAACTAGGTAATTTCTTAAACCATAGTTTTCAGTACAGGGATCTCGCTACCTAAAACAAATATCTTTCGTACACCCATCTTAAAAAATTTCCTTTATTTCAGAATATAAATAGTTAAATAATCTTGCGCCTATTATTATTTTTTTTTTTATAAAATATTGAATACCTAAATTTTATTGTTTAAAAAAATACCGAAATTACAAAAAATTAATGTAAATAAGATGAAGACTAATAAATATAAAAGAAATTACTTAAATGGAAGGCAAAAAAGAAAACATTAAAATGAATTTATCGGATGGCAGTTACATATTTGGATCTGTTCCAGAGCTTTGTGCCATACTACTCCAAATATCTCAGACATAAAAGTATATCAACAGAGGATGTCTAGGTTCTTTCATTCATAAAAGAATTTCAAGTAGAATCAGAAAAATCTTACGTCATGGTATCCCAGCTTTGGTATTTGTTATAATTATCCTAGAAAGTTTTCTTCAAATGGAGGATTAAGTGTAGTAAAATAAAAATGTATATGATTCTAAACTAAATTTAATACAGGCGCCTTCGTTCTGTTCCTTCGCGATCCTATGGTTCAATTTGCCCGGCTAGAGGAATTTTGCGCCAGAATTGTCTTTTAGTAATAAAAAATTATAGGCAGTACCATTTTATAACCTAGGCACTCTGAAGTCCAAAAAACATTTTTATAAGAGAGTATATATGTTTATATATATATATATATATATATATATATATATATATTATATATATAATATATATATATATTATATATATTATATATACATATATATATATATATATATATATATATATATATAAATATATATTATAAATATATATATATTATATATAAATATATATATTAATATATATATATATATATATTATATATATATATATATATATATATATATATATATATATATATATATATATATTAATATATATAGAAGAATCAGCTACCGTCGATACTTGCTGTTGGTTATAAATATCCTGGACCGGTTTCGGCATAACGCCATCATCAGCAGGCGGGGCAACACTCGAGCTCTCAACTAATAAAGTTATATCAGTGATTAACTTCTAGTCTCAATGAGCACGACGAGCCCTCTGAAGATGATGCTCATTGAGACTAGAAGTTAATCACTGATATACTTTATTAGTTGAGAGCTCGAGTGTTGCCCCGCCTGCTGATGATGGCGTTATGCCGAAACCGGTCCAGGATATTTATATCCAACAGCAAGTATCGACGGTAGCTGATTCTTCGATTGCTTCTTCAACTTGCGGTAAATACCTTTTTAATATATATAATATTTATATATATTTGCTTTTATTTTTATTTATATAATATATATATATATATATATTATATATATATATATATATATATATATATATAATTATTATATATTAATATACTATTCAAGACAAGACTATTATAAGTACAAAATGGTACTGCCTATAAAAATAATTATAGGCAGTACCATTTTCAAACCTAGGCACTCCGAAGTCCAACAGTTTTATAAGAGAGTAGGCCTAGCTCTTGGACTATAAGCAATCCTAACGTGTTTAGAAGCACATTCATTAGAAAACAATAAAACTTAAATGAGACCAATTCAAAAATACCAAACTTATTTCAACAAAAAAGTGTAATGTCATGTTCTTTTATTTTTCACTAACTTTTAAAAGTGGAAATATTAAGGAGAAATGTTCACCTGAGATTGGAAATATTTAATCACATTACTGTATACATATAAATATCAATGAGCCGGTCAAGAAAAAGTTATGAATTAGATTTGGTTTTCTAAAGTGTTTCCTTGTATATGTATGACTAGGTCAAGGGAAGGTTACAAATTTGATTTGAGATTTTTTAAATTATTTACAATTAATAATGGTAATTTTAAACTCGCATAAGTCGATCTACTGAATAGAGACCACTTAAGAAAATGTTTAACAATGAAGCAAGCACAGGACAAATGTCAGGCAATCTTGGAAACATGACATTTCGAGCTATCAACTACGTATTAATCGGCGTCAACAAGTCTTTTGTTGAGTCAATTAATAAAAATTCTGGCGCGGAGCCATTCCGTAAGCCGGGCGAATTTTTTTTTCAAATGCGCTTTTTCTTACTTATCAATCCAATTTTTGCTTAATTTTTCGATATATATATAAAATAACCTGAGCAGTAGCGTCACAACTTGTTGTTTAATTTTATAGAATTTTTCAAATAAAATGCGCGTATTTATGCCATAGATTACACACTATATGGCACAGCCTTTTTTTGTGATCATTTGAAGCTCAGTTTATGTTACTTTTTAGCACATTTTCTTTGAAAAATTCGAAAAAATAAAATAAGTTGTGACGCTACCGCTCAGATTATATATAATATATATATATATATATATATATATATATATATATATATATATATATTATATATATATATCGAAAAATTGGATTTATAAGCAAGAAAGAGCGTGTTTCAAAGAAAATTAGACTTCCGCACCAGAATTATATTGAAATTATGAACTTACTGTAAAAACGATAAAAAATTAGCGCTGGTACAAAGGTTCGAATCTTGGAACCCTAGCTTTGAGTATCGACTTCGGACCGGATTCATTCGGTTTCGTATCGACTTCGGACCGGATTCATTCGGTTTAGCGTCCCAAAAACACAGTGTTAGAACAAAAAAAATTAGAAACCATACAACTTTCTAAAAATAGACTGTTATCAAAATGTATAAAAATTAAGGACAGTACATTGAGGAACAAGACCGATAAAACCATTTTTGGGGCGAATTTGAAACACTGCAGAAATAAACACAGAATACACCATGCGAAACAGGCGGCATATAAACAAAAGAGAAAAAAGTTAATAAGAACCAAAACAGATCAGCAGAAATTAAAGATAGCTGTCTCTGATCCCAATATTGGACAAAAGAGGCCTAAGTGCTTTGGAGATAATCTCTACCGGAAAAAAGACCTAGCTAATCTACTATTCTCTAATCTATCTAATCTCCCAACATAGAGACCTTGATGGGTTCGCCTATGGACCTAATGAGGGTAAAGATCTTTTATAAGACCTCAACTCTTCCCTAGGCTTGCTAAAGCCTACTGTGTGCTTATAATAGCATGTGGCTCATAACTTTAGTGGAGGCGACAGGCAACGATCCCGGTTCCTCTAGGAAACCAAGCGAAACAAACGTAAGAGGATAACAGCTAAAATCCATATTTTTTTAACTTATTTTTTAAGTCTTATAAAGTTAATTTATCTAAACGTCAGTTAGCTGACCTTATTAATTACCTGAGTTAATTAATGATCAGTCAGCAGCCAATGCAAGACTATTAAGACCAAAGATAAATATTGCAGTTGTAAGCTGTTAATCATGATGACTTGATTACAAACTTTCTCATGAAATAGCAGATCAAGTAGGTTATACATCATGTTGCTTATCTGTTAGCTGGTATGGCTAATGTCAGGTGTTTAGTTCTTGCTGGAGTCATTCTCTCTCATTTTGAATATGCGGACGCTGTTTCTACCACCACACACAATAGATTAGGAGGACCGTGGCCACTTACTACAAGCCCTTGGGATGGTATGGTATTTTTGAGAAAAGGTGTGTTGTTTTTTGAGTCGAGCTTCGACAAAAGTCATTATCAGGCCCTGGAAAGGCCTTTCACTTAAAAACAGAGGCCGTGTTTTCAAGTAAGGGGAAATCTGTTACATTTACAAACGTTAAATGCGTCATTCATATTCACATCCATTATCAGATTGTGTGACCAAGTTAATAATTCATACATAGCAAACGTCAACATAAGTCAATTTTATAGAAATTTTTAGTGTTTTTGACATAATATTTTCCCCTCTGTTATTAAGTCCAACAGCGACATAACTAGAGCTGATCACCACAGCATGATAATCACACTGTACTAGGGTCTTAGAATAATACTATATATAGAAGGAGCGCAGGACCGTAAACACAATGTAATTCCACTGATAACACGAAAGCCGGTTGACTGGTGCACATAAGTAATGCTGCCAACCTGACAACAAAACATTATTTAAAATATTTGTCATAAATATCTATTAATGAAGAAAGATCGTAAATAACAAATATAATAACTTAAAACACCTGCTGAGTATTTAATAAAACTGGCCTTAGATGGCAAAAGGGTGGCGGAATACAAGAATCTACATTTAGTTGACGAGGACTACTTTTTATGTATAATTTTAATAAATACGTTAAACTACAATTTAAAATGCTTAAAATATTGTAATGCACTGATATTTATATTAGTATTTTATGAATAATCAATAATTAATTAATAATAGATTATAATAATAATTCAGCAACCGGAAGTATTGCCAACTTTTTTTTAGAAAATTATATATTGTTAGGGTGGCAGCATTACTTAGGTGCACCAGTGAACCGGCTTTCGTGTTATCTGTAGTGCTCCTTCTATATATAGTATTATTCTAAGACTAGGGTAAACAACTAGTGCGGTTTTATTTCAAAAGATACAAGCAAATTTATCAATTACAAATTCAAAGAGATGTTATAAGTTTTAGACATCCTATGTATAAGAAACTTGGAAGAGAGAAGTGCGAGATAAAGATAGTTAAATACGAAACTGCGATAACAATTTACCAACATCTGCAACCTAAAACAGCAATGTTATAGGGCCAACGAATAAAACTATTTTAACATTCTAACTATTTGAACTTTAACTTAACTTTTCCACTGTTGCTCAGAGTTATGTAAAGCAGATTAGGAAAGCAAAAGATACAACTGCAAAGTTCATAAATGAATTTTAAGGTCCTTGTTACTTGCTTTTGTGTTTTTTAAGATATTGTTAAATATTTACCATAAAAATACATGTTTAGCATGGTAGACTATCCAATGGTACTTATTTATTACCTAAAATTAATAGCAGGGGTACGAAATTACTTATGGGATATATAAGATGAAATTTGGCACATGTAATAATAATTAATAGTAAGGTTGGGCACTAAGAGGGATAATAACTACTACTGTCTACTAATTACTATATTTCGCCCTCTACCTCAAATATTCATATAATCTACAACAATAGATAAATATAAATACATTAGGTAAGGTAATGTTAGAAACAAAAAAATATTAACTATTAACTTATACAATTAATATAGATCGTGTATAAATAAAAATAGATAACTTAAAAATAGATTAACTATAAAAGATATAAAAGATAACTATAAAAGATAACTTATTAACTATAAAAATAGATTACTTACAATTTAAATTATAGCATCTTAATGCTAATTGTCAATAAAAATATAAAGTTATAATTTAAAAAACACATAAATTCAACGGCAAGAAGTGTAAAAAACATGAACAGGTGAGTATTAATACTGAAGAGAGAGGGATAGGTAAAAAATTAAGAAAAATTTGTTGAGAGAGGGGATCTATATAGATAGTAGGAATTTAAAAAAAAAAGCGGGAATAAGATTTAATTTAAATTTTTTTATGGAGTATCCACTATAATGTTTATTTATTTCTTTACTGTCCTTTTTATAATTGATATTATTATCTTCTTCAGATATATGAAGAGAAGATATATTTTTTTTTTAAATTCCTACTATCTATATAGATCCCTTCCCTCAACAATATTTTTTCTTAATTCTTTACCTATCCCTCTCTCTTCAGTATTAATACTCACCTGTTCGTGTTTTTTACACTTCTTGCCGTTTAATTTATTTGTTTTTTTAAAATTATAACTTTATATCTTTATTAAAAATTAGCATTAAGATGCTATAATTTAAATTGTAAGTAATCCATTTTTATTTATACACAATCTATATTAATAGTATAAGTTAATAATTAATATTTTGTTTTGTTTCTAACATTATCTTACATAATATATTTGTATTTATCTTTGTTGTAGAATACATGAATATGCCCTGAGGTAGAGGGCGAAATATAGTAATTAGTAGACAGTAGTATTTATTATTCCTCTTAGTGCCCATCATTAGTATTAATATAGTTAATATGAGAAACAACAAAAGAAATTGTTATAATGATATTTATTTGATAATTATAATACCTACATAAATGTTTGCTAGTGTAACAGCTTGCTTGCTTTATTTATCTCTATAATAAAATCAGCACATCTATCTGACATTGTATCAAAAGTCATCCCTTAAAAAGGAAGGGTCTTAGACTTGACAGCATGTCTTCCAAAACTCAAATCAATCGAACAATACTCTGAATAAACCGGCGAAATCTATAACTTATTGTTATTTATTTGTTTAAAACCTAACAATCATAGAAAAAGTTTGATACTCAACATGGGAATAAAACGCCTATGAATTGTTCGTGTGGGGCAAATCTACTGTCGCATACAATGTTATATTTTCCTCACTAGTGTAATGTGTACGTCCCTTGGAAAATAAAACGCATATTTGACACATTATAATAGTGTAAATCATATATTTGCGCAATTAAAGTTTCATTTTAACATATACCTCGTCTACAAAATGTGTTGAACACTGGGTTGAACACCAGGTTGAATCCTCCACACCGATTTTACTCCGTGTAGACGGGGGTTCCACCCAGTGTTGAATACCGATATCGACACGTTAAAGCACTTATAATTATATATAGCGGACACATAATACTCGAAAGGAAAGAATGATTCGTATTTTAAAAATATTCCAAATACTAAGAAGAAACAAAAAGCAGAAACGAATAATTGCAAACTTAGAATAATACTATATATAGAAGGAGCACAGGACCGTAAACACAATGTAATTCCACTGATAACACGAAGGCCGGTTGACTGGTGCAACTAAGTAATGCTGCCAACCTGACAACAAAACATTATTTTAAATATTTGTCATAAATATCTATTAATGAAGAAAGATCGTAAAGACCAAATATAATAACTTAAAACACCTGCTGAGTATTTAATAAAACTGGTCTTAGATGGCAAAAGGGTGGCGGAATACAAGAATCTACATTTAGTTGACGAGGACTACTTTTAATATAATTTTAATAAATACCTTAAACTACAATTTAAAATGCTTTAAATATTGTAATGCACCGATATTTATATTAGTATTTTATGAATAATCAATCATTAATTAATAATAGAACATAATAATTCAGCAACCGAAAGTATTGCCAACTTTTTATAAGAAAATTGTATATGTTAGGGTGGCAGCATTACTTAGTTGCACCAGTGAACCGACTTTGTGTTATCAGTAGTGCTCCTTCTATATATAGTATTATTCTAAGATTGCAAATCATGTTGATTTTTAAGAATGGCCAACCTACACAAATAAATATTCCCTAAGAAAATATGGATCTTTATTTAGATTTAGGTTATTATTAAGAATTATCGATAAACATCTTTATTAATAACTTTAGAGCTTTTTTGGACTGTTTTAAATTGTGATATCAATTAAATTAACGAAGACTTCAGTCCTTTTTTATTAAAATTTATTCAAAATAAATTCACGAAGAGCTTTCGCTCAGGGATCCTGAGCTTCTTCAGTTCTTAAAATGACAAAATGAGAAAGTTTGAAAATTAATAAAATTTTGAATGTTTTTTTTTTTGTCACGTGTCAAACTAAGTAAATAAATTTTAAATGAAATTAGAAACATTAGCGAATTTTTTCCCAAAGGAAATTCGCTAAAAGGTAAAAGAAAAATTAAGATTTTAAGATAATATTATAATAAGTACTGCTAATATTGTTAATGTCTTGTTTTTTGTTCATACTGTCTTTGTCAGCTTTTATATAGAGCATTTCTAAAAATTTCCTTTTGTCTGAATGTGGTTCTGTATTAAGTATATTTTTTTATTATATATATATTATATGTATATTAACATCTTTATTAGTTATATTTTATATTTACTATACAATTTTTACTATTCAGTTTTGTTTGTATTTTTACAAACAATTTTTGGCTTTTTACTTGGTTTTATGTATTCAATATCGTTCTACTTTACTAAAATTTGTTTTGCAATTGTCTGCCAATACTAATGAAGCAATAAAAGTAATGCATAAAAACAGGCTAAATTATATATAAACAGAAAAAACTTAGAGATACAATAGGATAACCACTGAGCAGAGGTTATAACTTTTAATTACAGTATAAGTGTTGAATCTCGGGTTGAACCCCTACCGTGTAGACGTTTGCGAGGTTCAACCCCAAATACAATTATAGGTGTTCAATCCAGTGTTCAACACATCCTGTAGACAATAGGATAAACCACTGAGCAGAGTTATAACTTTTAATTACAGTATAAGTGTTGAATCCCGGGTTAAACACCTACCTTGTAGACGTTTGCGGGGTTTAACCCCAAATACAATTATAGGTGTTCAACACATCCTGTAGACAATAGGATAACCACTGAGCAGAGGTTAAACTTTTAATTACAGTATAAGTGTTGAATCTCGGGTTGAACCCCTACCGTGTAGACGTTTGCGAGGTTCAACCCCAAATACAATTATAGGTGTTCAACCCAGTGTTCAACACATCCTGTAGACAATAGGATAACCACTGAGCAGAGGGTTATAACTTTTAATTACAGTATAAGTGTTGAATCTCGGGTTGAACCCCTACCGTGTAGACGTTTGCGAGGTTCAACCCCAAATACAATTATAGGTGTTCAACCCAGTGTTCAACCACATCCTGTAGACATAGGATAACCACGAGCCGAGTTATAACTTTTAATTACAGTATAAGTGTTGAATCTCGGGTTAAACACCTACCTTGTAGACGTTTGCGGGGTTTAACCCCAAATACAATTATAGGTGTTCAACCCAGTGTTCAACACATCCTGTAGACGAGGTAACAGTCTTAAATCTAGCATGTATTTCTCGCCTCCATAAAGATATATATATACTAGAGGGGACATAGCCTACCTCATTACATTGAGAGGACTGAAAGATCTTTTTGGGGCTCTCAGGGGCTCTGTGTAACCTCATTGAAACCTCTTTCAAGAGAAAACTTAAGATTATAATAAATCAATTGATTTTAGCTAACCGCACATTGTTTGTGTTTTGATTTGTATTTTAACATTCTCCAATATAAGTTATTGTAAGTTTGTACTGATTATTTGATTATATTTATAATCCAAGATGGTCAGGTTACTTTTTCGATGTTTCAAAATTGAACTTTTAGGGCTCCTCTAGTAATAATATATCTATGCTCACTTCAAATAAATCGTGATAAACCACATGCAATTATTTAAGTAAAATATTAAATAATATCCAACCTGTATAGAAGTGAAACAAAAAATATAAGTGTAAACCTTGTACTCGCACCCATACCATACTAACTAACTATATCAAACAAAAATATCTCTTATTTATTTATTTATTTAATCCGTTTATAACATTCTCTCTTTAAAATAAACAAAAATATTTTATAATTTTAAACAAATGGACCATCTAGCATGACACATGGCTTCCAGTTTTAGTTAATAACATGATAGTTAGATTAATTCATGTTGTTTATTTTTTTTAGGAACCACATAAATATTTTCTTGTATATTATTTTTTACTTACTTTTTAGCAAACACATAAATATTTTTATGTATATTATTTTTTACTGACTTTTTAGCAACCACATAAATATTTTTATGTATAATATTTTTTACTGACTTTTTAGCAACCACATAAATATTTTCTTGTATATTATTTTTTATTTACTTTTTAGCAACCACATACATATTTTTATGTATATTATTTTTACTTATTTTAGCAACCACATAAATATTTCATGCTTATTTTTAGCAACCACATAAATATTTTCTTGTATATTACTTTTTACTTAGTTTTTAGCAACCACATACATATTTTCATGTATATTATTTTTTACTTACTTTTTAGCAACCACATAAATATTTTCATGTATATTACTTATTTTTTAGCAACCACATAAATATTTTCTTGTATATTACTTTTTACTTAGTTTTTAGCAACCACATAAATATTTTCTTGTATGTTACTTTTTACTTTCATTTTAGCAACCACATAAATATTTTCATGTATATTACTTTTTACTAATTTTTTAGCAACCACATATATATTTTCATGTATATTACTCTAAAAAAATCGTGTACGGGGTACCTCGGAACTTTTCCTCATCGCGAGGATTCGCTACGCTCATCCTCCATACTTAGGCTACATGCCTGCCAAATTTCAATCGTGTGGGATAATTTTTTCGCGTTTTATGATTTTTGCTGAGTCATAAATGAGAGTTAATGATGTCATAAAAAATATTTTTCAATAATTAGTATAATTATTCAACTCTCTAGCATAAATAAACTGGAAGCTACGATAGTAACATACACACAAATACAGGCAGACAACTTTGCACAAACATGATCTTAAAGACAAACGAGATCTTAAAAACACCTAAAACGGATTAATTCAGGGACATCCCGGTTTTGATTTTTTTTTCGTAAACACAATACACTTGTTGAAAGGATCCATGTGACCGCCGGCTCACAAGTCCATGGACCAGAGCCTAGATTTATCACCGTCTGCAGCTTCGTATTCATTATTCAGCTTTAGGTTCCATAGTTCTTAATTTCCCCATCTTCAAGTACTCATTTGTAGCTAATCATCGAGTACTGTCCAATTTTTCACATTCTGCGTGATAATGTAAACATTGTGTCAGATGGGGCGAAATTTTTTTCAGGGAGGGTGATGTCCCCTCTGGCCCCTATACTGGCCTACACAGACGTCTCAGAACTTATTTTCATTGATTCCATATAATTGAACCCCCCTCTCCCACTCCTGCTAGTGTTATAATGAGACTTGGAAAAAATTGGAATCATACAATACCTTTATTGTCCTATCTACGAAGAAAAACTAAAAGAAAAAATATACTGTTAAATAATATAAGAGTTCAAAGAATACAAATATAGTTATTACAAAAGTATTTTTACTAATTTAGGTACCTTTCTATAGAAATTGTATACTAATGCCACAAAAGAAATCAAAATGAGTCACTTAGCTGATTTTTTTTATTTCTTCTCTAATTGCAGCATTTTATATTTTTGGCAGGACTTTTATTTTTTATTGATTTTTATTGGGTGGAACTATTTAAAACAGATCATTTTTAAACTCCTCAGCTACGTAATTTAAATTGCAAAGGAGAATTGTGAAATTTTAAAGCTTGGAAAAGAGGGTAGAATGATACGGGTAGATAGATGGCAGAGTAGACAGTAAGGCAGGAAACAAGATGAAATCTGCCAAGTATGTTGACTATGCAAACAATGCTATCACAATCTTATACAACGAAATAACTTAAAATATAAAAATGAAATAAGAGAAATAAATTAAATTAAACGACTGTAGCTTCATTACAAACCTTATATTATTGTGTTATAAGATCTAAAAAATTTATTTCGGGAATGTGTTCAGACACGATAAGAGGGATTCCACAGCAAAAAATAACACTTTGTTACAAAATGGAAGACTTTTATTTTCAAATATACTTAGTATTTCTTTTCTGAATGTCACATCTAGTTTTTACAAATTTACTTTCAACATTTTCCAAAATGAAGCTCTTGCTACCGCTGCATCTTGCTAGCTTCTGCAAAACTCTCGCTTATCTCTTTTTGGAACGGAGATTATTGATATTTGAGGTTACAAAAACATTTTTTATGCAAACCACGAAATTATTTTAGATTTATCCTTTTTCTTTAGGATGTTAAAAAACTTTAATCCCGAAAAAAGTCAAAGAGTTTGTAAATAGTTCTAGCGCGGAGCGCGAAGAATCCGAGATCATTTTTTAATGCGTTATCTATTTTAATGGTTATTATGGAGTTAATTAAGTAAGCGATAAACAATGAAACCTCAAACTCGCAAAACGTACTGATAAGAAATAATTCTGGCGCGGTGTCGGGCGAATTTCCTTTGAATGCGAAAACTCAAACCCAGAGTACCTGGGTTCAAATCCTAGTAGGAACAATAATTTTTTATCGTTTTTTTACCTAATATAAGTTTACAACTAGAAAATAATTCTGGCGCAGTGGTCCGCATGTCGGGCGAATTTCCTTTGGATGCGTGTTTCCATGCTTAACAACCCATTTCTTGCTTATGCAAGAACCATGCCCATTGCGTGGTTCCGGTTCATGCTTTAGAACCTAAGCAGTTACTCAATTGTCAAGCACTGCTCGTAACTCATTTTGTCTGTATTTTCCAAAGGAAATGCGCATAATTATCCAGTTGGTTGTACAAAACTATGCCTCTAAAATTAGAAGTACGCACTATTATTTGCACTAGTTATAAGATTAGTTACTTATCTTTAAGCTTAGTCAGTTAGTAGAACTGCTTAGGTTCTAAAGTATAAACCGGAACCACGCAATGGACATGGTTCTGGCATAAGCAAGGAATGGGCTGTTTAGCACGGAAACACGCATTCTAAATGAATGTCGCCCGACAGCGGACCACCGCGCCGGATTTATTTATTTAGTAGTTGTAAACTTATATAATGTATAAAACTATAAAAATTATCATTCCAACCAGGATTGTTGTTAAGTACGGAAACACGCATCCAAAGGAAATTCGCCCGACATGCAGACCACCACGCCAGAATTTTTTGTTGACTAAAGGTCCACGGATTTTACCTGTTATTTAACAAATTTATTCTATATTTATTGTTTTATTGTCAAAAAAAGGGAAATCTCTCTTATAAGATTAGAAAAACCCCATACAAGTCAGTATTTTACCTGTTCTACGTAGTGCTGTTTGTTTAAATTTTATTTACGTTTTTTTTTAAATGAGTAACGGTATATAATAAATTGATTAATAATTGATTATAATAAATATAATCAATAATAAAATATAATAATAAATATAAAACACAAGAGGAATTAGCAAAATCTTATTTAAATAAATCAATTTGAATCCCTAATCAAAATAATGTAAACAAAAACAAAAGAGAATAAAAAGTTTATAAAAGCCAGTAATAGAGAAATAACGATCGCTGTTGTCACGCAAGTTGTAACTTTATGAATATTAAATATGGGTTGTATGAAGTTATTTATGTAACTGAACGTGAAAGTAATATTTTACTGACTACAGGAAGTAATTTACCAAATAGAATGAATATTATGGAACTAAATATTGATATTATACTAGTTGCAGATATCTATGGATAGCAAATCTTTTCGTGATGATAATTCAGCATTATACTTGGAGGAAAAGATACTTAGAATAATACTATATATAGAAGAAGCACTACTGATAACACGAAAGGAGATTCACTGGTGCACTTAAGTAATGCTGCCACCCTAACAATATACAATTTTCTAAAAAAAAGTTGGCAATACTTCCGTTTGCTGAATTATTATGTTCTATTGTTAATTAATGATTGAAAATTCATAAAATACTAATATAAATATCGGTGCATTACAATATTTAAAGCATTTTAAATTGTAGTTTAACGTATTTATTAAAACTATATTAAAAGTAGTCTTCGTCAACTAAATGTAGATTCTTGTATTCCGCCACCCTTATGCCATCTAAGACCGGTTTTATTAAATACTCAGCAGATGTTTTAAGTTATAATATTTGTTCTTTACGATCTTTCTTCATTAATGGATATTTATGACACTTATTTAAAATAATGTTTTGTTGTTAGGGTCGTAACCCTATTTAAGACCACCAGTCACAACCGGCTTTCGTGTTATCAGTGGAATTACATTGTGTTTACGGTCCTGTGCTCCTTCTATATATAGTATTATTCTAAGATAAGATTTATTAAATAGTAATCGGTGGAACTGACTTCTTCTAGTTTAAGGCGATTTATACTTTTCCTCAATTTTACCGCAGGTTTATAGGAAAAGTATTGTTTACAAAAAGACCGAAACCGGGATGTCAACGGAATTATCCGTTCCAGGAGTTTTAAGGCTTGTTAATGAGTGTGTCTGTTACTATCATAGCTCCCAGTGTATTTATACTAGAGTTGAAACTTTGTACAATAATCAGCCTACAGCTGTACTTAAGCTATTTAGAAAAATTTTTATGACGTCATTAACCCGCAATAATGACTCAAAAAATTTCTAAAAATCCTAAAACGCGAAAAAATTATGCCATATGATTGAAATTTGGCAGGCATGTATAGCCATTTATAAGACTAACATATCCGCAAAGTTCATCTCATTATCAGCATTAGTTCAATTTTTATCGAATGACTTGTGTACGTTTTTTTTAAAACTATAAAAAACAGAAAATAATCTAAATAAGTTGAAATTTGGTTTAAGTATAAATTTGGTTGTACTTATTGGTTACGTAATATACCTTTACGTAAAAAATAAGTACACCAAGTTTTGTTGTAAAACAACAAAACTTTTTGGTGGATTAAAAAAGTTAAGCAGCATCGAGCGTAGTAAGTGCATGGATGGGTGTTCTCCTGGAATGAAAACACTATCTGAGGACGAGCGAAGCGAGTCCGAAGTTAGGAGGATAAGCGTAGCGAATCCGAAGTTAGGAGGATAACCGTAGCGAATCCGAAGTGATGAGGATAAGCGTAGCGAAACCGAAGTGATGAGGAAAAGTTCCGAGGTACCCCGTACCCGATTTATTAATGTATGTAACAAGTATTAGTGAGCAATATAATAATTATTTATGCACCGCAAGAATACAATTAATCTATATAACAATTATTTATGCACCGCAAGAATAAAATTAATCTATATAACAATATTTAACAAGAATAAATATCTAATAACATATTTATGCACCGAATAAAATTAATCTTTATAACAATTATTTATGCACCGAAAGAATAAAATTAATCTATATAACAATTATTTATGCACCAAGGGAGTAAAGAATGCTATTATTTATTTCTCTATTTTGCCACGCACAAGCCTAAAGCTTATGTGGTTAGCAAGATTTTAATTAAAAACAATTAATACAATAAATGGATCTAACAAAATATTTTGGAGCCATTTTGTAAGATTATATTGTAAATTATTATTAAAAAAAAAAAAATTATTTATTTATTTGTTTCCCAAAGCAGTTAGTTAGTTCTTAAGGCGAAAGCCAAGAGAGGTAATTGCGAGAGAAAAATGTGCGTACAAGGTTTTATCTCTAGACGTTGACGTCATTTAATTATTGTTATATAAATATAAATTATTATATTTTCATTCGTATTGTTGTATTTTTTGGGGTTGGGCCCCCTTAAAATATTGGAGGTGCCCTCCTCCACCCCCCCCCTCCAAAAAAAAAGAAGATATACTGCTCTAAACAACTTCTTTTGACCTAATTTTGAACCAATAAAAAATTTTTGTTTGGTCGAGCTCCCTTATAAATTTTGAGGGGGGCCAACCCCGGGCAAGTGTAACAAAAATTGATTGCTCCCCTTTATACATTTAAAGGATACCACTCCCCCTAAAAAAAGGTTATAATTGGCTCTAACTGGATTTAATTGGTTTATCCCTGATGGTTCTCAAGTCTCTAAATCGGCATTGTCATTATTAATATTATTTCCCTATAGAAAGCTCAGCAATAAGAAGGAGGTAAATGGTAGTGATAGGTAGGAGTAGAATCCACCTTGACAACGGGGGCGGCACGGTCACCAAGGTTTCAGCAATGGAAATAAAATAGATACGATTTATAATGGAATTCCAAAATTGAGTTTACCTGTAAATGAAGGTGAATAACTCCTTAAAGGTCCCTAATTACCCATTATTTAAACATGTTATGGAAAACGAATTTGAATTAAAGCCTAACAAGAAGGCTTATTTTTAAACTTAAAACTGAGCCTAAAAATATAAGTGAATTATTCTTCAAATTATCCACAGTGAAACAATATTGGAATAAATAAAAACATTGCTTGAAAATACAAGCAAATTATTCTTCAATAAATATAAACACTACACCAAGCTCTTAAATTAAAATGAATAATTCTTAAAATAAAATAAGTTCACTATTTTTAAAAATATCATAAACTACACCCAAACAATGAAGGTAAATTAAAATTTATTAATCATCTAAATTTATTAAGTTAAAACAAAAATATAGGAAACTACACCTCAACAAGGCTTAAAATAAAAAATGAAAAAATCTTTAAAAAATTATACAATTAACTATAATGAAACAAATAAACGAAGCACTTAATTTATTATCACTTTAAAAATTAAATCTTGTTATTCTTTTTAAATATATGTTTACATATATTTGAGACAACTTGTAAATACTGGATAATCTAGATTGTAGCGGCAACGCGGGACTATTAAACCCACCCATGATTTAAAAAAGCGTAATTAACTTCGCACTAATTTCAAGTACAATAGTAATAACAATACATAGCACATTAACGTAATATCATAAGCAACTGATAAATTATACGGGATAATAAATATATAAAATAAATATAACTGTTGCATACAATTGATAATACAATATATACTGTGCATTTTCCAAATATTTATATTTTTACAAATGTACATACATAATTTTTAAAACCTGTTTTTAATTTTTAATCTATGTTCAATTGTTTACTATGCATGTGTGGGAAGAGGTTTGATTTGAGGTTGAACCGTAAGTAGATATGGCTTTAGGGTAAATAGAGGTCTTTTGTAGTAAATATTGGTTTAAGCCTGTAGGAGTCTTATTTATTTTGGTAAGTGTACGAGTATAGTCTAGTGTATTAACAATTCTGCCAATTTTATCAAAATTGGATCCTTGAAAGATAAAATAGTTGTGGTGTTAAAAAACTAAGAATGTCATTGACACAAACGTGCTTGAGACACCAAAACATGCCAATTGTAATACCAGGAAATTGTAGCATCGTTTGACATTCCTTATGCTGAATGGCTAAACATAATGTAATGTCACAATATAATTGTGCGAAAGACAACAGGAAATGTAACAAGCAAAATGCAATGCTACATCTATAGGAACTGTTCCATCATTCGACATTCTTCATCATTGATGGCTCGACATAATGTCATGTCCCACTCTGTTTCACTAGTTGAAAGCACTAAAAGAAAGCATCCCTCAACTCGAAGACTACTTGTGGTATTTTTTAAAATATCCTAAGAAAATAAAATTATATCTGTACGCAATTGTGTTAGGTACATCGATGCCGTAATTAAATTTGAGGTTAATTGAATCAAATTATACACTTACCGCCGGTAAGATCCACCTCTCCCCCCTTCGACCCTCGATCCTCCTGCAACAAATTATCACAAAAACATTATAAAATAATTTTCTAATAAATTAATAGCTAATATCTTAACCCCGAAACGTCATAGGTGATACAAACTGGCGCGGAGGTCCAATTTTATTTGAACTGCAATAAAATCAATTGTCCAATTATTGCTTAATAGTATCAATCCAATTTTTGCTTAATTTTTAAGTACATATTAAATGTTCTGAGCAGTAGCGTCACAACTAGTTATAGCTGTGACAGTTTTACAAAGGTTTGAAACTCCTTTTTGTAGATTTTTAAGACACTCTTGTTTTAGCTTTTGTTTTTTTTATCATAGCGTGTTTTTCTTGTCTTAATTCTTCATTTCCTTTCTTGGTTTTACTTTTTAGATCTGTGCAATAAAAAGGTGATGGAGATGTTTTTAGTAGTATTTAATTTTTCACTATGACTCACTTTACGATGTCTACTTTTTCTTGAATGTAAGTAATCTTTTTATTCTCCTTTTTCTTCTTTAAATTATGAGATATTGTAGGTTTTTATATAACAATCTTTACTTTATCATGTGTCTAATTAATTTTTAATATATTTATTTTTAGGTTTTATAATGACTTTACAGCCAAACGTTACACTAATCGTCGATTTTTATTACCACCTTATAAGACACAACCTTCTCTTAAACTAGATATTAAATGTTTTCAAAAATTTTAAAGAGAATGCGCATATTAATCCCATGGATTATGCACTAAACGACACAGCATTATTTGCATTCATTTAAAGTTTAGTTTATGCTACTTTTTAGTGCATTTTTTTAAAAAATAAATAAGTTTTTAAGGTTACAGCTTAGGTTATTTAAAATATACCGAAAAACTAAATTAGCAAAATTGGATTGATAAGCAAGAAAAGACGCATGGACGCATTTTGGATTGGACGCATTTCTAAGAATATTCGTCCGCCAAGAGGACCTACCCGACAGAATTATTTTAATTAAGTTATAACTTTAAATACTGTTAAAAGATTATAAAAAATTAGCGCTTGTACCAAGATTCGAACTTCGAAGACGTTTCGAAGATTCGAAGAATCTGGCAATTCTAGTTTTAAAAAGTCTTTTTGATTATGGACCGGTTATATTGAATTCAGCACCCCAAAAAACATCAAAACGACACCCTACTCGAAAATTCCTATGGACTAACCGTTATTTTGGTTTACTGTAATTTTCCAAGGTTTTTTCGACTTGGTCACTTAGAGTGGTCGTATCGACTATGGACCGGGTTTATTCGATTCAGCACCTCAAAAAATATAGAATTGACCTTTCTCGCGGCGAAAAATATTATTTTAATGACTTTTAATGACCCTGAATTTTAATGACTTTTTGGAAATATAGCTGATTCAGCAAACCGGGTTAATGACGCCACAATAACCTGGTTTCTATAAGGTTCGTGTCCTTCCTTTTTTATTTGTACAAAAATGATTTTTGTACAAATTTTAATTTAAAAATATTATTCCGTTCGAGAAATAGCGTTTTTACAAAAATCCGCTAGAAATACAAACATATATACGTATATTATATATATATATAATATATATATATATATATATATATATATATATATATATATATAATATATATATATATAGATGTTTTAGGATTTTTTCGTTGTTAGGAACCTCTAAAACGTATTTAGAACACACTCTCGGACGGCCAATTTCATAGAAAATTCGTTAAAAGGAAGTGATTAGAACCATATGTTCCATGAAGTTTATGCATATTGTTGAAACTTTATAAATGATGAAGTTTGCTGATTGAGTTAGCATCAACTGAGACAATTTTAATACTAATAATACTACCGAGTTTTGCAAAACATGAATAGTTGACACAATATAATTGTGCGAGAGACACCTAGGACACCTGTGTCAACTATTCATGTTTTGCAAAACTCGGTAGTATCAAATGATATATGTTTTGCTTGCCATGCATGATGGTGGTAAGAGAGCACCGCTCGTCTCTGGTAAGTACTTCACATTATATTCTTCGGAATTAATTGAAGGTCAGAGTGAGTTCAGGCTCTGTCGGTGCCCTGATGAGTTAGACGTAACGAAACAGAGTGGGACATGACATTATGTTGAGCCATCAATGATGACGAATGTCAAATGATGGAACAGTTCCCAGATGTAGCATTGCATTTTGCTTGTTACATTTCCTAGGTGTCTCTCGCACAATTATATTGTGTCAACTATTCATGTTTTGCAAAACTCGGTAGTATCAAATGATATATGTTTTGCTTGCCATGCATGATGGTGGTAAGAGAGCACCGCTCGTCTCTGGTAAGTACTTCACATTATATTCTTCGGAATTAATTGAAGGTCAGAGTGAGTTCAGGCTCTGTCGGTGCCCTGATGAGTTAGACGTAACGAAACAGAGTGGGACATGACATTATGTTGAGCCATCAATGATGACGAATGTCAAATGATGGAACAGTTCCCAGATGTAGCATTGCATTTTGCTTGTTACATTTCCTAGGTGTCTCTCGCACAATTATATTGTGTCAACTATTCATGTTTTGCAAAACTCGGTAGTATCAAATGATATATATAAAGATAATTAGATCCAACTTATAAATTTATGATGAGTCATCGAGCATAGTGGGAAATGTCAGCTGTTGAAAGGATATCTTTAAGAGAGAATAACTTGTTAGAGCTAGACCTAGACCTGTATGGGTTTTTGAGCTAATTATCTTTAATCTAAATTGTACTTACTTAAATATTAGAATAAGTTAAGGAATAAGGATTATCCTCACCTTACAGATAATTATCTTAAGGGTAAGAATTATTTTATTTAACGAGATAGGTAAGTCATAAAGACAGGTAAGATCAAAGAGACTAAAACGTGAAGATACAAGGGGCTCTTATCATTCCCTGAGTAGCTTGGTACTATAACTGTTCATTGGTGACACCATTTTTTGATTGTTCATAATAATTACAACTTCACGAAAGTATAACATTGTTTTTAGAATACTTTGTCATAAATTAAGTAAAGTAAATTTAAATTAAGTTGTCAGTATTATCTATCGCATATATTTTTTAATTATCTGTATTGTATGAAGTGATTTAATGTGACGTCACTGAAAAATGCCTGCCGTTTGTAGGGTGCATTATAAGTTATATGTGTGTGCCTAGGAGTTGTAGTCGGGTGGGGACTCTCTAGCCTCCCTCTCGGGAGGCTGTTGTAGTTATAAGTACTGTTATGGTAATCAATGGAAATTGTTCTAGATCCCTTATCACTGTGTTATTCGACCTAAGTACTCCCTGGGAAAAGATAATGCTAAGATAAGTACTCTAAGTCTCTTTGGGAAAGATATAATGAGTCACTGAGAGTTGTGATTGAAATGGGGTTGGACAGTAAGGAATTCAAACTAGGTCATAGAATGCAGGTCTTTGAGTAAAGACTGTTTCTGCAAACATTAAAGCTTGAACGCAACAAGCTTAGAAGGGAAAATAAATCATTTTAATATTAACAATTTGTTTCATACCATCTTTATAACTCAAGCTAAGAGTTTATAAGATCAGCATCAAAAGGGAGGAGCGGGTTAATCAGTATCGGTGAGGTTTTATGCACAAATTGTGCATAAAAAACTTGTTTTGCAGTTTTTAGAAAATTTATTTACTGGGATCTTGAAGTTTGTCGACGATAGCACTGTTATTGAGACAGCACTAGGTAAACTTGCATCGACTAGATACAGGCATACATGATTAAAGTTCATTTAGATTATAGGAAACACAATAATAAGTTGAAGTATTATTTTGCTATCGATTTATAAACTATGATTGTAAATGTATAAATTGGGATAGCAAATATATATGGGGATAATATGGAATTATAGTAGCCCTAGAACAGTCCTTTAAGTAAACAATATTAAGAGGGGTGAAAGGCCATTAAGTACCTTGATTATCTCGTCCTCCCATATCCCTAACTAGTAAATGAGGAGGAAGTACATCATAGATCCTTATATCACCCTACACATTAATGAGGTAAAGCGGCAGTGCCTTGAAAGCAAACGGGTCTTGAAAAATTGCCTTTTTGAGAGAATGAATACGATTTTTTTAAAACCACATAATGCCCGCAATCATGGTTTCCTACCAACTGAAAGAGAACCTTGTTCATACTAGCATTGTAAATAGGCAATTTTACCCTGGGAAGCCATTACAACACTCCATTATACTACATATTATATTATAGGATATTTTATGGTATCAATTATTTATTATTCTATACACGTTATTATTATAATGATATGCCAATTAATACCTTCACATATTAATTAGTGTATATTTACACTATAAACTAACTATTAAATCTCAGTATATATATATATCAAGATAACTTGCAATTTAACTAGTGCTGTCTCATACAAGTGCTATCCCGTCGACAAAAACCAGACCACAATGTAATAACTAAATATTTCCAAAACTGTACAAAAACATTATTCTTATATATAGCCCTAAAATAAATATTGTGCTAAAACCTATATCACGAGATATAACTGATTAACCTCAGCACCTTACCTATATTTTAGAATATGCTAGATAATATCAACTATATGTTATACTAAATATTTTAAAAACCCTTTTATTACTACTATCATACTATATCAGTCATTAGACGTAATCTACTAGGGTTACATAACCATATTGTTAATAATAAATATAATGACTATTTTACCCTTTCCTTATAAAGACTAATGTTGCTAATAGACTAACTTTATCATATATATAATATCATATATCTACTAGTAACCAGTTATCACTAACTATACGACTTATTATATACTAAGCACCCACGTGCATTTACTACTTCTCTGTACCCTATACTCCTATATATCCAATCACACCACCCAGTGAGAACTCCTTCTCTTACTGTATTATCCAAGTGTAAATCTTTAAGTAATATCGTATACTTTGTATGACATTTAATCTTATATTTCCACTATAAATAGTAAGGAGTATTTATTAAGTACGAATATAAACGTATGAGATTAAGGACCTACCAATATCACATATATTGTATACCTATATATACATACTTTAACTAATAACATAAAACATAGTACCTACTACTATTACGTAATAAGGTAGATAAAGCTAGATGAACCTCACACTACTAGAACACTATACGATCACGTGTCTATACTAGATGACGATCGAGATCTATAAATAATATTAAGGTGCTGTTGTGTGTGTAGTTCTTATCACTTTGCCAACAATCCTAACACAGCCAGGTGAAGTTCGCTGCAGGTAAAATGTTTCTCTTACAGACACGCTCAGCATCCAATTTCTATGCACTCGTACCTTAAATTCACCTACAATTCTCAAGTAAGATAATAAACCACAAAACCATGCCGAAAATATGAAAACAAGAATATACAACCTGCGTCACTAACATCTCTTCCTTAGTGATCTTTCTTAGATCTCTTGTAAGAAAATACGCATATTTCTTCTATGTAAGAAAATACGCATATTCTCTATACTTGAATGTACAGGTAATCGCATAATTTCCATCTAATGCATGAAGAAAATAACGCAATTATTTCCTTCTGATAGACGAGGTGTAACAATACTGCATATTATACTATCTATGTAACGCAAAATACGTATAATTTCATTCAGTGTAAGGGAACATACGGCATAATTCTCATAGTGTATACAGACAAGTTACGTAATGCTCTTATACTACCTGTAACACAAGATACGACATGAACTCTCTTCTGATAATGTAAGTACTTATTCTACGCTATATTTCTTTACATCGTACACGTTGATCTAAAAATACCGCATATTCTTTCTTCTATAGTTGGACTTCCTATCTTTAAATAATAATAAATCGCACACATTACTTTCTTCTACCACCCTAAGCAATAAAGATAACACGCTAAATACTGTACTGTCATATGAAATAACCTAAATATTACCCGCATTAAATCTTACTTCTAATATTTTAGCTCCATATAAGCTACAAATTACTAAGGATTGCTCAAAAGAATTAACTTATTGAGGCAAAATATTGAATATTCACATACAGAGAGACAACGTATCCAACACAGATCAAATTTATAAGTAGGCGTTTTATAAAATTGTTTTTTAGCATATTCCCTATATCCCACTATGGTCTATTAGCATTACTGAACATATGTTATTTACTTATCTAGCATCATCACGCTTTGTGAAAAAAATTGAGGTATTCGATCCCTTACATAGCGAATCAGCAGACAGATCATTCCACACCATCGCCACATCGCGCATTGCGAGTGACATACATCATTAAATAGTCTAATAGACTCGAGTATCGCAAACTTTCTAGCACCTCTGCAACGCATCATCACGACACAATATATACATAATTTATATTGATATTTCATATACATTGTGTACATGAGTTGCTCTAAGCAACCTAAAACAGTGTTTTATTACTATATATACTTTTTATATTGCTACAATGAACCTTTAAGGTTTAGTACCAATAACCTACAGAGAGTAACCTATCTAAAAATCTGAATTGCGATAGACACGACTAATCCTGAGCGGGTCCTAATGTGCCAAGATGATGCCGAGCCTACAATAGCGCGATTAAGAAATCTTATTTCAGCGAGCAAATCTGGAACTGTGTATCCAGCGCGAATTTGTGACATATCCGTAACCACAATTGATGCTCACAAGAGGTCAACTAATTCCTCTACTCATGACATCAATTGAAGCTTTAGCCGCAAACCAAGACACATACTATACCTTACATCAGCTGGATGGCTCACCAGAAACGAGAAGCACTGAGTAATCACAGCTACTCTGTAGCGCTTAACTAGATTTTAATATTCCTGTAGAAATTATAAATGTGATATTTAAATACTTAGACGAACAGAGGAATAGAAGTTCGTGGACAGAGTGGTCCAAGTAACTGAAATACAATAAGTGGTTACCCACTCAATGATATATACCCATTCTGACATATAGCCGAGCTATCAAGCTCAAACATTAACAGATCTTCATCCATGACATGAACTGTTAACTACACCCGCGGTCTACCTGAGCGTCTTTGGTCGCTGAATTAACAACGCAAGCAGAACTAGTTAAGTATTGAAGCTGACACTCATGCAAATATAAATATCAGTGTCTGAGTGGGAAGACCTCTAGTTTATTTCACTTGATTTTTATAATGAAATGTATCAAACCAAAATTTATCTCGACATAACTAAGTAGACCCTGCGCTCAATGCATTTAGTACATGATATGGGCCTTAAAAATTTTACTCGTGTTTTAGGGCAAATAAAATTGCAACTTCACGTGCTAAGTTCAATAACAAACAATACTCTTACATATTATTGGACCTCTTCTTTCCTAAGCAAATAATGATATATTATTAGGGATGTAGGAACCCCTATACCCCAAGCTCCATGAAATCTAATTTTGCATAAGTAAATCAAAGCTGCAGGTTTATTTAAATCACAAATACCGGAGTTATCTACTTTACCACGATCTCTTTTTCATCGGGCTAGCACAGAACATCATCTTACCACTGCCTCAGACACTTTCTGTTCAAACTATTTTTTTAGAGGCAGTAATTTTAATGCCGAAGAACGTAAATTCATTATAGTGGTTAAACTCCTTCACCCAGGAGATAGTCGTCACAAGAGCGTAGGGCTCTCTTGTAATCGATACTTAGTCTGTCTCCTACATGAACACGTTAACACCGAAGAAGTACCAGGAGAATACACGCGTTATAAAAGCATCCCATTTTACCACATAAAAATGTGACCCCCGTCCAACATGGATACAATAGAGAAGAATACAAATAGCATCAATAAGCCAATATCTCAGAAATCAAAGTCTGATACAATACTGTTGCGTACCGAATCTGAGTCTCACGGCTTAAATCTATACTGCACACTTGAATTCGCACGCTGAGTTCATACCTTTTCCTTATCCGATGGATCTCTCTATGGATTTAAGTAATTATTGAGAAGGTTATTATATACAAATAGTAAAAAAGAATATAAAATTAATCTTTTTGTTGGAAACCTGTATTTCAGTTTTATACTAGACCTTCTATTTTCTAAGGATAATTGATTCTGCACAGACACAAATCATTACAACACCACAGAACTACAGTGCCATTAAAGCATAATAAAGCTATAGAAGAATAGCTTTGAGCAACAAGCACAACTTATCACTTGTATTCATGTACCTCATCGAAGACACTCCTTTAACGATATATACCTCGGTACTAGATGATAGATTGGACTCTAGTTTTATCTCTCAACAAGCGTAGCTCTATAGATCAGCGAAATATGTCACCACTTTGATGGTCAATCGCCTACTATCATCGATAAAAAGCTGGATGAAGGGAAATAAAACTTGCTCATAGAAGTTTTAATTTAACCCTACTTAATTTTTATTTAACTTTATTAAAATAATTTTAAATTTTAGCAAGCTAAGCTGAATCTTATACACTCATTATGTAAATAGTTAACTACTTAACAAGGGATAGAAGTTAGTTTTTCATACTCGAGGTAAAGTATTCTTTGCAAGAGAGGGATTTAAATTGATTAACTCCTGAGGCAAAGCCGAGTGAGCTAAAACAAACCAAGAGGTGAATTTATCCCTGCGTGTTATGTATTAAATTTTACCAACGACTTATATTGAAATTGTACTGTTCTTTACGATTTTAGATTCTTAATAATATCTTCTAATACGTTTTAAACCACTAAGAGCTCAAAATGTGTTGGAAATAATAAGATTTAAATTAAAAGAGGATTTGACGATGTAAGAAGAAAATGTAAGATTTTCGCGGGAAAGAGAAGAGGGATTACACACAGGGAAACCGCTAACATACTTGACTTCCCGCCACGCAACCAACACATTCCCCTTACAAAATGATTTTTATCAAATGAATTGCGATCAAAATTAGTCATTTATAATAAATCGTTTCTCTCCACTTAATAATTATTTACATTTCACTATAATTAATATTTTTTCCTTAAAATTAATTGTTCAAATTTTTCAACAATTTTTTTTCAGTAATTTAAATAATAATTCAAAAGCGATAAAAGAATTTTCTAAAGACGGCTAATATAATGTTCCTTGTGAACAACAATTGTCCCACACGAACAAAAATGAAATCAAATATGGTATAAAAGGAAAAGATGAATTATGCCCATTTATCACTGAATTATCCCATTCATCACTGAATTATGCCCATTCATCACTGAATTATGCCCATATTTCAGTTTAGTGCTCTCCAGAAGCTTAACTAATAATCGGATCGAAAGAACTTTAAAACTAAAAAGTTCTTTTTTTATTATTTATTCATAGAATCGAAATCCAGTTTTAGAAGCAAAATAAACGAAGGTCCGATGTTTCTACCTATTCTTAAAGAGAGTTTTTGCTCTACTAACTTAGCTCTAACACCTGGTATACACACCACACACACCCACACACACACACACATATACCGGGTGTTTCATATAAAGTGTCCACCAGAAAAGGAGGTGATAGTACTCCTCAAAAGGAACAAAAAATGTCCCATAATATAAAACCCGATCTCCAACCGTTATCCCACAAGGTCAAATTTAATATTTCAAAAAAATATTTGACCTCACATCATAAAATTGTTAATAGGGATTTAACTGTTCAAGCTAGGTAGTCGAAATTGGTCTCATTAGAAAGCTGAGTAAATTTCCTAAAGGACAAACTACTAACTATGTCAACTATTTTGGAACTACTGCCCAAACTTTTGCATGAAACATGATTTTTTTAAAAAAAATTTTATAGAATTTTGTAGTAGGGCATTAGAGGATAAGAGATGAGCAAAAGTTCAGCCAAGAACGGAAAAAAACTTCTCTTATGATTGCCCTTTAAGAAAATTAAATAATTTTATACATTCAATAGTCAAAATTAAGCCATTCTTCCTAGAAGTTGCAAAAACTGATATTTTTTTGGCATTTTTGCATATGTCTACAATGTAATACATGGTACATAAAATAATTAAAAATCTCTAAAGCAAGGGAAAGAGTGGTTTTAGAGAAAATGTGTAAGAATAAAATAGGTTTATTTTACCTTCTAGAGTTAAAAATCGTATTATTAAATTATTTTCAAAAAAAATATTTTTTAAAAATAACACATTATTTTCATTTTTATACGACAAAAATGATTAGTTTTTGCAACTTCTAGCAACAATAGCTTACATTTTTGACTATTGAATGTATAAAATATTTACATTTTTTAAAGGTCAGTCATAAGAGAAGTTTTTTCCGTTCTTGGCTGAACTTTGCTCATCTCTAACTTCTCTAATGCCCTACTACAAAAATTCCATAAAATTCATTTTTTAAAAAAAAATCATGTTTCATGCCAAATTTTGGGCAGTAGTTCCAAAATATTTGACATGGTTAGTATTTTGTCCTTTAGGAAATTTACTCAGCTTTCTAATGATACCAATTTCGCCTTTCTAGCTTAAATAGTTAAATCCCTATTAACAATTTTATTGTGTGAGGTCAAATATTTTTTTGAAATATTAAATTTGACCTTGTGGGAAAACGGTTGGAGATCGGGTTTTATATTATGGGACATTTTTTGTTCCTTTTGAGGAGTACTATCACCTCCTTTTCTGGTGGACACTTATATGAAACACCCTGTATATAAAAAATAATAAATATTTATTTCTCCAATAATAATTACAAATTATTTTTTTTAACATGTGTAACAACTATGTATTCTTGGAGACCCCTAAAAGGCAAAGCCTTGAGCCGGGGCAATAATATATATATTATATATATAATATATATATATATATATATATATATATATAACTGCGCGCATGTGTGTATGTCGATTATGTATGAACAAATTTCTACCCATACGTATGCCACACGATAACTCTCGAAGGCTTTCTCGAATCGAAACGAAACTTGGCCTATAAAGTATGACGACAACAAATTATTTTTTCAATCTTAAAAATGCGTTTAAATACAATGTGATAGAAGGTTGAAGGCCTATATATAGGGTTTTAACATTTAATGGCCTTTGTCAGATTTTTTGTACTGTTTAAAACCGTAAGTTTTATATTAAGTTAGTTTTACTACTTCTTTTAGCGGGAGAGTCATAAGTTAGCGAATGACAAAGCATATATATTGTGCGAGAGACACCTAGGAAATGTAACAAGCAAATGCAATGCTACATCTGGGAACTGTTCCATCATTCGACATTCGTCATACTAGATGGCTCGACATAATGTCATGTTCCACTCTGTTTCGTTACGTCTAACTCATCAGGGCGCCGACAGAGCCTGAACTCACTCTGACCTTTAATTAATTCCGAAGAATATAATGTGAAGTACTTACCAGAGACGAGCGGTGCTCTCTTACCGCCATCATGCATGGCAAGCAAAACATATATCATTTGATACTACCGAGTTTTGCAATACATGAATAGTTGACACAATATAACTGTGCGAGAGACACCTAGGAAATGTAACAAGCAAAATGCAATGCTACATCTGGAAACTATTCCATCACTCAACATTCGTACAAAAATCAATCTATAGATGTACTTGTGCTGTCAGGAAAATTATTTTTTCATTACGTCATTAACTCACAATAATAATTCAGCGAAAATTTAGAAAAATCATACGACACGGAAAAAAGGTGGCGATCAATTCCAGATTTGGCACGCATGTAGCTATGTATAAAACTAACATATGTTTGTTGTCTCTCGCACAATTATATTGTGTCAACTATTCATGTTTTGCAAAACTCGGTAGCATCAAATGATATATGTTTTGGTTGCCATGGATGATAGCGGTAAGACAGCACCGCTTGTCTCTGGTGAGTCTAGACGTAACGAAACAGAGTGGGACATGACATTATGTCGAGCCATCAATGATGACGAATTATGAGTGGTAAAACAATTCCTAGATGTAGCATTGCATTTTGCTTGTTACATTTCCAAGTTGTCTCTCGCACAATTACTGTGTCAACTATTCATGTTTTGCAAATCTCGGTAGTATCAAATGGTAGTTAAACCATAAAAACCAAAACAAACACGAGTGACGCACTTTGTACTTGTTTAATTTCATTAAATAACTTTCAAGTTGACTTACAAATAGTTTGGTCAGTAGGTCATTAATATTACTAGCATTAAAATTCAAATGCTAATTACTAGGAAAATTCTTTTCCCAACGAAAAAAAGAGGAAATAGTAAATGAAAAGGGTAAATGAAGAATTTGGAAAAGGGGTAGTATAAAACCTTGCCTTCCCCTCTAAGAGAGTGCTAAGTGGTGATACAATAAACTCCACAGACTAAACTCTAAGGCACGACACATACAATCCTCGTCCCATAATTTAACTACTTTACACCCGCTAATCTAGTTTAAAGCCACATACATTTATCCTTAATACATTTTTTAGCTGTAAAACATTATATGCAATAACCAGTTAATAAGTTAATAATACAAGCATTTTATTCTAGGAGAAAAATAAAAACAGCAATTTATAGTCAGTTAGCATTAAAACATAGAATAATTTCTCACATAAGCGTTATTTAGTCTCGGGCAAGGGTTTTAAAAAATTACAAAGCATGAGTGATAAAAAGTGTTAACTGCAGCTTTATAACCTAGTATATAATTCTTCTTTTTCTTCGTTTCTCTTTAAAAGTCCTGTAGTATACAATTAATGTATTATTTATTCAAGCAAGAATAATGATTAGAGTTATAAGCATTCATAAAACTACAAAACAATAGACAATGATTTTGGTTTGTTAAGGCTGGTGTTAGTTTAGATAGGATTAAGCCAAGGATTTTTAATAAACAGGACAACATATATTGACTTTTCCTCATTTATACCGTAGGTATATAGGAAAAATATTGAGTTTGCAAAAAACCGAAACCGAAATTTCACCGGAAATATCCGTTTCAGGTGTTTTTAAGATCTCTTAAGTGGTTCACAAAGTTGTCAGTCTGCATGTATTTTTGTGTGTGTCTGTTATCATCGTAGCTACCAGCGTATTTATGCAAGAGAGTTAAAACTTTCTACACTTTGTACAAAAATCAAACTATAGGTGAGCTAGCGCAATCCGGAAATTATTTTTTAATGAATTATCTCGCAATAATGACTCAGCAAAAATGCCGAAAAATCATACAATACGGAAAACTGGTGCGATCAATACGAGATTTGGCACGCATGTAGCCATGTATAAAACTAATATGTGCCAAGTTTCATATCATTAACAGCATTTGTTTAATTTTTACTTAAGTTTTAATTAAAAATTAACTTTTTAATTAAGTTAAATTTTAGTCTATACCTTTGGGTAATAAATAAGTACACTAAGTTACGTTTGAATACAAAAAATATATGTACGGTTTTCGTTGAATCATAAAAGTTAAGCAGCATTGAGCGTGGTCATTTTTTGAATGGGTCACTACTGGGAATGGAACAAGTATATTTAATATCTGAAGACGGGCAAAGCGAGTCCGAAGACGTGTTGCAGTATTAATTAACAAAAGTATGGACAAGTCAATGATTTTGAATAAAAGGAATGACACGCTAAGTAGATTTCCCATATAACAAAGTGACCCCATCGAGAATATAATAACAGAGAAGAATCTATCACAAAACACACGTCAAATACAAACTTGACATGCTTGGTACAAACAGCGCAAGTTTACAATCATTTCATTAACTGCGCCCTTAGAATAATACTATATATAGAAGGAGCACTACTGATAACACGAAAGTCGGTTCACTGGTGCAACTAAGTAATGCTGCCACCCTAACAATATACAATCTTCTAAAAAAAAGTTGGCAATACTTCCGGTTGCTGAATTATTATGTTCTATTATTAATTAATGATTGATTATTCATAAAATACTAGTATAAATATCGGTGCATTACAATATTTAAAGCATTTTAAATTGTAGTTTAACGTATTTATTAAAATTATATATAATAAGTAGACCTCATCAACTAAATGTAGATTCTTGTATTCCGCCACCCTTTTGCCATCTAAGACCAGTTTTATTAAATACTCAGCACGTGTTTTAAGTTATTATATTTGTTCTTTACGATCTTTCTTCATTAATAGATATTTATGACAAATATTTAAAATAATGTTTTGTTGTCAGGTTGGCAGCATTACTTAGTTGCACCAGTCAACCGGCTTTCGTGTTATCAGTGGAATTACATTGTGTTTACGGCCCTGTGCTCCTTCTATACATAGTATTATTCTAAGACTGCGCCAGTCCTAAATTTAGAGGCAAACTTACCTCGCGTAGGTTTATATTGTTTTGATTACTGAGAAGGTTATAACCTAACAGTAAAAAGTAATTTTTTCCCCTTGTTTAACTGTTTTATTCTAACTGATTTAAGAATTACATAAGGTGGCTAAAACCACGACAAGCACAGAAGAAGGTAGCGGACAAACTCGACTTATCCTTGTTACATAACCAGCGTTTCATGGTTTTGTTTGCTATAACCCTGGGAAGGTAAGTTTGTTGCTATTTCTCCATCTCATATAACGTTTATGGGGTCAGAAAAGTTCCTTATCGCGTCATCCCTTTACTCAAGGTCCTTGGGACAAAAAGAGAAGTACAGCTGTACAAAGGTTGAGTATGAAACAATTCCTTATAGAGGAGGTAGACTCGTCTATAAGATCAAAATAATAAGCTTAAACCAAAATTAGTCATTCAAAAGAAGTTTTTTAAGTTCATCTTCGTATTTTATACGTAGAATTGCTTTTAAAGTAGTTTAGCACGAATTAAAATATTTAAATAGTTTAACACTCTGTAGTACGAAGTACAAATTATTTTTTATTTTAGGAAGTTACCTTTGACCAAAGTTTTCAGATCAGTTGTTGTTGACGCTTATTGTTGAAAACAACAATAAGCGTCATATTCAGATGAAAACTCTCTAAATGAAAATTATTATAATGCCTCCTGAATATAACAACAAAATCCAATTACGACTTATATGGAGTTCACGTAAATTTTACGTAAAAGCTTAGCGCCACTGATATTAGTATAATACTAAAAATAGTATTTTATTGGCCAAGTCAAAACCAAAGGAAATCCTGTCACAAATCTAATTGGCCCAAAAGCCAATTATTAATAATAATCTGAGTCGAGTAAAGTGATTTATTGTGACGTTACTGAAAAATGCCCGCCGTTTTTAGGGTGGATTATAAATATGTGCGCCGATATGGGTCGTGGAGGAGTGGGGAGTCTCTAGTTTTTAAAGTAGAAGTAGGTATTGTTATAGTACCTAAGGGATATTACCATAGTACCAAACCCCTTATCAATGTATTATTCAAACCAAGTCCTCCCTCTAGTATTATACGTCTCTTTGATGACAATGAAAATTCCTGTCACATGTCCGATTAGTCCAAGAGCTTAGAACCAACATCATCTCTGTCACCTAACTCTTTTGAGCACGCAGCGCTAAGTACACAGTCAAAAGCGTAAGTAGAAAAGATCAGATCAGACGCCAATTACCTAATAATAATTTTTCACCAATTAGAAACGTCTTTTAGGGGAAATTTTTAAAATCATTTTACTAACCTAATTCATAAATTATTCAAACAATAAGCATACAAGTGTTATTAGCAGGTTCTTGATTTAGATAAAGTTATAAACTAATAAATAATATTAGGTTATCCCTGCTAATGCTATTGATATATTGTTGATTCTACTACATGACAAAAATTTTGTCATATTAAAAATCCAACTAAGTTTGATAAAAACTGAAACTTAAGTTTAGTATCAAGGTAAAAGAAGAACCATAATTTGACGAAAGTGTATAAGTTTTATAGGGTAGTAAATTTTTTTTAAAAAATTCCTTATTTGAGAAAAAAAGTTAACAAAATATGTAATTATGCAGTTTATTTATAGAGAAGGGGTTGTGGTCACATGACCAGGTATGGGACGTGCATGAGTTTATATATAAAGAGAACCCTATTCAAACCACCTGAGGCATCCACGCACTCCTTTTTCTATCCACTATAAAATCCAATAAAAACAATTCCCTTCTACAAAATAAGAACACCAAAAAGAAAATACTGAAAAAAGTAATTAAAAACTCTTTAATTATCCAAAACAATAGTAAAAAAACAAAAACAAAATCTAATTATTAACTTCCAACCCTATTTATATACTTAAAATCACTTTTTAGAACATTCATCCACATTTATATTTACTTTTTATATTTATTAACTTATATTTATTTACTATTAATGTTTATACTTATTAAAGTTCATATATAACTTATTCTTTTTTATTTTAACAATATCTTGATTTACTTTACGTTAACACTAGGAAAAATTAAAAAAAAGCATAAAATTCTTTTCTTTTTATAACAAAAAATTCAAGTATTTAAAATAAATATTACGATAAGTGGGTATTTTGATATGTTAAATACAGGTGAAATGAATAAGGTTATAATTAAGTGTGACCAACGCAAATGCACATAAGGTTTAAAAATATTGAAACTTACTGAGTAGATTTGATGTTCATTTTTGATGGGTATCAATATACAAGAAAGATAGATTTTTAAGTAATGACATTGTTTCTCTACATAGCTGACGTTAAACAAAAAAATAAAAAAGCAGAAAAGAAGAAGCAAATAGATATCGGTCAGAGTGTTGGTTGGTTTCAGAGTCTTTTCAATGAGCACTTTTTTAATTTAGATTTGCCACTATTTTAAAAAATAAATTAATAACACATTGTTTATCACTGTTTAATAGCTATAACCGGAGATATAGAATCGACAAGGTGTACGTACCGGTTTATTATTTACGTAAATATTAAGGTTTAACACAGAGGGCCTGTAAATGTTGGCCACCCACTGTCTGATAATAGTTAGGACCAGGCGTGGTCTTCTCTTAGCTAGCCTGGACCTGCGCCCTCATATGCCTTCGATCTGCCACCCTCCCTACTCGCATCCTTGTTATTATTCTTTACTCCGAAAAAAAACTGTGTTATAAATTCTTAAATCCTTATCACTTAGGTCCTTATCACTATGTCTTAACATAAAGAGTTTAAAGTATGTCAAAAGTAGGATGTAACGTTGTAACTTCATGTTCCCCAGTACTATAACAAGTTGATGTAAAAGCTTTCTATTGTACAGCGAAAATCCAAAGCTTAACTCACTTTGACACATGAATGACAATTTTTTTATTCTTAATATTAACTAAAAATTAATAAAAAGCTAAAAACAAGCTTTAACATGCAAATAAAATAAAAATATATAAAAACTACTAAAAATCTGTTTAATTATTTTTGCTTTCTTATCTTCATAAATAGGTGAAAAAAGCTTTGCAATATCCAAACAAGAGGCCTTCTGCCTCATGGCGTCGGCAATGAGGACCGCAAAGCAGCCCACGTGACCCACTATGGCCACTTCGCGGCCAGATGTTTTTTGTTCTATATTAATTCGTCATATTACTAGTTTAAATAAGTGGCATACTGCCAAGATATATATATTATATACATATATATAATATATATATATATATATATATATATATATATATATATATATATATATATATATATATATATATATAACTATATATATATATATATTATATATATATATATATATATATATATATAATATATAATAATAATTTCAAATATATATGTCAAAAAGCATGAGTTGTTTACAAATGTTTTAAATGTCAATCAATAAAATCGGAATTAATACTGACCATACAATGTAACTTTCTATGTTTATAAACGTTACGAGTAATCTAAGCCAGGGTACCTGGCTTTACATGATATAAATGAATTCTTGCTACAAAACAAAGTAATGGATTGTAAAGCACGCATTCCAAAAGAAATTCGCCCGAAATGCGGACTCCGTGCCAAAATTTCTTGTTTTAAAATGGTGTTTTGCCAAAATGTATTATTATATTATATATATATATATATATATATATATAATAATATATATATTATATATATATATATATTATTATATATATTATATTATATATATATATATATATATATATATATAATAAAGCGTTTTATTTACATTATATAAGTTTATTTTTCAGTAATGGATTGTTAAGCTCGGAAACACGCATTCTAAAGAAAATTCGCTGGAAAATTTCGTCTAACTTGTTTTAACATGGCGTTTTGCCATGCTACTGGCGAAACGCGAATATGCCTGGCATATTATTGTTATTATTAGAGTTATAGATACGAATAGGTACCAGGGGTTTATATATATATATATATATATATATATATTATATATATTATATATATATATATATATAAACACACACACACATATACATACTTTATGAGTGTTATTCTATAACCTTTGTTTTAAAAAAGTACAAAAATGTAATATTGAATGTGAAAATTATTGAAAGGGATCAACAAACATGTTTTAGTAACTGTTTATATTATTTTTTACGGATCATCGAGATTTAAGAGTATTTATAATAGATTTATTGTCCACTGCGTGATATCAAAGTACTTCTACCTGATAGAATCGTACATTTGATTATTCCGGTATAATTACCAGGTTGTAAATAATGCAAAAATTACTGTTATACAGTCCTTTTCAAATACACTGCACTAATTTAAAATTATTTTAAATTTTTAAGGAAAATGCATTTTTTTTTTTTTTTGGAAACGTACATGTATTTTTACTTTTCCTAATTTATACCGTAGGTGTATATAAAAAAAGTTTTGCGTTAGCGAAAAAATTCGGAACCATGCTTTTAAGACCTCCTGAGTAGTTTTTAAAAACTTGTCTATTTGTATGTGTGAGTTTATTTTTGTGTGTGTCTGTCATCGCAGCTCCCAGTGTATTTATGCTAGAGAGTTGAAACTTTGTACAAAATTCAGTCTATAGGTTTAGTTGTGCTATCCGGAAAAAAATATTTGATAACGTCAATAACCCGATATAATGACTCGATTTTATTTTTTGAAAAATCATAAAATGCGGAAAAACGTTGTGCAATCGGATTGTGATTTGGCACGCATATAGCCATATACATATGTTATAAGAATAACATATGTGATAAGTTTCATCTCATTATCAGCATTAGTTTATTTTTTATAAAATGCCTTAGGTACTTTTTTTAAACCTTAGAATAATACTATATATAGAAGGAGCACTACTGATAACACGAAAGGCGGTTCACTAGTGCAACTAAGTAATGCTGCCACCCTAACAATATACAATTTTTAAAAAAAAGTTGGCAATACTTCCGGTTGCTGAATTATTATGTTCTATTAATAATTAATGATTGATTATTCATAAAATACTAATATAAATATCGGGTGCATTACAATATTTTAAGCATTTTTAAATTGTAGTTTAACGTATTTATTAAAATTATATACAAATAGTAGTCCTCGTCAACTAAATGTAGATTCTCGTATTCCGCCACCCTTTTGCCATCTAAGACCAGTTTTATTAAATACTCTGCAGGTGTTTTAAGTTATTATATTTGTTCTTTTCGATATTTCTTCATTAATAGATATTTATGACACATATTTAAATAATATTTTGTTGTCAGGTTGGCAGCATTACTTAAGTGCACCAGTCAACCGGCTTTCGTGTTATCAGTGAATTACATTGTGTTTACGGTCTGTGCTCCTTCTATATATAGTATTATTCTAAGTTTTAAACATTCAGAAAGTAATCCGATTGAGTTGACATTTAGTACAAGTGTAAAACTTTAATAAAAAATAAGTATACCAAGTTTCGTTTTAATACAAGTATATCCATGATTTGAGTTAGATCATAAAAGATAAGCAGCGTCGAACGTGGTCAGTGCTTGGATGGGTTACCACTGGAAATGAAACGAATGTATTTACTATCTGATGACGAGAGAATCGAGTCCAAAGTGGAGAGGTTGAGTTAGCGAATCCAATGTGATTAGGAAAAGTTTCGCGGTACCCCGCACCCAATTTTTTAATCATTAACTTTATTTTCGAAATGTAATAATCTGGTAGTTCAGTCTAAGTTTGATAACGTTTAACGTCTCTAGGGAGTACAAAAGATAAGCAGCGTCGAACGTGGTCAGTGCTTGGATGGGTAACCGCTGGAAATGAAACGAATGTATTTACTATCTGATGACGAGAGAATCGAGTCCAAAGTGGAGAGGTTGAGTTAGCGAATCCAATGGGATTAGGAAAGTTTCGCGGTACCCGCACCCATTTTTTAATCATTAACTTTATTTTCGAAATGTAATAATCTGGTAGTTCAGTCTAAGTTTGATAACGTTTAACGTCTCTAGGAGAGGAATGGAAATTTTGACATGTTCCATCTATAACAATCATACGTTTCTAAGCCTATGCGAGGTCTGGTACTCATATAAGATCACTATTCCTACATGAACTAGGGTTAAGGGATAGTTAGGATCATTAATAAAATTTAGGAATATAATACGTGCACATGTTCCTGCTTAATGTTGTGGTTTTAATCAAAAAAAGATTTATACGATTAGATGGAGAATACAGGAGCTATTATAATTGGCTGGATAGCTTGGTACCATAACTGTACATTGGTAACGTCACTTTTTGAGTTTTATAATGTTATTATTACATTATTTTTCCACTATTTCGTCTTAAATTTAGTAAAATTAACTTAACAAATCGTAATTATTATCTCGCATACATTCTTTAATTTATGTGTTGTATAAAGGTTAATGTGACGTCACTGAAAATACCTGCCGTTTGAAGGGTGCATAATAAATATGTGCTCCGATAGGAATCGTAGAGGTGTGGGGAATCTCTAGTCTCCCTCAAAAGAGACTATAGTAGGAGTAAGTACCGTTAGGGTACCTAAGGGATATTGCAATACTACCAGACTTCTTATTACTTAGCTATTCAACCCTAGTCCTTCCCCTAGTAGAATGTTTCTTTGGTTTCATTAGCAGGAAAACTTCGTCAGGCAGCAGGGCACGTCGTTTCTAGTTAATGCTATAGAAACCTATTGTGAATTCACGGCCCTTCTGTGGATCGGGCGCAAAGTAGCCGCACTAGGACTCAAAAGGTAGAACGCTATCTTCGATCAAAAGGAGTCGGCAAAAGGTCCAAACGACGTTTCCAACTTGAGGTGATCTATCACCTATTCTCCATTTTTGTCACTAGTATAGAACAATTTTTTCATCCGTGGCCGCGATCGTATAAGCATTTGCTTTCGAACCGAAGGTCTTGAGTTCGCAGCCCGATCAATGCTCTTATTTTATATGAATAGATTTGTTACATAAATATTTCGCTAACTTTAATTAATGCTTGGAGTATAGTGGATTGGACCCACCTTAGGTTGTTCTAGCAATTCAAACACACAAATAGGCAAAAAACCTTTATAGGTTTCTGGCTCATTCTGGTCCGAAAACGGGCATCCATTTACTTGCAGTGTAGAATAATTCTATTAGAAAACTTCAAATACTTTTGTCTCAATGGTTTTATAAATTCATTTAAAGAATTTTGTTGTAGAACAAAGAGATTAAAACTATTAGAGGGAGGATACAACAGTTCTTATCATTCCTTGGGTAGCTAGGTGCCGTAACGGTACATTGGTAACGTCATTTTTTTTATTTCTCATAATAATTACATTTTCACGTAAATATTACATTATTTTTCGACTATTTTGTTTCAAATCGAGTAAAATGAATTTAAAATAAGTTTTAATTATTATCTGTTGCATGTATTCTTTAATTGTTAGTTTTGAATAAAGTGGTTTAATGTGGCATCACTGAAAAATGTCCGCCGTTGCTACAATAGAAGTTGTAGAGGGGTGGGAGTATTAGTCTCTCTCTAGGGAGACTATAGTAGGGTAAGTACAGTTACGGACCTATGGAAACTGTCTCACTTCCGACCCTTATCACTGTGTTAATGGGGTTCTGTACTCCTCTAATAGTTTTAGTCTCTTTGTTGTAGAAAGATTACCTTCCAGTATAACCAAAGAAGCTAATACTTAGAGGGCGTACATAGGCAGAATAACATAGTGATAAGGGGTCTGGAAGAAAGACAGCTTCCGTAAGATGCCATAACTGTACTTATCTCTACTATAGTCTCCCTAGCAAAGATACTAATACTATTAGAGGGAGTACAGAACCCGATTAACACAGTGATAAGGGGTCTTGAAGTGAGACAGTTTCCATAGGTGCCGTAACTGTACTTACCCCTACTATGGTCTCCAAGAGAGAGACTAGTACTCCTCCACCCCTCTACGACCTCTATTGTAGCATGCACTCTACAAACGGCGGACATTTTTCAATGATGCCACATTAAACCACTTTATTCAACACAGAAAATTAAAGAATACATGCAATAGATTATAATTAAAACTTATTTCAAATTCATTTTTTATTTCAAAAATCAAAAATGACGTCACCAATGTACAGTTATGGCACCTAGCTACCCAAGGAATGATAAGAGCAGTTGTATCCTCCCTCTAAGTATAAGTCTCTTAGGGTATAACCTACTAGGGAAGGTTGGCTCTCTTACTCATAAGGTTTCCCGATTTACTAGGTTATAAACAAATGTTTTATTGATGCTATTTCTTCGTATTTAATTTGGCCATTTTTATTAATTTTTAGTCACCAAATTAAAGGTTACTAGAGTAAGATAAATCAAAGTGGGATATGACAGTATGCTAAGGAATTGATAAGTACTAAATAATAGCAAATGATAAAATAATTCCAAGACGTAGCATCATGAATGTTTCATTCCTAGATGTGTCTAGCACAAATATTGTGTACTAACTAGAAATTATTTCACAAATTAAAATCAAAAAAATATAATAAGAGTTGTGAATAGAGTCTGTTTACAGTAAGGTTAAGTTATCAAGTAAAAGCCTACACGCAGGTTATCTTGTTATCTCTTTTTCACCACGTCGTCACCGCTTCCTTGTTACACATGTAAAGCATTTAATAAAAACCACTATCTAAATTGTTGAATTATTATTAAATAACTAATAAATATTAACTACCTTAAGGACGAAGGATTCAGGAAAAGAAGAACGTAAACAACAAAAGAGTCAGAAACTTCACTAAAAGAAATGGGAGACACTGCAGGTTTAAACAGCTGAGATATCCCCCCTTCGAAGTTTAAGGGTACGAGAGGGTTGGTAAGGATCTTATAACGGTGCATCGAGTACCCAGGCCAAAGTAAAGATGAACCTAGGGTAGAAGGACTTAGGTAAAGTCATGGGGAACCCTAGATACATGATTCTAAGGGTGCAGTAGTCACCATGTATTACTAACATCCTAACATGATCGGTCATTCATTTAAAAGTGATTTTTATAAATAATAAAAGAAATTACTCATGTCCGATATAGATATTAATATATCTATGATTTTTGTTGGATCATAAAAGTTAAGCAGCATTGAGCGTGGTCAGTGCTGAGGATGAAACGGATGCATTTATTATCTGAGGACGAGCAAAGCGAGCCCGAAGACATGTTGCAGTATAAATTTGGCGAATTTTATATTTTGAAAACGAGCGAAGCAGGGAGGATGAGGTAGCGAATCCGATGTGATGAGCGTAGCGAATCCGGATGTGATGAGGAAAAGTTCCGAGGAACCCCGTACCCGATTTTTTTCTGTGTACTTAATTCCGTTTACTTTAATCCGTGTGATTTTTTCCGTGACCTTTTTTCCTGGTTTTTGTTCCTGTGTTTTTAACTTTTCGTAAAAACTTATTACGTTTGTATAATGTTTTATATTTACATTTTCTTTGATTGATAATACAGATCTTATCGTCGAGAAAGTTGACCACAGAGTAGCGCTCGATTTTGTGTTTGACAGTTCTTTTAAATACGCTAACACAATGTTTTTACTTACATTCTTAAGTTTTTTCTCTGAGCACCATTCTTTGAACACTTCATATGCTTTGAGATACCTACTTCCTGATTTGCCGGGTAGTAGGCTCTCTTTGGCATTTGTAGCTGTTTCCAAAACATCCGGCGGGGTATGTTCGAAAAGTTCGGCTATATCTTCGACGATATTCATCACAAAACGCTATAGAATAAACTAACTTTTAAACTGTATTAAATACGGGTTCAAATGATAAAAGTAGTGAATGACTTGACAAAAAAAGATTAGACAATAAACCCAAGACAAAAAGTGTTGCCTTTAATATAATCAATGCAATTTATTTCTAATTAAAGATTTACATTACAAACTGTTTTATTTTAATTTTAATTAGTTAAATAATGTAATTATTCATTATATAAATTATTAAATAAATTCAATAGGCTTTTTATTATTAACTAATCATGTTTACAAAAATTATCTATTAACTTTCTTTACCAGCATAGGCAGGAGCGGCTGGGAAATGCTACTTTCCTGCCTAGGCAGGTAAAGTGCAGTCATTCATGACTAATTACCAGCCGATCTGGGAAATACTACTTTCTCGCCTAAAATTAGTTCAGTAATGCTTCATTTTCCTGCCGTGAGCAGATAAACATATTTTTTTTATGACGTCATTAACTTACAATAATAACGCAGCGAAAAATTTCGGAAAATCATTAAACGCGGAAAAATGAGGCGATCGGATTGAGATTTGGTACGCATGTAGCCATGTATAAGACTAACATATGTGCTAAGTTTCATCTTATTATCAGCATTAGTTTAATTTTTATCAAATGACTTTTGTGAGTTTTTTTAAAAAAATGTAAAAAATCGGAAAGTAACCTAATTGAGTTGAAATTTAGTGCAAGTATTACCTTTTCCTAATAAATGAGAGCACTAAGTTTAGATTTAAAACAACAAGTATATCTATGGGTTTTGTTGGATCATAAAAGTTTAACAGCATTGAGCGTGGTTAGTGTTGTATGGGTGACCGCTGAGAATGAATCGGATGTATTTATTTACTATCTGAGGACGAGCGAAGCGAGTCCAAAGACGTGTTACAGTATTAATTTGGCAAATTGTATATTCTGAGGACGAGCGAAGCGAGTCCGAAGTAAGGATGATGAGCGTAGTGAATTCGTTGGGATGAGAAAAAGTTCCGAGTTACCCTGCACTCGATTTTTTGCATCAACTTATTTTTCTAGATTCTGTAAAATGTCGTTTAGATTGAGTTACCAATTTAAGCCCTTTAGGATATTGTAAAATGCTGACAATTAGCGATAAATTGTATCTTTTAAGTCCAATTGTAAGTGAGTTAGCGATCAACTTGAATTGCTAATTGCTTATACTTTTTCTCATGTAAATCGGCAATTAAAGCACTGGTCCAAACATGTTCCAAGCTTACAAACCATGTTCGTAAGCGTAACACATTTAGCAGAACTCATTGGAAAAATAATTATAAATTGTCGATTTTTTTTATTTAATCAATAACAACAAATCAACAAGAGTCCTATTTTAATGCTATTACGGTTGTCGAGTTTTGTAGAATCAATAACTACAAATCGTCAAGAGTCTCACTTTAATGCAATCACGGTTGTCGAGTTTAATGGAAACAATAATTATTAATCGTCAAGAGTTACACTTAAATCCTTCAACGATGGACAAGTTTAGTGGAAATATTAATTACAAATCGTCAAGAGTCCCACTTTAATGCTATTACGGTTGTCGATTTTAGTGGAAAAAATAATTATTAATCGTAAAGAGTTACATTTTAATCCTACAACGATGGGGGAGTTTAGTGGAAATATTAATTACATATCGTCAAGAGTCCCACTTTAATGCTGTAAAGATTGTCGAGTTTAATGGAAACAATAATTATTAATTGCCAAGAGTTACATTTTATCTTAAAGCCATTATGATGGTCGAGTATAAGTGGGAACAATAATTTCAAATCGTCAAGAGTCTCGCATTATTGCTATGAATAACTATTTTAACTTTTTGACTCATTCTATTCCACAGAAAATATTTTTGTCGTGATTGAATTCATTTCATTATAACAAATTAGTTTAGTTTAGTAAGTAGTTTAGTTTATTTACATAAACAAGGAAGACATCACTAAGTTCAAGTAAAAGGCGATATTCAAAAAAATATTTCACGCACATATTTTGGTATTAGGAGTCAGTCCCGTCAAGTTCATGATAGAGGTTTAATTTCGAGGAAGTGTTCCCGCTGCCCTCTTCCCAGCTAATGTAACGCTCTCAAGGAGAGGGAGAAGGTAAAATTAAACTGCTATATCTTTGCGGAAAAATGTAGTTAAGTACCAAAAATTTCTATAAAAGTGAAAATTTAGTAAGTATTTCTGATTTTGAGCACAAAAACAAGTTTGTGAACCTAATTTAATTATTGATTATAGAGTGTCATACATAACATTGACACTTATTATTAATTGCAAAACTGTATAGGGGAAGACATGTGGGGACGAAAAATTTCAAACCAAAATCACCAAATTTTAAGCATACTACTAAACACCAATAATTATTACATACCTTCTTTCACCGTTGACGTTATTTTTGAAGTTTTTTTCACACGCGGGAATCGAAATTCGGAAATTTCGACCGAATTATAGGACGGCACAAAACGCGTCTTTTGAAGACGGCACGCGATAAACTAGACCGAACCCGAGCAGATCTAAATGTGAGGCCAGTTGAAGGAGAGGGGGAGAGGGCTTCCCCGCCCTGCCAGTTCCAAATTTAGACACTCGACATCGGACGGTCGGACTCTTTAGTGGTTGTAGCCGCTAAAATTCTGCAGTTAAGAAAAATGTCTAGTGATGACAAACATCCATGGTTTTTCCTTCCTCACTTCTAAATTATACAGTTATGTACCAAAATTATATGAAGATTGACCAAGGATACTCCGCAAAAAATAATTAAAAATATCTGCGACTCATTATATAAATTAAAAGAAAATCGGTTGCGGGGTGCCTCGGAACATTTCCTCATGGCTTCGGATTTGCTACGCCCAACCTCCCTACTTCGAACTCGCTTCGGTCATCCTCAGAGTATAAAAATCAACGAATTGGAAGAAAGATACTCGAAGAAAAAACAAAAATCAAAAAGACCATTGTTAACGAGCAAAGATTTTAAACGAAGGAAGAAAGCCTGATAGAACGTTAGATAGGCACGGAGATAGTAAGAAAGATAATTACGGAGATAGATCGTCACAAAGATAGAGAGTTGGATTGTTACGAAGATAAGAGTTTGGAGAGCGATAGAACTAGACTTGAAGTCACGGAAAAATACTAAGACAGTAAAGTCAGAATTCTACTTCTCTACGGCATTATCGTATGGATTTTATTGTTAAATAAAGAACTTTTGGCAGATGAATTCATAACAAAAATACGTTATGCTTCTGTCACTCTTACACCCACTTCAGGTCTCTAGTCGCTTAACAAATAGAGTATCGGAGTTATTTATTTCTGTTCACGGTAATAAATACTTGAATCAACATCGACGTCGTATGTGTCGCAGGAGAGGTGTTAAGGAACTTATATCATTTATTTTAAGAGAATATACGAATCTTATAACAGACAAAGGGAAAATTCCCACCGAAGAAGCCATTGCTAAAGGAAATATGGAATAAAGTTGAGGAACCATGTCGCCGCGGTACAACGTGGTATTGAAACCAGCATGGGCCTATGGCCTAGAAGAGCGGGGTAGCACCAAGCCTTCCAACAGAGACTATTAGAGACGAACCACCTCATGGGATTTTTTTTGTCTAGTTTAAAGGTGATTTTCGTACTTCGGCACCAGGATGCAGCACAGTCGTTTTGGAGTAGTTGCGTACTTCCTCAATGGATTGCGCCACTGACTCATACTCCGTACACACACAAGCAAACTACACACCTCACACTGAGATATCTCCTGTAATGGTCAACAACCCTTGGTTCCATCCCTTATCTGTCATACTTCTCTGGTTAACATCTTATACCCCTAATCCTTAATCCCCTTACCTATGTCTATTGTAATTCATTTATTATTGCATACTGGTTTTTACCAATTTTTTAAGGATGGGAATTTTATCTATAATACCTTCACACAAATATTATTGTGAAAATATAAGATAAGAAGTGTTAGATCTAATCTTTTTAACTTATATCTCTAATTTTAATACTTTCAATAATAACTTGCATTTCTTTTAACCCTCTAACAGTTTTTAATCATAATTTCCTTACCTGTTTTTTACTAGGTTAATATTATTTGCTAAGTTATTGTTAAATAATAGATTTTCATCAAAATATGTTGACACTAATATTTTTATTACAGACAAAAATCTGGTAATTATATATTATTATATCCAACAAAAAACTTAGGCCTTCACTAGCTTTCCACTACAAGATTGTATTTAAAAATAGGTCAACTGTTGCTGACGGTAATAAATGCATGCAAATTCCCTATTTATATCCTTTGTGACGTTTAATTTTAAGATAATTTTTTAACTTTGATATCCAATATCAAGGGTGTTATCAGGGGTTTCATTGCTTAAAATGTTAGTATTTCACAACCTTCAAAAGGTTTCAAGTGGACTACGAAACACTTTCAGGTGGATAAATGAAATCATGTAAAACTTTTCGGACATTAGGTAAAATTTAGACTTGATAGGAACCCTCTTTGCATTCACCCTATTAATAAATTCATATTTAATCAATAACTTACTGTTTAAGTATCATACTGCACATTTCATTTCTTTGAAACAGTAATAAAAATAATTAATTATCAAATCTAAAACATCGCGCTTTATTTCTAACAATTTACGAAAATATACATACTTTCCCGGTTTACATTAATTATTATAGGTCAGAGTAGGAAAAGGGAGTTTAAAAAATAAATTTCGAGTAGGGTGTCGTTTTCTATGTAGTTTTAGGCGTTGAATCGAATGAAACCAGTCCGAAGTCGATACAACCACTCAAAGTTACCAAAAAGTCGAAAAAACCACAACAATTATAGAAAACCAAAATTACACAGGAGTAAATACAGGGATTTTCCCTGTATTTATTCCTGTGTACTTTTTTCCTAGATTCGATTATATGTGATATTTATATATATCGTGTATTTTTTATACACGAAAAAAACACGAAAAAATCACACGAAAAAAGTACACGGGACAATAATTACACGGAAAAAGTACACGGAAAAAAGTTTAACGGAAAAGTACTCGCAATAAATGCACATGGATAAAAAAATACGGCGAAAAAATTATTCAAAATAAGTACACCTTAAACTTGCTAACAATTTACTGGATATTTAGATTAAATCTAAGAATCAGTTACGGGGGTACCTCAGAACTTTTCCTCGTCACATCGGATTCGCTACGCTTATTTTCCTACGACTGACTTGCTTCGCTCGTCTTTATTGACATGAATATATACATTTAAAAATTATTACTACAAGTCTCAATATGTACATATAATTTAGCGAATTTCCTTTGGGAATAAAATTCGCTAATAGGGTAGAAGTCATGGCGGAATTCGAACCTCGGACCACGTCACAAATCCGTTTCAGAGGTTCCTAATGACGAAAAAATACTTTTCGCGAAACTTTATTAAATATATATATATATATATATATATATATATATATATATATATATATATATATATATATATATATATATATTATTATATATATATATATATATATATTATATATAATATATATATATATAATATATATATATATATATATATATTATATAATATATATACAAGCGAAATAGTAATGAATAAATAATTAACAACCATTAAGTAGTCTCTTTAGTGTCCCTAACAAGAAAATATATATATATATATATATATATATATATATATTATATATATATATATAATATATATAATATTATATATATATATATTATATATATATATATATATATATGTATTCTAGACACTTTCTTGTAAACACTCTATCTTTCGAACGGATTAATATTTTTAATCAAACTTGTACAAAAATCAACCTTCGGAGGACACAAACCCTTGAAAACCAATAGGTTTTTGTGACGTCATTAACCCGGTTTGCTGAGTCAGCAAAATTTTGAAAAAATCGGCAAAATTCAGGGTTAATATTTTTCTCTTCTTGGTCTGTATTTTCAATACAAGTATTTTTAAAAAGGAAATGCGCTAAAACCTTAAAAGATAACTGACTAAGCTTAAAGATAAGTAACTAAGCTTTAAACTAGTGCAAATAATAGTGCGTACTTCTAATTTTAGAAGCATGGTTTTCTACAACTAACTGGATAATTATGCGCATTTCCTATGGAAAATACAGACAAAATGAGTTACGAGCAGTGCTTGACAATTGAGTAACTGTTTTGGGTCTAAAGGATGAACCGGAACCACGCAATGGGCATGGTTCTAGCATAAGCAAGAAATGGGTTGTTTAGCACGGAAACACGCATTCTAAATAAAATTCGCCCGACAGCGGACCACCGCGCCGGAATTATTTATTTAGAATAGTAGTAAACTTATATAATGTGAGAAACTATAAAAATTATCATTCCAACCATTATTGTTGTTAAGCACGGAAACACGCATCCAAAGGAAATTCGCCCGACAATTATTATTATGATCTTTTAACAGTAAATATTGGAGGAAGATTAAATTGCAACATTAATATCATTGTATATATACCATTATGATGAAAAGAAATAATATCATTGTAAGACCATCTCTTAGGTTTGTAGAACTTAAAGTAAATCCATTTAAATGCTATTTTGAAAATTGTCAAGGTAGGGTTGGGTCAGGTAGAAGAAAGTAGTTGATGTGATGAACATCTAAAGACAAAGATGGATATATCGCGAAATTGGTTGTCTCTTTCTATTATCCAAAGTTAAACATGTTGCTACCTGAGAGCGACACTGTACAGAAGAAAATTTTCTAGAAATGTGAGGGTGGGGTAGAACTAGCCTTACCAAAATCTCCCATATAGGTGGGGCCTCTGGTTCTAAGTACTCCGTGCTTCCAACTCCAATCGGCTCCAAGTCCTACAGTCCAAAATCCTTAGAACCATAACAAATGCTCTATTCTACATATCAAACCTAACTTAATTTGTCCGAGATCTTTCCGTATCCCGTGACAAACGCTTCCACAAATCCTTAATTAATCATCCAAATCCTCTCGTACAAATCCTTTCCTCAAACACACTTCCTGTTAATCCTGTACGACGCCTGAGGAGGCAATGGCCTCGAGACCAGCTATCATTATTAATTCTTACCAACTTCATCTAGTCTTATTTCATCGTATCTTAAGCAATATTATTTGACCATATTATCTTAATTTAAATCTTGATCAATAGCTTCTAAATTTGATTGTCTATTTGCTATCTCCAATTCACTTCTTTTTATCTTCATATTTTATCTATTACCACCGATAGTATCTAAATACATCTGGATATATAAAAATTGTCTCGCCTGAGAGCAATCACTGGATTGTTTCTCTTACAAGACACTAAAACTGTATCAACTCTAATACATGTAACAATTATCTTGTTGTTGTATTAGTCTATATAAAAAAAATATTAAAAACATGTTGCCGCGGAAAAGGCGATTTTTTTTACAAGCTGTCACTTAAATTTTAAGTTCGTTCAATAGGTTTCCTTAATTTCTCGCTTTCAAAATCCCGATAGTTGAACTTCTTTTTACATGGTTGAATAGTTTATTGCGGTATGATATTGGTTTGTGAGAAACAAAAGATTCGTAAGGTTTTTCATGTATTGCTTTATTTATAAAAAAAAATTGTTGCTGTTTAGTAATTTATGTCTTAAACTATATATATATAACTTCAGTAAAAAATAAGCTGATCTATTTATTGCTGACTTGGCGACGGAAAGTGACATCATAAAAAAATTATATTCTGGATAGCACAACTAGAACTAGATTTTAGTTTTTTGTACCAAGTTATATATATATATATAATATATATATATATATATATATATATATATATATATAAATATATAATATTATATATATATATATATATATATATATATATATATTGTAGTGTAGTGGAAACTCGCTATTATTTTTTCTTTAATTATTTTAGTTTATTAGAAGACCTGTTTATTAGCTTTATCACTAAATATCTGTAGTTTCTGTTAGTGTTTTAGATTTTACTTGCTCATACTCACGTAATTTTTAAAAAGTAAATTTGTTTATTACAATATAATATATTATATATATATATATATATATATATATATATATATATATATATAATATATATATATATATATATATATTTACATTTCCGTCCTGATTTCAGCTTCCGTCATGCCACTTATCCCATTAGCAAATTTTGAAAGGAGATCCACTGAAAACGGTTGCAATAAAGTAAATCATATTAATATGGAATGTAGATATCGCTCATTTCGGAGTCTGGTACTTTTTGGTAATTAATTATTATAAGAAGGATACCAGAAAATATTTTTTTTGTTTCTTTGAAAGATTTTTTATTGTCAACAAATTATAAACTAAATAATGATGTCTGGAGTTAAGCTGGATTCAGCTAGTTAAGTATAATAAGCAACAGCGAAGTCGTTTTATACTCACGTAACCCCTTAAATTTTACTAAGTAGGCAAAACCTGTCATACACTCCCACCCAGCAGGTTAGCATAATGTTAGTTTCGCTAGGCAGTTTCCCTTATTCGTTCAGGTTGTCACACACGAATTAGGTGACAACCGCGTGACGCGTTTGCATATTTCTTATCATTACTGAAATATTTTGTAATAGGGGTAGAAGGGAGAAGACATAAACTTGCAACCTAAAAAGATAAGGAGGAATAAAGAGAATGGTCTAATTACACAAAGTTTTTGTATTTCCTTTGGATTTTTTCAAAAGAAAAGTTAGGAAAGAAAAAAAGAGGAAATGAAATCATGATTACTTCTTTGTAATTTCGCGCAGTGAAAAAACAAAGTCGTATTCGATTTATTTGAGCCCAAAGGAATATAGTTCGAACTAGAAGGAACCTCTTTATTTAAGTAACTGTAATGACTAGTAATCCGTTGCATCAGAAAATTACGTTAGCAGAATACATAAAACAAAATTAATAACAACAAGCTCGCTTCGCTCGATAGTTTGCCATAAATAATTACGAGAGAATAGGAAAAGAGGTTCGCCCCGTAAGATTCCTAGAGGCTTACATTAAGAGGCAATATATTAGGTTCATTAAAATTAGGGCTCTATAGAATGCAAAATCATAATATGCAAACAGGCTCGCTTCTCTCGCAAAATGGTATAGTTTAATAATAAGTACATTAAAAGGGGCTCCTTCGCTTGCTAGTTTACTATACATATATACGAAAGAGTATGAAAAAAGGCTCGTTACGCTCGCAAGATTGCTAAAATATTATAATATAGAAAAAGGCTCGCTTCGGTCGCAAGATTACTTAAATATTATGTTATAAAAAAGGGATCGCTTCGCTCGCTAGATTGTTATAAAAAAGAGCTCGCTTCGCTCGCTAAATTGGTATATATTATACATGCATATATAATATAAACATAGACACAATAAATATTAGGTAGTTATTAAAGGCTCGCTTTCGCTCGCTCAATAATAAATAGTAAAAACGCTCGTTTTGCTCGCTAGATTGTTACGCTAACTAGATTCGCTGGCACGTTCGCCTGCCACCCAGACAGTCCGGGTTCGATCCTGGTAGGGCCCTCTAGGAATTTTATGCGAGGGATATAAATCCTTTCTCGAGCCGTTCTTCGAAAGGGACGTTTAGTCGGTGGTTCTGAGCCTCTGCGATGTCAGATACTCGTAAAAGATTCCTAACTCTAAATGAACCTTGGTTAAGGCCAAATTTAGGACCGTCAATAGTAGTTTATAAAAAAAATATATTGTTTCTGCTTTATGGTTTCGAGAGTAAGAAAGCTCAGTTGGCAGTGGCGCTCGAGTTGTTTCTAGTTAAAGCAGTAGAAACTTACAGTAAAGCCACGGCTCTTCTGTGCATTGGACGCAAAATGCCAGCACTAGGACTCATAAGGTCCTTGTGAAAAAGAAGTCATAGTCAAAAGAACACTATCTTTTATCTAACTAAGTTAGCAAAAAGGGCTCAACAACGCGGCCTACTTGCAAGGTGATCTCACGTCTCCCTACTTAATATCCACTATCCCTTTGTGCGAACGTTTTCCTTTGTTTAGAATTGATATTGAAGTTTAAATAGTAGCATTTAAACAAAAAGAGGGACGCTGTAATAACAAACATGTGACTATATCATCCGGGGAATCTTATCACACACAATCGATCAATAATTAACTTAATTTTAACTAAAATTAGTTAAGTTTTGTTAAAAAAGAAGGGATACGCCCTGGAACTTTTGGGTGTGGCCACTAGTTATGTTTAGCCTATTTCAGTCGTTTAAAAGATGGGCAACAAGCAGGCAGCCTTGAGTGAACATCAGTTGCAAGATTATCAAGTAAGTGAACGTTTCGAAACAATCTAGAGATGTTCCAGATCTAATAAGGCCTATATTACTGAATTCATATCAAACGAAATATTACGACTCTTTCAGACTCTCTTAGTCTTACTGGCAACAGAATACCCACAGTTATTTTTACTCTCCCTCGTTTATACCGTAAGTATCTAGGAAAAGTACTGAGTTTGCGAAAAATTCGAAAACGGGATTTAACCCGAATTATCCGTTTCAGGTGCTTTTAAGATCTCCTTTGTGGTTTTACAAAGCTGTCTGCGTGTGTGTGTCTGTTAGCATCGTATCCTCTAGCGTAGTTATGTTAGAGAGTTAAAACTTTATACGAAAATCAATCTTTAGGTTTAGATATTTTTTTAGGTTCGGATAGCCTGTAATACTGATTTACGTAAAGGTATACACTTTCTTAAAAAATGTACACATGCAATTACATTAAATTAAAATAATGCTAATAATAATATGATATATAGATGGTACATAAATTGTCTTATGTATGACTACATGTGTGCTAAATCTAAACCCGATCAAAACATTTTTCCACATTTTATGAATTTTCGGAATATTCCCTGACTTATTATTGCCGGTTAATGACGTCATAAAAAATATTTCCCGGATAGCACAACTAGACTTAAAGATTGATTTGTGTACAAAACTCTCTGTCATAAATACGCTGGGAGCTACGACGATAATAGACACACATATACAAACAGATAACTTTGTGAAAGCCACTTAAGAGGACTTTAAATCACCTGAAACGGATAATTCCGGTTTCATCCCGGTTTCGAATTTTCTTGAAAACACGATACTTTTTCTGTTCAGATGAAAGGTAAAAAATAATCAATTAAAATATACGAATAGGTAAAACCCAGTTTCAGATTAAGGATAACAAAGGATTGGTCTCGCCATCTTACTCTATGCGTCAGCTAAATAAAAGATCAAACCAAAGTTGTAAAAAATGTTTGTACTTTCTGTTTTAGGATGCAACATTCTTCGCTAGGAAGGAAATTTTAAGGTAATTCAAACGTTAGTAAGAAGGTAGTTAAAAGAAATTACTACTAAAACAATCGTGACTATAACTGTAGTTATGCAGGGGCGGACTGGCCAATGAGGACGAGGGCGGCAGCCTTCCTTGGGTCCAGCCAAAAATAAACTCAAGACAAAACAACTAAAATTAAAAATAATGATAAAGCAGCATGAAGGGGCTCTAGATATTTGTTTTTAAAGTAATTAAAAATATATTCTAAATATTAGGTCTTTATGGCCCCTATTCATTATACCTAGACGTTTAGGTCTAGGAGCCCCATACTACAGTGTATCGACTACTATAAAAATCTTGACAGCTCAGTTTAGGCACCACCGATTCTAAAAAAAAAAATCTCTACAAAAAGGCAGCGGGGAAAAAACTTTGTAAACAAATCAGGTTATGTTACTCGTGTTTTCTTGGCGATGTTTCTACATTTCTTTTGTGTAGTTTTATTATTTAGGAAGTATGCAAATGTGGGAAAAAATGAATTGTGAAGGGAAATAATAAACACAAGAAGAACCACAAACGAAGTGAACGAATGCCGGGAAGGAGGTTATTTCCCTACAGGGGTTATGGGAGTAGGGAATTTTTTTTCTCTTTCAAGAGAGGGGTTGGCAGCGGCTTCTCTGATTGGTCGATCCCCAAAATGCTTATGACCTTGGGGATTTTTAAACTTAACGATACACTGTAAGACTAGAGCCAATGATGGCCTTTAACATACTTAGTCAGGGCCTTAAAGTAGCAGAAAAGGGCCTTAAATATTGATATTTATAAGTACTTAATATGTTCTTAACTTGCCACCTAATTCAAGGTTCTTTTAGGCCCTTATTTTTATACCTGGACCTTTAAAGGTCCCATAGGGAAGACTCAAGCCATAAGGGGCCCATAACATTTTTGATCAGGGCCCTACAGATTAAACATAAAATAGTTTAATCAAACATTACAAATAACTTAATTAACTTAAGTTTGATTTAAGTAATTTATTTTTTACTTAAGCTTATTTTAATTCAAATAATTTAATTTAATTTAATTTAATTAAAATTAAATAAATTAAATTAAGCTTACTATAATCATTAATACTTCTCTAGTTAAAAGTAGACCTATCTCCTTAGGGAAGTAATAAAGGAACCCCCCCCCCCCGACTAGGTCTCTTGAGATGAAGGTTTGGGCCCTTTTAGGCCAAACCTTCTTTGGGCCTATTTGGCTCAGTTCGCCACTGTAGTGACGGATATAGTAAGCTGACAGAAGGTGAAAATTAATGAGATAGGTTTCTAAACAAATTATACTCAGAAATTTCGATCCAGCCATTACAAAAGCACGTGGAGATGTGACAAAACATCATTAAGCAAGTATAATTAAGCACAATTGCAATAATGATAATCAGACATTGGGTGCGCCGGAACACCACTGATTATACCACTGATGACCACCAGTAATAGGAAGCCGGTTTACTGGTGGTCTTAAGTAGGGGTTACACCCTAAAAACAAAACGTTATTTTATGAATGTGTCATAAATAATCACTATTAAAGAAAGATTATAAGGAACAATTATAATAACTTAAAAACCTGCTTAGTATTTAATAAAATCGGTCATAAATAGCAAAAGGGTAGCGGAATACGAGAATCTATATTAAGTTAACAAGGACTATTTTTAGCATAATTTTAATTAAAAAAGGTAAAATACAATTTAAAATGCTTAAAAAATTGTAATGCACCGACATTTATATTATTATAATCGATCATTAATTAATAATAGGACATGATAATTCAGCAACTGGAAGTATTGCCAACTTTGTTATAAGAAAATCATATATTTTTAGGGTGACATCATTACTTAAGACCAGCAATGAACCAGCTTTGTTGTTATTAGTTCGGCTCCCTCTATATATAGTATTATTATAGGTTTGTTCGACACATGAACTTAATACACTCTGCTCTGCTCTATTCTTCGTTACACTCAAAACCATTGTACAGAAGTACCACAATCGCAACGATTATTTCCTTTTATACTTTGTGGTACTAACTACCATTGTTCAGAAGTACCACAATCGCAACGATTATTTCCTTTCATACCATGTGGTACCAACTACCATTGTTCAGAAGTACCACAATCGCAACGATTATTTCCTTTTATACTTTGTGGTACTAACTAACATTGTTTAGAAGTACCACAATCGCAACGATTATTTCCTTTCATACCATGTGGTACCAACTACCATTGTTTAGAAGTACCACAATCGCAAGATTATTTCCTTTCATACCTAGTGGTACCAACTACCATTGATCAGAAGTGCCACAATCGCAACTGATATTTCCTTGCATGCTATGTAGTATCAACAAGTTTTTGATATTTAACATGAAGATTTTTTTTTCAGAGCACTAAAGCGTTTTACTAGTATAGCAATTGATATCTTCGCCAATATAAAAGAAGGTCAAGACGTCTCAACTGTACAAGTTCCTATACACTTAGTTGAAAATCTACCCGAACTTAAGGTTAGTTTGGGAACTTAGATAGAAACCTAAAATACGACAGGTATCAACAGATGATTTAAAAATTTAAAGGCTAGGAAAGTGAAGAATGACATAAAAAGATGCTTAATCAATTTTTACGTGGCACATCTTCAGCAAACAAGAAAAGAAAATGAACTGTTGACTCCTATCTGTAATATGTTTTAGTACATTCAGAACCATCGTCCAATCAGTTATATATATATATATATATATATAATATATATATATATATATATATATATATATATATAATATATATATATATATAATATATATATATATATATATATATATACAGGGTGTTTCATATAAAGTGTCCACCAGAAAAGGAGGTGATAGTACTCCTCAAAAGGAAAAAAAATGTCCCATAATATAAACCCCGATCTCCAACCGTTTTCCCACAAGGTCAAATTTAATATTTCAAAAATATATTTGACCTCACATCATAAAATGTTGATAGGGAATTTAACTATTCAAGCTAGAAAGGCGAAATCAGTATCATTAGAAAGCTGAGTAAATTTCATAAAGGACAGACTACTAACTATGTCAAATATTTTGGAACTACTGCCCAAACTTATGCATGAAACATGATTTTTTTAAAAAAATGAATTTTATGGAACTTTTGTAGTAGGGCATTAGAGGAAGTAAGAGATGAGCAAAAGTTCAGCCAAGAACGGAAAAAACTTCTCTTATGATTGCCCTTTAAGAAAATTTAAATAATTTTATACATTCAATATTCAAAATTTCAAGCCATTCTTCCTAGAAGTTGCAAAAACTGATCATTTTTGTCGTATAAAAGTGAAAATAATGTGTTATTTTAATAAAATATTTTATTTTCGAAAGTAATTTAATAATACGATTTTTAGACTCTAGAAGGTAAAATAAACCTATTTTATTCTTACACATTTTTTCTAAAACCACTCTTTCCCTTGCTTTTGAGATTTTTAATTATTTTATGTACCATGTAATTAAACATTGTAGACATATGCAAAAATGCCAAATATATTAGTTTTTGCAACTTCTAGGAAGAATGGCTTGAAATTTTGACTATTGAATGTATAAAATTATTTAATTTTTCTTAAAGGACAGTCATAAGAGAAGTTTTTTCCGTTCTTGGCTGAACTTTTGCTCGTGTCTTACTTCCTCTAATGCCCTACTACAAAAATTCCATAAAATTCATTTTTTAAAAAAAATCATGTTTCATGCATAAGTTTGGGCAGTAGTTCCAAAATATTTGACATAGTTAGTAGTCTGTCCTTTATGAAATTTACTCAGCTTTCTAATGATACTGATTTCGCCTTTCTAGCTTGAATAGTTAAATCCCTATCAACAATTTTATGATGTGAGGTCAAATATTTTTTTTGAAATATTAAATTTGACCTTGTGGGAAAACGGTTGGAGATCGGGGTTTTATATTATGGGACATTTTTTGTTCCTTTTGAGGAGTACTATCACCTCCTTTTCTGGTGGACACTTTATATGAAACACCCTGTATATATATATATTATATATATATATATATATATATATATATATATATATATATATATATTCTAGATATTGTTATTAATCTTGGGGCATAATGAACCGCCTTCGGTTCTTCCTACCTTTGGTATTTAAAAGAAAACCCTAATAAGGAATGCCCTAGGGCAAACTTACGCAAATTGTGGTCCGTGGTGATTATTAACTACCAATAATTATAATATAATTATAATGGTAGTAATAATTCCATTTGTTTTAATGAAATTGTTGTATTGAAATACGATTTAGGACGCTTTACCAACATAATTTATGGAATCAGACAAAGAGAATGATATAAAAGAAATTGGTTTTTGTTCAAGTTATCGGGATTTATCAAGATGCTAAAATATTTATAAGAATTTATTGAAAATTATTCCAGTTTATTAAATCGATTTGATTGACTCCCAACCACACAAGGCATCTCATTAGCTTATTTTTTTCAAATAAAATATACTAAAACGAGTAAATAAATGCAACAATTACACTCTTTTCTTTTAGGAGAATCCTTTCAGAAAGAGACTATGCGATATCTTCAGTAGCAGAGATGGGTGCTTAACGTTTTCGGATTTCCTTGATATGATGTCAGTATTCAGTGAACAAGTACCCAGAGACATCAAAGTATTTTATGCATTTAAAATATACGGTGAGAATAATAATCTTTATTTCTGTTCAGTTCCAGAAGAGCATCACACTATGAAGATTTAGGTCTTCCGGTGGTGACCGCGTCGATGTAGATGAAGAATCCGACGTTTCGCTTCCACTGTGAGAGGCATCTTCAGGGATATAGGGCATTATGGATAGAAACACAATGCTCCACAAAACTGAACTATCAGTTCAGTTTTCTAGACAAAACAGCTGTTTGCTCTACAAAACAGTTCAGTTATCCATAATGTCCTATATCCCTGAAGATGCCTCCCACAGTGGAAGCGAAACATCGGACTCTTCATCTACTTTGACGCTAGAAACCACCGGAAGACCTAAATCTTCATGACAATAACTGCGGAAGCCTACGCAGTTCAGCATCACACTATGTATGATTATTACCATGTAGTAAAAAACATGCAGAGATATCAACACCATCTAAAATGAAGCTACTTGTAAATTATAACTAGAGGGGTCAATTTGATTGAATTTTAAAACGTCGGAAAAGTAACCTAATTACCTTCGATTATTAACAATAACAAATAAAAAGAACATTATGACAGTAACACATAATTAAACGTTTGTAATACAAGACATAAACAATGTGGGAAAAGTCGACGATTGATAATAATAACCTCCAAAAACAATCTTGAAGTAGGTTACAATGAGGTTAGACAGAGCCCCTGATAACCCAAAAAAGATTTTTCACGCCTCTTAATGAATTGAAATGTATGTAGATTGTATGCCCTTTCTAATAATAAATCTTAATGAAGCTACTTCAAAAGCTCCACATCTGCAACCGCGAAAAACTTATATTTTGGACACGATGATATTATGATATCTAAGTTACATTTCATTCAATAAATGTCGTATGATAAGTTTGCTCGTCCTAAGACAGAACAGCGGTTACCAATCCCTTTACAGGCCAGTTTCGAAGAACAGTCTTTGTCTTAAGAACAAAATGATCCGAAAAACATCCGTGCCTCAATGAGTTCGAGTATGAACTTTTCATACTCAAATATAATATAAAGACAACAAACTTAAAATCAATCGGATGGTTTTCCGATTATAACCTTTTAGCGAATTTTCTTAATCCCATCTTATAAACGAAAACATCAATACTTATAAATAGTAAGTAATGAGTAAAACTAAACTCCTGAAGTGTGTTTAGGTAAAGGTATGCCTTGTAAGCCTAAGTATTCAAGAACCCAGCAATGCCCCGAGAGAACGAACCCTAAAACTAAACAAAGTAAAGAAGACCAATAAAAAAATAAATCTTATAAGTTAGAGTAGGGTAATTTCTAAAGATTAAGTTACTCAAGAAATAAAAGACATTTATGTAAGCCAGTAAAACTAATCAGATATTACGATGTCTCTTAGTATGGTAAACGATGTTCACCAACTCTAGAAGTCACAAATTATGAAGGTTGTGATGTCTTTATTAGGAAGATTTTTAAAGTTATAAGATAAGTACAACGGTGTAGAGATTGGTGAACTAGAGTAAGGTTAAAGAATAGAAACCTACTCACACTTACTCATTACTATGGTCATAAGAGTTGAAGTTTTGTTCAAAATAGCCCTCTTGAATCCAGAAAGTTAATTACAATCATATAAACCGTCAGTGTGACATTTTCAAGATCACATTTTGACATTTTCAGAGTGTCAGTTAGGATGAAAATTTTTCACTTAGTAACCACAGTAACTATTCACTTAGTACTACAGTAACTACATTTGCCTCAAGGTGAAACTACCCTGGTTTTAAGGAATTTTCTGAATATAAGAAGGTCCCTTAAAGACTTCAATAAATTTTAGGCTAGTCAATCGAAATGTGCACTTAAGAGAGAATAAACCACCCGGTTAAATCGGTAAAGTGCTTAGAACTATAGTTGAACTACAAACAACAATGATTAAATATTCAATTCAGGGTAATCTGGCCACACTGCTTTTACCGTTCGACTTCGTAAAATTTCTTTGTAGGTGTAGAGAGAGTCAAAAAGATCCGAAAGACGCAGTTGCTAAATATTTGAATACATGTTCCTTATTTCTCTCGACTGTCTGTTAAAAAATTCTAGCGCGGTGGTCCGCATGTCGGGCGAATTTCCTTTGGATGCGTGTTTCCGTGCTTAACAACAATCCTGGTTGGAATGATAATTTGTATATTTTTTTACATTATATAAGTTTGCAACTACTACATAAATAATTCCGGCGCGGTGGTCCGCTGTCGGGCGAATTTAATTTAGAATGCATGTTTCCGTGCTTAACAACCAATTTCTTGCTTGGTTCCAGTTCATGCTTTAGAACCTAACCAGTTACTCAATTCTCAAGCACTGCTCGTAACTAATTTTGTCTGTATTTTTCAAAGGAAATGCGCATAATTATCCAGTTGGTTGTACAAAACTATGCCTCAAAAATTAGAAGTACGCACTATTATTTGCACTAGTTTAAAGCTTAGTTACTTATCTTTAAGCTTAGTCAGTTATCTTTAAAGGTTTTAGCGCATTTATATATATAAAGTCTCGTGAAACGTATGTTTTCGTCATTAGGGACCTTTGAAACGAATTTGTGTCGTGGTCTGAGGTTCGACTTCCGCCATGACGCCTATCCCATTAGCGAATTTTATTCCCAAAGGAAATTCGCTAAAACATACAACGGACTTTGTAAATATGGAATATTAAAATGGTAAGGCAATCTAGCTTATTATACCCAATAACAACAGTATTATGTTTTCTTGTACATAATTTTTCTTCTATTATCTGATTCAGATTTCGATGAAGACGATCATATAGGACATGAAGATTTAAGTACTGCGTTAAAGCTAATAACACGCAATGAACTAACCAGCGATGAGATCAATCAGGTCTGTAATAAAGTAATGGAAGAAGGAGATGTGGACGGAGACGGCAAGCTATCGTCGATGGAGTTCACACACACCATACTTAGGGCCCCTGACTTTCTGTCCACTTTTCATATTAGAATATAATCTTTTTTTAACAATGTCTTCTAGTCTTCTTATAACGATTTCTTTCTTTGAATTTATTCAACGTTCTTCTGGCAGGGGGAGGGCATAAAACGTAAAATATCCCTACCAACAGGTAAGGTATGGCAGGTTTGGGTAATCTGATAAGTAAAAATGTAGACAAATTTAGAGTACAGACAGTTTTTGACAGCCTAGTAAATTTATTTGTAATGTCATATCATCTAATCTTTGTGTGTAATAATGAACACAGGCAATTGATACCTATTCGTGACGATGGTTGTTGTTCACAAGGTAACAATCTTGTGATCGCAGTACAGCGACTATTGTGAATTGCAAGTACAGCAAGCAAGATGAATTGCTATGCAAAACAAAGCAATTCCCCTCGAGCGATAGCAGCTAATTTTCGAACTCCTGGTTTTATTAATACGAATAACTTAACATATCGAGGGATTCGACGTTACATTAAAGGGCTTACTACGTCCTGTTACTCATATTTTTTTGATCGCCTAATTTGATAATAGTGATTTTTAGACAGTCTAGAAGAGATAAATTTTTTATCGTAACTGAAAACGGACGTTAGAGTACTTTTAGATTCCATTCTGTTCTCGCCGTATGAACAGAGCTTTGAAACTCGAGGTTGTTTCAAAGGTATTCACCACAAAGAGCAGAAAAATGTGTGTAATATATAGCTTATAAATAATAAAAAAAACTTATCGGAAGTGAAACAACTAACAGTGTTTACTATATCTTGTTACTACCTTTAATATTTTTTTATCACTCAGATTGTAAATAAAGATTTCGAATGGGTTTTATTATATTTAGCATCCCATGGCAACACCTTTTTAAAAGGCAGGGTTTGAGCTCTTATGTACTTCTATCTGTGATCTTTTGTATAATCCCTTTGTACATCTATGTTTACGTATGGAGTTCAGAGAAATAAAATTATATATAGATATACAAATAATGCGTTGGAGAGGGGATGAATAACATCTTACAGTTTACCAACCTGTTGAAACACACATACTCTGGAAATTGAAGTTAAAACTCTTCTTTGAGTCAAATTAAGAAGAGATTTTAGGCACTTAGTTACTAAACTAATTGATGATGGGACTTTTAGTCTATAGTAAAAGTAGTAACCTACTCCACAGGGAACACATGTGGGTAGGTTACTATTTAGCGGTCAATTAGCTACTAGATGGCTTGTTCCTAATGCTTGGTTCTATTGCCACTAGATTGTTATCATGTAATGGAGGTTAGTCAGCACAATCAACTACAGCATAAATATCAAGAGTAGGCCTAATAAAAAGTTCAAAAATACTGAGAGGGCAATGATTCTATTGGTCCTTACACCAAGTTCAAGGTATTAGATCAATAGAATAGTTTACCTAATAGGGTTATGGCACAAATGAAGGCGAAATCTTAATACATAGTACTATATATAGGTAACACTTAAAGGTGCATTTTTAAGTAATAAAAACTAAATGCAGGTAAGTAAAAGTTTAATAAACGGAGGATTTAGTCCCCCTCCCTCCTCATAATTATTAAAGAACCTGCAGGCAGCCGATCTGATACATAATCTATGCCCACAACTACGGTAAGTCAAGTTCACAATTTAAGCAAGGATTTAAAAAATGACAAGATGTTGTCTGGTAACAAACAAGGAATTGGTGTGAATCTAGAAGCAAACTCCAATCTTATTAGCTTATACTTTCCTTTCGGATTTTCGCAAATGGGGGGGGGGGGGGTATAAGTATCGACGAGCTTCCATGGGTTAAGGCGTAGAGGGAATCCACCTACAGAGAATAGGTAGATTTTTTTCCTAAATAACTTAATTTTAATTGTATTTCGGCTTACCATTTATTTTTAAGCTTAAGAGTGTAGTAACCACCTTAATACCGATGCTCAACACCTATAAAACAAAATAAACAAACATCATCACAAACCAATAGTATTTAAAAAAATAAGGAGTAAAAAACCAGCAATTTAAACTCTAAAATAAAATTGCCAACAAAAATACAAAAAATAAACAATTCTTTATCAGAAATTATAAAGGGAGAAAGGTTTGTTATTGTTTTTAAAAGCTTAGGTAAGGTAAGTTAATGACGAAAAACTCCGAATTTAGAATGGTTGATTCATAAAGTTTAGAACATACGCTACAGGTAAAGGGATAAGAATCCCCGGGTCGTCACGTGACGAGTTATATCCACGTGAGGGAAGCCATACCTCCGTGACAATATTTTTCTAGAGATATATCTTTTCAGTCTCTAGTCAAACCACCGATAAATCATGTTGTTGGCCGCGGCCGTATTATTTTCGGCCGTTTTAGGCTCGGGCGAGGCACTTGGACCCGGACCTACGAGGCCGAGACCCGTCGTTTCGGCCCTGACTCTACGGCCACCAGGTTTAGTCAGCAAACGCCTCTTCCAGGGACTCTCCTTCGCAAATCCTACCCTCAGGTCTCCCCCATATTGACAAGCTCGATTCGATAATTATAATCGTTATCACGGTCATACGCTTCGGCTGGTAGAAGACGAACTAACAGGTAGATGGCCTCTCAAAGCAAATCATTCACTAGATTGTCTCTAGATAGTAGGCAAACCGATTAACCTCAGCCAAAGCGTATTGGCCTCATAATTTGGAAATATTATTAAAAAGAGGCATTGCAGTTACAAGCAACTCACATTGCCCCTCCTTGTAATCTTTCCGTATTTTGATGCAGCCAAAGTCCGTGACGACGGTTGTAAGTTTTATCTTATTTTATTTATTTTATCTTAACAAGAGCGAAACTTTAAATCTAAAAATCAAGATAGCATTTTTGAACAAATAATTTAAATTAACATTCGACAAATTAAAAATTTATTTGCTATACTACAATCTCTTCCCATCCCTAGCAGTTCATAAACTATGCCTACCTGCAGACTAATTGATACAATTTATTTTGACACAGGTGTTTCGGATTCCTCGTTCCCATGCCATTAGCTTGTACAGTTCAATCGCCACCATTCCCGGATAGAAGACCATTCATACCAATATTAGGAACTTCAGGATGTCCTATAGAAGATAAAATTCGAACTTTGGTGTATAATAATGCATCAGGGATCATTCTATACACAGACCAAGGATATGCTAACCCAGATCTTCTAAATTTCAAGTCTGAATTCGGTAAATAAGAATTTTTCAAATTAAACATAAATGTAATTGAATTATACAATTCTATGAAGAACGGCATAGAGCATAGCCTCGACTGGAGTTTGTCTCTCATAGGTTTATGTAGTTTTTACTTTTTCTCATTTATACCGTGTATTACAGAAAAAGTAATGTGTTTGCATTAAAAATCCAGAGCCGAGATTTCACCTGACTTACCCGTTTTAGGTGATTTTGTAACCACCAAATTAGTTTTCTCCAAGTTGACTATCGGTATGTATGTAAGTCTATTATCATCGTAGCACCTGGTGTATTTATGTTCGAGTCGTAAATGTGAATAAAATCAATCTTTATATCTAATTGAGCTTTAAATTAAATATATAATTTTTATTTTTATCGACGTCACTAACCGGTCGTAAAAAAACGTCATAATAGTAAAAATTCAAAAAACCGATTGATCTACAACCTATTAGGTATTTGGGGCGCATAGAGTCCTATATACCAAACCAACAAACCAGCTAAGTTTATTTTTATTATCATTACTAGTACATTTTTAAAAAGACATACCTAAGTCATTAGTTTCTTTTTAAATCGTTAAAAACTTGAAAATGGGACTGAGTGTATCCCTTTTCATAATAAATAAGTATACAAAGATATATAATATTTTGGATAGTATTCGAAGGGATGACTAAAGTTAAGCAGCGTGGTCAATGCGAGGACAGGTGTCCGCCGGGAGATCTGCTGACAGCGAGTCAGAAGCTATACTAAGTTTTAAATTAGGTGATATCTAATTTAAATTTATCCGAAGCGGTGATGATAAGCATAGCATCTGATAAAGAGAAAAAAGTTACTAGGCACATCCTAAACTGTGCCATTTTTAGGTATTTCTTGCGTTGCAGAAAATAAGTCATTTTTGCGACATATTCTTTTATGTTATGCATTGGTACTAACTTTTTACTTTTTCTCATTTATACTGTAGGTATATAGTAAAACTATTGTGTTGACAAAAATCCGAAACCAGGATGACACCGGAGTTACCCGTTATAGGTGTTTTTAAGGCCCCCTGAGTGGTTTTCTCAAAGTTTGCCTATATATGAGTTTGTCTGCTATAATCGTAACTCTCAGTGTATTTATTCTAAAGAGTTGAAACTTTATACCAAAATCAGGCTATAAATGTAGATGTGCTATTCGGAAAATAATAATTTATGTAATCACTAACGCGCAATAATGACAAAGCAAAAATTGCATAAAATCATAAATCGCGGAAAAATGATGTGATCAAATTAAGATCTGGCACGCATATTGCCATGTATAAGAGTAACATATGCACTAAGTTTCATCTTATCAGCATTAGTTCAATTGTTATCAAATGTCTTGTGTACGTTTTTAAACAAATTGTAAAAAATCGGAAAATAATTCAAAATTTGAAATTCAGATTTATTGAATTGAAATTCAGTAAAAGTGTATACAGTAATGTAATAAATAAGTACAATAAGTTTTGTTTCAATACGACACGTATATCTATGATTCTTGTTAGATCATAAAAGTAAAGTGGTCAGAGCCTGGATGGGTGACCGCAGGGAAAGAAACGGAGATATTTCATATCTACGGACGAGTAAAGCGAGTCCGAAGAGGTGTTGCAGTAAAAATTTAACGACTTGTATATTCTGAGGACGAGCGAAGCGAGTCCGATGTAGGGAGGATGAGCGTAACGAATCTAATGTTATGATGAAAAGTTCTGTGGTACCCCGTATCCGATTTGTAAATAATAATAGCATGACAATGCTATTATTGCTATGGGTCATTGAGGAACATGAACCTCAATGGTATGGGAACTATTCCAAATGAATTTAGCAGTTGATGCTGGTAATTCAAAGGTATACCAATGGGTCTACCAATACATGGATAGGTGACTACTAAACAATTCAGAGCAACTACTAAAACTCTGCCACAGATTCCGAGGACGAATAGCACAAGACTATAGATATTATTATTCGTAAAAAATCTCCAAGGTAATCCCTTCTAGATTATATTTTATATGCAATTAATGTAAAATTTAATATAAATTCCTCAAATTTATAGTCCATCTAACAATATGTATCTTTTTAGAATCTCCGTGCATAATAATCATGGATAGGCCGTCAGGTGAACTATTAATGAATACAGTTATGGAAAGCAATGCAAAAGTAATTGTCCATATATCTCCAGATGATCCTGATACGGCTGCGGCAAAAAGGTAAGCCCGTCACTATTTCACAAAATAACGATGTGCTCTAAGTATTACCAATAAATGTCTCATGGGTTCTAGATTTTGTTGACGTATCTAGCAGCATGTATACTGTGTATTAAGTGTATATACTCTATTAAGTAAGTAAGTAAGAAAGTAAGAGTATTAAGTGTATTTAGAGTATATTACAGCATAAGTAAGTATTTAACAATTTTTCCTTGCATTACCAAAAAAATTCTACCCTCATCCCAAATTTCTACGATTATCAGAAGTGCCTTAGAATTATAATGAGCGAGTGGGTCAGTCAATCAGGGTGAAAATAAGGCATTTTCAAAGCGTAATATCACATTGACTATAAAAGATAAATAGTTGTAATTTCAAAAGTATATTTTTTTCAATACAATTATTGCGTCAGTCAAAAATCAGTCAATACAATTATTAATCCAGTCAACACAAGTTGGTACAAAATGCTCCAAATAGCTTCGAGAAAAGGGTGTTCGTCAGTGCCACCTTTGATCATGAAAATTATACCCCTTATAAAGACAACCCCCCTTATACCCCTTTGCAAGACTTGGCTGTGGCACCACCATGCCTCCAGATAATATTTATTTTATATATATATATATATATAGCGTATAGTGTTTCTTGTGCAGTATATATCTATATATATATATATATATAGTATTATAATAATTAATATTATATATATATTAATCTAGAGGGCAATGGTAGTGGCCACAGCCAAGCTCTTGCTTGTAATAGGGGTACAATATATATATATATATATATATATATATATATATATATATATATATATATATATATATATATATATATTATATATAGATATTTATATAATATATAATATTATATATATATATATATGTATGTATATATAACATATAATGTATATAAAGTTTATAGATCCAATTTTTTCGTGATAAGGGACGAATCATTTGCGACACTCTCAATAAGACATTTCACTAGCATTTTTTTCAAAGAAAATTCGCTAAAAAGTGCATCAAGACTTTATATTTTTAGACGGGGAGTTTAACGAAGTAGGTTTTATATGTTTCACGAGGGACGAATGTGTGTTGTACGGAGACGGAAAGAACGGGGAATGTTTCAACTTAAAAGCATTCTAGCATATGAGCCCATAATCTTTTTATCTTAAACTCTTACCAAGGAGCATATATATAGATTCTCCTTTCTCTTACTTTAAGTCTGTAGCCACAGAAAATCGAAAGGGGTCATTGCCTGCTTATCTAATAATAATAAATAAATAGTGTACTAATACCTATTTATTCTACCTATTATTGTCCTCTTATTGCTCTATAGTGATAAGGGGGGAGTGGTAGTGACTACCAGGCAAGTAGGCCACGTTGTTGGGCCCTTTTTGCCAGCTCCCTAAGATAGTGTTCTACTCCTTTTAATTTCAAGTGTAGGTATATTTTATCTAATCTAGACAGAAGAGCCGCGAATTTCTATGGTTCCTCTTATGCTTTTTCAAGCAATCATACATATTTTCACTGACTTTTATAGTCTAGTGAAAACTGGGAACAACACGTGCTCTCACTGTTAAACCAAACCTCCACACACTTTAAACTACAGGGCAGAAACTGTATAGTATTATAATGAATCTACAATGAGGGTCCTAAATTTTGCCTATACCCAGTTTCATTTAGGGTAAGGGATCTTCAACGAGTACCTGAAAACGCACAGGCTCGAGACCACCGGTTTTACGTCCCTTCTGAAGGACGTGGTACGCAGAATTTTTATCCCTCTCATAAAAATCCTAGAGGCCCGCGCTGGGATTGAACCCATGACTAAAGTCCATTCATTCAGTGTATTGGCCAAGTACCTTAACCACTAGACCACGGGTGACTCCCTTATTGCTCTATGGTGAGAAAACAAATTTTCCTCAAGAAGGAGAAAAAAAAATAACTTCAAAAATAACTATCTCCAAACGGTGATGATGTGAAGTTTATTGGCTAGTTTTTAGGGAGTAAAGAAGCACTTCTCACTTCAAAGTTAGAATTAAGTTACAAGACTGTGAAGGTATTTTTTTTACCGTGGCGACTATATTTACTGTCGAGCGAAGCGATACAGTAAAAGAAGCCGAGGTAAAAAAAGTCATTCCCAGTCGTGTAGCATATGCTTTTTTTTCGCAGTCGACTGATTTTTGTACAAAGTTTCAACTCTCTAGCATAAATAAATAAAGAGCTAGGATGATGTGTGTGTGACGGACACACACAGATACAGACAAACAACTTTGAGACAACTCAGGAGGCTTTAAAAACACAGATAATTCCGGTTTCATCTCGGTTTCGGATTTTTTTTTGCAAACACAATACTTTTCCTACATACCTACAGTATAAATAAGGAAAAGTAAAAAACATTTTTACTCATGCACGTTAGAAATAAATATGGCATCACCGCCTTTCATACCTTATCTGTATCGCAGTTAAGGTAAACAACGTAGTCGCTAGAGTAGCTATTTTTATGTTAGTAATTATTATGGTAAAAATCAAGAAACCCGCACATTAAATCTATATTTAACTTTTATTATTTAAAAGGAAACCAACAAAAGAAGTAAACAAAATAATAGTTAATTTCGTTTCTTCATATTATTTGTTTTGACCTAAATAATTATATTTAACAGTGCTGTAATTGTAAACTTTAATTTGAACTCATACTTTATAAATAACCAAGAGAATTACCTCGTCTACAAGACGTGTTGAACACTGTGTTGAATCCTCGACACCTACTTTACTCCGTGTAGACGGAGGTTCAACCCGGGGTAGAACACCGATATCGACACAGATAATTTGTAGATTGAATCCTAATAATGTGTCCTGTTGACACTTATTGGGGTAGAACCCGTTGTCCTAAGTAAGGTCATTTTAATAATTATTATTGCTTTTAATTTCTTTGGTTATTTAATTAACATATGAATTTTTTATTATGAATTTATTTACCTTTTTCTTATGATATTTAATCGATATTTAATATTTTTTAAGCAGCATAATGTTGTCGAAACATTATAGGTAAATTAATGCATTCTTTAGCTCAAATTTAAGTCGCGGTTCGCTGTTATGATATTGGTTTCTTACCTTCTCAAAAGAGCAGTGTATTTTCTTTTTGTGTTGTTCATTGCCGCGTATGCCTGGTTTAATAAAAAACACTAATTTTCGGGTTAAAGCAGTTATAGTTATAAATAGCGGACACAAAATAAGGAAAGAATAATACATGCTTTTAAAATTATTCGAAATACTAAGTAGAATACCGAACGAAAACGAATTATTGCAAATCATGTTGATTTTGAAGAATGGCCAACCTACACAAATAAATATTCCCTAAGAAAATATCGATCTTTATTTAGATTTAAGTTATTATTTAGAATTATTTATTGATAAAAATCTTCATTAGTTCTATGTTATATATACTTAACAATTTTGTAGACGAGGTAATTATTACTAAAGAGACCCTACTGGTTAAATTTTGAAACATCGAAAAATAACCTGACCACCTTCAACCATCAAATACACAAAACCAAATTACAGTAAATTATTTAGTAAAACGTTTAAAATCGAAATCAAAACATAAAAAATGTACGGGAACCAACAACTATTGATTTATTATAACCTTAACTCTCCCAAGAAAAGTTATTTAAAAAGCTAATATAACATAAAAGAAAATAAAAACTTACAAAGGAGGTATTTATTTCATTATTTATCTTTAAAATAATTATTCATATAAACTATTCTAAAAAAATAAACAAATAAGCAGTTAACAAACCTACAAAAAAATAAAGACCCTTAAAATACGTAAATTTATAAGGTGAAAACAGTATTTTCATCAGATTAACAAAAATATAGATATTTTAGGATTATTTTAAAGTATATAATGTGAAAGTGCATGACCTTGACCTAGTAAAGGTTTTAAACTTGAGATTGATTCCCATTTTTTTTCAATTATATAGAATTAATTTTTATTATTTTTCTTTATCAACACTGATCTATAATCATATATGGCGCCATTTTAATATCACGTAAAGTCAAATTAGTGAACGTAACAATTAGTTCGTTAGTAAGGCGTTTTAAAAGCGGTTGATATTGTGAACGGTTAAAAAACTTTACACAACAAAAATATTCATATGTAGAAAACATGTTTTGAGTAGTTTTGACCTTTAATTGATTAGCCAATACACCCGCAGTTATTTTGTTCAGTTCAGAACTTTCCAAAAATCTCAGTACTTTTTTTTAACTTGTTTAAGGTCTTAAACACGTTTATGATACCTTCAACTTTCGTCCTAAGGTTAAAGTTTCGTCCTAAGGCAGCGCCGAAGGAGGAACAAACCTGCAAAAACTCACCTTCTTCAGCTCACGAGGCCGGTAGGCCGAGGGAGATAAACTAGTTAGCTCCCGAGGCTTGTCGAGGGAGTTAACTAACATTTTGGCTCCCGAGGCTTGACGAGGGAGATAATACGAGAGCTGATAACTTTCATCCCTTGTTGCATATTAAATTTTATCTAAGACTAGAGAACTAATACTAACAACTATTAATATATTCTTCAGCTCCTTAATTGTTATTGTGTTAGTTTAGTTTATTCTTACCATGTCAATTACTCTGATGAAGAGAGAATAAAGCCACTATCTTCACATTATTTTATTGTAAGCTATGTTATTTTTTTTGTCAATAGAATAATGTGTAATACTATATTTGTAATTTAAACATTAGCGTGTGTATATCATTTGATACTACCGAGTTCTGCAAAACATGAATAGTTGACACAATATTATATTAGCGTGTGTATATTGTATATTCTACCCGTAGTACCAACATAACACCGAAAAAATCCTAAAAATTTCCTAAAATTCCTAAAAATTGTACTAAAAAAATCTGTTAAGTTGGCAACACTTTCACTTTTCCTCCCTAGGGAGTAAAAGTACATTTACAGTGTGAGATAACAAGACTGTAAGTAGAACTTACAATACAAGGAGTAGATAAATAACATTTATTGCAAGGTAAGCAATCAAGAGGGTGGTCGCTCAATCCCCGTTAAGATCACAGGGAGAGCATAAAAGCAAAAAAGCATAGAGATATATACTACAGGGGGCATAGCCTATCTAAATACATTGAGAGGCCTGAAACATCATTTTGGGGCTCTCAGGGGCTCTGTGTCATCTCGTTGAAACCTCCTTCAAGAGTGAGTAAAGGTTATAATTAATGAATGTATTTCGGTTCCCCGCACATTGCTCGTGTGTTGATTTGTATTTTTAAAAAAATATGATACAAATCTAATTGAGTTAAAATTTAGTACCAGTGTTTTTTTTTAAGTAATAAATAAGTATACAAAGATTTAACATTTGCAAATTAAGATCTTTGTCTTAATTTGCAAATGTTAAATGCTTATATTTTTTCTTCTTATATTTTTTTAGATATTAAGATATTTTTAAATTTATATTTTATACTTTTTATATTATATTACTTATTCTAAAGTCAACCATTGGAGTAAAGCCATCACAGCACCACGACTTAGGTCGATTTGCATGAACTAATTAAAATTATTATAAAAGTAAATTATCGAAGCATGTATCTTTGTTATTTATGCAATAAATGGTTATTTATTTATTTAAGTATACAAAGTATGTCGATGGTTTTTGTCCGATCATAAAAGTTACACATCATCCAGAGAGGTTAGTGTCTGAATAAGCGACCGCTGGAAATAAAACTAATGTAATTACTATCTGAAGACCAGCGAAACGAGTCCGAAGACGTTTTGCACCATATATTTGGCGACTTGTATATTCTGAGGATGAGTGAAGCGAGTCCGAAGTAGGGAAGATGAGCGTAGCAAATCAGATGAGGTGAGGAAAAGTTCCGAGGTACCCCGTACCCGATTCTTTTTGTTATGGTCAATAACCATCTTAAGTAACCAAAATAAGAGTAGCGATAACCCGAAAATACACGCTGATGCTAATAAATTACTATGTAAAAGATGGTTAGCTAATTGGTAGTTTATATTGGTTATCATTGGTAATTAACGATTAGTTAAGATCGTTATTGGAGTTAATATTAGTTAAGATCGTCATCACCAATCACTATTAGAGTACTAATGGTGATTGTTAATGACTACTTAGACATCTAAAGTTAAATATCTAATCATTGGTGCTTAACGATTAGTTAAGATCGTTATTAGAGTTAAGATTAGTTAAGATCGTCATCACCAATCACTATTAGAGTTCTAATGGTGATTGTTAATGACTACTTAGGCATCTAAAGTTAAATATCTAATCATTGGTACTTAACGATTAGTTAAGATCGTTATTAGAGTTAAGATTAGTTAAGATCGTCATCACCAATCACTATTAGAGTTCTAATGGTGATTGTTAATGACTACTTAGGCATATAAAGTTAAATATCTAATCATTGGTAATTAACGATTAGTTAAGATCACTATTAGAGTTAAGATTAGTTAAGATCGTCATCACAAATCACCATTAGATTCTAATGGTGATTGGTAATGATTACTTAGACATCTAAAGTTAAATATCTAATTATTGGTAATTAACGATTAGTTAAGATCGTTATTAGAGACATTAGAGTTAAGATTAGTTAAGATCGTCATCACCAATCACCATTAGAGTTCTAATGGTGATTGGTGATAATTACTTAGGCATCTAAAGTTAAAACATGCTTACAAATTTAAAGTGAAGGGACAGAATGGATGCAAGTAAATGATTGCCAACTTTCGATTACACTTTGACCAGGTAGTTCCTACAAAAGTTATCTCAGATGAGTCACAAGCAAAGAGACTAATACTATTAATACTAAATACTAATACTGATAGTATTAGTCTCTTTGGACACAAGGCATTAGACGGGTATTATGAGATCCACTTTCCAAAAAAAAAGAAGCCAATAAATACAGTTCCAAAACCAGTATCTCCGTGGAAAATTTACAGTCTAAGTTTAACAAACTTTTTAGCGTCGTTCCTAAGAATAGAATTCTTGCTTTTCAAAATCGGACTTTATAAAACATAAACGGTGTAGATAAAGCAAGAAGGAAACAATTTTTTCTCGCAAACTAAAGACAACATCGAGAAAAGAATAGGTACTGAAAAAAATAGTTTCTTATCTTTGGAAAAGTGTGAATATAAAATAAAACGTGATATAAAAAACATCCTTATGTAAGCAAACAATGTGCAAGGATAGTCTAGAATCTTTGGAATAGAGTAAAGTCTAGAGGCAAAGTAGATATAGCTTATATAAACAAATATTACACTAAAACATGCTGCATCTTCAAAGTCACAAAAATGTAATTTTAGTCAAATCTCTAGTAACAAAAATAGCTCTATCTCAAAAACCGATATAGGTTAAGAGTTCGGTATAGGGTTTTTGTTCATTAATATACAGCATAAGCTTTTCAACGATATATATATATATATATATATATATATATATATATATATATATATATATATATATATATATATATATATATATATATATATATAGATATATATATATATGGTCAAGCCATAAACTAAAAGCTAGGCAAACTATAAACTCTCTCGCTTGCCACAAGAGGCAGCAGGATCTGTTCAGATGCAAATACCATGCATTGCATATACCGCAATGTTAAGTCACTTAATTTCTCTAACTAGCAACTTTTTGCTTAATTTAAAAGGAAATTCGTCCGGCTTACGGCTCTTCGCGCCAGAATTTTCCAAGTATACTTATCGGTTTATAAAGTTTAAACACCGATTCCGGCGTGAGTAAATAAAATATTCACGCTATAAAAGGAATATCGGTTAAGGAATTATTACAGGCAGTAACATTTTTATCTGCTACTGCTTCGCCCCAGCAAATCAATTTGTAAATTACGTCTCTTTTAAAGCCCCCCCCCCTCTCGCATTTAGCTCGGGAACTAGATTTATTAGACTTGTCAGTAAGTGTCTATCAATGAAGTATACGTTCGTATCTTTCCAATTTTGATGATCAAAAACTAATAGTCTTATGTCCTTAGAGTAATCAATTTATTTTCGAATATCTTTACTAAATTTAATTTTAAAAGTGAAAACTTTTTTAAGTGAGAATTTTGGTATATTTAAAACCAACCATTATTAAAATCTTTTGTGACCCCATCTTAATGTTATCAATAGTCAAAAAAACTTAAGAGCAAGATAATAAAAAATAAGTAGAAATCAGTAATCGAAAATCAGTAAGTAGTAATCAGTAAAGTTCCAAATCTTTGTCTCTACCCGAACAATGATTTGGAATTGTCATGAGCTAGGTTTTGCAAAGATATTAGGATGTGGCATCGAAGCACTTATACACCGCTACACCAAGTTCAGTAAATAAGGACAGTGTGCCTTGAAGCATCTAAGCACCGCTACACCAAGTTCAGTAAACAAGCACAGTGTGCCTTGAAGTATTTAAGCACCGCTACATCAAGTTCAATAAACAAGCACAGTGTGCCTTGAAGTATTTAAGCACCGCTACATCAAGTTCAGTAAACAAGCACAGTGTGCCTTGAAGTATTTAAGCACCGCTACATCAAGTTCAGTAAACAAGCACAGTGTGCCTTGAAGTATTTAAGCACCGCTACATCAAGTTCAGTAAACAAGCAGTGTGCCTTGAAGTATTTAAGCACCGCTACACCAAGTTCAGTAAACAAGCACAGTGTGCCTTGAAGTATCTAGGCATCGCTACATTAAGTTTTGCAAACTACGATTTTCGTAACATTGATGCATCTGTGCTCCAAAATTATCTAGAACCTTAAATCATCTACGCCCTACAATTACAATATCTAGTTCTCTTAGATTCGTAAAACTTAATCATCTTAAATACCACCCTAACAGTGTTTATCTCTTAAGACTACTATACCTGTTTCAGATTTATATGGGTAGTTGGACTAACTATTGCCTTCGCAAGTTTATTATTTCTTATCAGGATACTTCAAAATTATATCAGACTTAGAAACAGAGTGGCTCCGCCTCGTATGACAGTAAGTAAATAGCAATAATAATATGACAAACAATTTTATAGGGACCTCTATTTTAAATTATTAAAAGGTTTTGAGAAAGAAAAGGAAATAATTTTGGCCCCAAACTAAATAAAATAAAACTCAATTTTTGGATTTATTAAAATAAGTATGTAACAATAGTTACTTTTCTCTTAAAGCAGCTACTCGGTATTAAATGAAAGATGAACTAGCGATGAGCAGTCCAATAGCTCCTATTGGAGCCAGTATTGTTATAAATTATATTTTAAACCAAGTTTTTAAAAAAGTATAATTTAATATTATTTTTCCTCATTTATACCGTAGGTATATAGGAAAAGTATTGTTTGCAAAAATATCCGAAACCGGAAAATCCGTTTCAGGCGTTTTTAAGGCCTCCTAAGTGGTTTTTTCAAAGTTGTATGTATGTGTGCGTGTGTGTGTGTCTGTTATCATCGTAGCGCCCAGTGTATTTATGCTAGAGAGTTGAAATTGAAACCACAGTCTACCGCTGTAGTTGTGCTATTCGGAAAATATTTTTATATGACGTCATTAACCGCAATAATGACTCGGCAAGAATTTTGAAAAATCGTAAAACAAGGAAAATTGATGCGTTCTGATTGAGATTTGGCACGCATGTGACTATTTATAAGACTGACATATGTGCCAAGTTTCATCTCATTATCAGAATTAGTTCAATTTTTATTGAATGACTTGTGTACGTTTTAAAAGATTGTAAAAAAAATTAAATGGTCTGATTAAGTTGAAATTTGGTATATGGTTATATCAATGATTTTTATTGGATCATAAAAATTAAGGAGCATTGAGCGTGGTCAGTGCTGAGAATGATTTGGATGCATTTACTATCTGAGGACGAGCGAAGCGAGTCCGAAGGCATTTTGCAGTATAAATTTGGCGAACATTATTTCTGAGGACGAGCGAAGCGAGTACGAAGCAGGGAAGATGAGCGTAGCGAATCCGATGTAATAAGGAAAAGTTCTGAGGTACCCCGTATCAGATTATTTTTTTATCATCAAGTACGTTGATTATTTATTTTTGTCAATATCTTAAAATCAAACTAATAATATTCTCAACATTTTTAATAAAATTCACAGAATAAACGTTTTCTGTATTTTTTGAGTCATTTTGCAAATGCTGTATGTTAGGTTTTAATCATTTAATTTTGACGATTTATTGGAAATTTTGTCAACTTTAACAAATATAAAATTTAAATTTCTTGAAGACTGCAGTCCTTTATAAATAATATTTATTTATTTATGAAGATGTTGAGCTTCACTCAATGAAACGTTATGAAGATTATTATATGTAAAGGTTATTAAATAAATATTATTATAAAGAACTGCAGTCTTCAAGAAATTTAAATATATATATATATATATATATATATATATATATATATATATATATATATATATATATATATATATATATATATATATATATATATATATATCATACCAGTCCAAAAAATTTACTCTTTTATAACTTTAACAAATGTTCGCTTCAAGTTTTCGCACACGATCAGCAGAGAATTATTTCAAGAAATCCAAAATTTGTGCGATTTTCTAAAATTTTGAGCATGTGCAATCATATGAAGGGTTCCACTCTGGATAGACAGACTATGTCTTTCTTCGTCGATTAAGGTATATTTTCAAAATAATTTTGTTTGAAATAGTACAAAGTCCAGCTCTTGGACTTTGTAGAGCTATAAGAAGCCTAGCTTTGCAGTTTACTATAAGAAGGGTAATGGTAGACTATAATAATCCAAGAGTTGGACCTGAAAAAATATGACTAATTTTGTACTACTTTAAACCAAATTTTGAAAATATACCTTTAATTATGAAGGAAAACATAGTCTGCCTATCCAGAGTGGAGCCTTTTATATGATTGCGCATGCTCAAAATTTTATAAAATCCCACAAATTTCAGTTTTCTTGAAATAAACCTCTCCCTGTAGGTCGTGTGGAAAACATGAATAGAACATTTTTTAGAGGTGATAAGATGTCCAATAAAGCGAGTATTCAATCATTAAAATCGGATAACATTAAACAACCATAGTTATGGCTCTTTCAAAAAAACCAAAAAAATTTGTCAATTTATGCAAATTCAGCTAATTTCTTTGAAAAAATATCGACTTTTTGGGCATTTCTTTGACCATTTAACAAATGTCATAAATTCAGTTGTAGTAATCCATTGACCGAAAAACACTCGTTTCATAGGAAATTTTTATCAGCTTTAAAAATGTTCTCTTCATGTTTTGCACACGACCTACAGGAAACCACTTATTGCAAGAAAACTGGAATTTGTGCGATTTTCTAATATTTTGAGCGAGCGCATTCATGAATGAGTGAAAGGCTCCACTCTGAATAGGCAGACTATGCTTTTCTTTCATAATTTAAGGTATATTTTCAGAAAAAAATTGGTTTGAAGTAGTACAAAGTGAGTCACATTTTATATTAGACCTGGCTCTTGGATTATAAGAAGGGTATTCTCCACAAGCAATCATTTGGAGAATACCTTGTGTCCGCCACAGACTTTACAATGGGTGTTTTCAGCGCATTGTTTTGAGAGCATATACCGACGGTAAATACTCTTAAATACTGCAGTGACGGGGCCCCCGTTCAAAAGCCCCAATGGTAAAGGGGGCCCGTCATCAGGAAAGTCCAAAGCCAAATAGGAAAGCCTTCCATCATCACTTCTTTGAATAGTATAAACTATAACTTGGTTTTATTTACAAACATTTGTTTGCAGAAATCGTTCAAGGACATGCAGAGGCAAGCTATAGACGAAATACCAGTTCGACAGATCGGCCCACTTGAGGTATATAATACCTATTCTTCGTCCTATTAGCTAGATACACCAATACAAGTATGAATAATTAAAGTAAATATGCGCCCAACTTGTCTTATTGAAACAAAACTCTATATATTGGTACTCACTTGTATTGTATATATACAAGTGAGTATACATACAAGTACTCAATTGTATATATTGGTACACACTATATATTGGTATTGGTACTCACTTGTATTGTATATAATACAAGTGAGTATATATACAAGTACTCAATTGTATATATTGGTACACACTATATATTGGTATTGGTACTCACTTGTATTGTATATATACAAGTGAGTATATATACAAGTACTCAATTGTATATATTGGTACACACTATATATTGGTATTGGTACTCACTTGTATTGTATATATACAAGTGAGTATATACAGGGTGTTTATAAAGTGTCCACCAGAAAAGGAGGTGATAGTACTCCTCAAAAGGAACAAAAAATGTCCTATAATATAAACCCCGATCTCCAACCGTTTTCCCACAAGGTCAAATTTAATATTTTAAAAAATATTTGACCTCACATCATAAAATTGTTAATAGGGTTTTAACTGTTCAAGCTAGAAAGGCGAAATCGGTCTCATTAGAAAGCTGAGTAAATTTCCTAAAGGACAAACTACTAACTATGTCAAATATTTTAGAACTACTGCCCAAAATTTTGCATGAAACATGATTTTTTGAAAAAAATGAATTTAATGGAATTTTTATAGTAGTGCATTAGAAAGAGTAAGAGATGAGCAAAAGTTCAGCCAAGAACGGAAAAAACTTCTCTTATGATTGCCCTTTAAGAAAATTTAAATATTTTCATACATTCAATACTCAAAATTTTAAGCTATTCTTCCTAGAAGCTGGAAAAACTGATATTTTTTGACATTTTTGCATATGCCTACAATGTTAATTACATGGTACATAAAAAAATTAAAAATCTCTAAAGCGAGAGAAAAGAGTGGTTTTAGAGAAAAATGTGTAAGAATAAAATAGGTTTATTTTACCTTCTAGAGTCTAAAAATCGTATTATTAAATTACTTTCGAAAATAAAATATTTTGTTACAATAACACATTAACTTCACTTTTATACGACAAAAATGATCAGTTTTTGCAACTTCTAGCTACAACAGCTTACATTTTTGACTATTGAATGTATGAAAATATTAATATTTCCTTAAAGGGCAATCATAAGAGAAGTTTTTTCCGTTCTTGGCTGAACTTTTGCTCATCTCTTACTTCCTCTAATGCCCTACTATAAAAATTCCATAAAATTCATTTTTTTCAAAAAATCATGTTTCATGCAAAATTTTGGGCAGTAGTTCTAAAACATTTTACATAGTTAGTAGTTTGTCCTTTAGGAAATTTACTCAGCTTTCTAATGAGACCAATTTCGTCTTTTTAGCTTGAACAGTTAAAACCCTATAAACAATTTTATGATGTGAGGTCAAATATTTTTTTAAAATATTAAATTAGACCTTGTGGGAAAACGGTTGGAGATCGGGGTTTATATTATAGGACATTTTTTGTTCCTTTTGAGGAGTACTATCACCTCCTTTTCTGGTGGACACTTTATATGAAACACCCTGTATACAAGTACTCAATTGTATATATTGGTACACACTATATATTGGTATTGGTACTCACTTGTACCAAATTTCAACTTAATCGGACCATTTAATTTTTTTAACAATTTTTTAAATGACGTACACAAGTCATTTAATAAAAGTTGAACTAATGCTGATAATGAGATGAAACTAGGCACATATTGTAGTCTTATACATTGTCACATGCGTGCTAAATCTCTTTCTGCGTTTTATGATTTTTTGAAATTTTTGCTAAGACGTTATGATGTGTCATGTAAAAATTATTTCAATAAGAAGTCATGTAAAAATTTTTTCCGAATGGCACAATTACAGCGGTAGACTGATTTTTATACAAAATTTCAACTCTCTAGCATAAATACACTGGACGCTACGATGATAACAGACACACACCCACACATACAGACAGACAACTTTGCAAAAACCACTCAGGAGGCCTTAAAAACGCCTGAAACGGATAATCCCGGTTTCGGATATTTTTGCAAACAATACTTTTCCTATATCATTTTTCCTCGTTTATACCTACGGTATAAATGAGGAAGAGTAATAAAGTGTATTTTTTTTCATTTCATCTAATTAATCGGAATGCTAAAAGTAAAAAAAACATTACCAGCCAGCATAATTCCTTAAGCCCAGGGACTCGAAATATAAACTATTCATGGTTCTACTTTGTGTTTTAAAGTTCTTTTGAAACTGAACACAAGTGCTTATATTCTAATTTAGTGGATTATATATGTTGCAGGAAATTAAAGAGCAATGCTCTATATGTCTAGAAGGATTTATTTCAGGAATGTTTGTACGAACACTTAAATGCAGGTAAATATTATTTAATAAACACTGTATTTTACTGCATCATTTTATATTTATATATAAAATTATATATATTTATCGTATTATAGAGATGAAACTAGAAAAGAAAAAGCCACAAGAGTGCTGATGCCTCTTAATACTGAAAATTTTAATAAAACAAGAGCCTTTAGCACCTGGCCTGCTAAGTGAGATCTGTAAGCAGACTTCAAGTACTTCGTCTGCTTAGAAGGATTCATTTGTTTATGGTAGTTGTTTTGCATTCAATTTTTTGGTTTTTGGCCATGTAATTAACAAATTTTCATTGTGTAGGCGACTGCGAGCTCCAATTTTTTTTATACCATAAAGTATACTACACAATGTAAAAATTTGGGTACGGGGTACCTCGGAACTTTTCCTTATCACATCGGATTCGCTACACTCATCCTCCCTGCTTTGGGCTCCCATCGCTCATCCTCTAAATATACAAGTCGCCAAATTTATACTTCAGCATGTCCTCGGACTCTCTTCGCTCGTCTTAAGACAGTAAATATATCCGTTTCATTCTAAGCGGTCACCCATACAGCACTGACCATATTCAATGCTCCTTAATTTTTATGATCCAACAAAAATCATAGATATACTTGTCGTATTGAAGCGAAACTTGGTGTACATATTCATTACGTAAAGATGTATACTTGTCCTAAATTTCAACTTAATTGGATTGTTTTCAGATTTTTTTAAAAACGTACTCAAGTCATTTAATAAAAATTGAACTAATGCTGATAATGAGATGAAACAATGTTGTTATGTTATTCTTACATATTGCTACATGCGTGCTAAATTTCAATGCAATCGCATCATTTTTCAGCGTTTTATGGTTTTAGCCGAAATTTTTGCTGAGCCGTTATTGCGGGTTAATGAAGTCATGTAAAAATTATTTTTGTACACAATTTTAACTCTCTAGCATAAAAGAGCTACGATGATAACAGACACACACACAGACAGACAACTTTGTGAAAACCACTCAGGAGGCCTTGAAAACTCCTAAAACGGATAATTCTGGTGACATTCCGGTTTCTTTGTAAACACAATACTTTTCCTATATACCTACGGTATAAATGAAAAGTAAATAGTATACTTTAGAGGATAAAGAAAAAAACAATATCCGAAAATATCCTATTCGCGGGAAAATAAACTCTGAGAGCTAAGGCATGATGTATGCAGGATTGTGTACTTGTGCCTCGTTTGACTCACAACTATTGACATTATCGTTCCTTTTCGGCAATATCTCCTTTCTACTATTTAGTAACCATTTTTATGCAGCCCAATATCATTGTTAGACATATTTTATAATTTTAAGTGAGAAATTAAAAAAAAGCAAATACTCTATATAAATGTAGATTAAAGTGATACAGTTGTTTACAGGCATGAATTTCACACAGACTGCATAGATGAGTGGCTTGTAAGAAACAGGCTGTGCCCGCTCTGCAAGCATCCCAGTTATAATTTAAATCTGGTAAACTTACAGCATCATCACTATGATCAAAACCAAGATCATGAGATACAAATCACAGTGGTCGCTATGTAATCTCATTCAAAATACTGCTTATTATATGTATAATAAAATCCCATCATAGGCACATGCTTGCACCAAGTTAGTATCATCATGATGTTCGCACATTGAATTCTGATAGCAATAACCTTTCAATTATTAACTAAAAATTTAAGTAAACGTGAGGCTTTTTAGATAGCGCATTTGGGATGGCTTTGATGATTCTAATTCTAAAATACAGTTGGAATGACTTCAGGAGGTAAATTTGGGATGACTTTAGAGAGATACATTTGGAATGACTAAAATAGTTCTAATTCTAAAATGCCGTTGGGATAACTTAGGAAATTAGACTTAGATAATTCCAATCCTAAAGGACAGTTAGGATAACTTGGGGAGGCAAATATAAGATGACTGATAATTCCAATTCTAAAGGACACTCCGAATAATTTGGGGATGTAAATTTGGGATGACTTTAGACAGAAAAATTTGGAATTACTTTGTGATTCAATTCCAAAAGTCAGTTGGGATGACTTTGGAGAAGCAATTTTAGAATTACTCGAAACTAAGGAGGCCACTTTTGGTTAACATAATTAGAAAGATCAACAAAGCATTCTTAGTATACAGTCATCTAAGCCAACAAAAGTTTAGGGAAACTTAGAAACTGTGAAGAGTAATGTAACAGTTAAGAAATGTTTAAATAATTAAATGCTCGTTTTAAAGCCTATTCCATCAGAGTATTACCCTGTGGGAACCACCTCAGGTAGGACACACCCACTATGTTAAGCCTCTTATAATTTAAATAATTGAAAGCTGTCAATTATTCACAAATCAGAACGTACAAATAGTTTTTTCTTTATTTATGTTTGCTCATTTCATTTAGATTCCTTATCAGTAGGTATTTCATGGCTTAGATTTCATGTCAATAATGACAACTTTCATGGTGACATGGTGAGAAGACCCAAGAACTGTTCCTGTAAACTATTGCTCTTGATACCATATCATACACTTATATATGTATCCCATATACACCTACACTAGACCCCTATATACCCTAGATACACCTAAATACCTAATACCACCTCCAAATTTTTAAATAGCATTTATTTTTGTGTACAAGCATAAAATTAAATAAATTTCATAAACTAATTTATATTTTATGATGTTTTCAAGACGAGTTCTACTATAGAGGGCCTGTGTATCCAAATTGATCTATTTGCCTTTTTTTAGTCCATATTCTTCAAATAAAATAATGCAAAAGAGGCAATGTAAGTCAGTCAGTGTTCCGACTCAGCTATTTTAGAAGTGACCTGCTTTTAGTACCAATGTGTGCTTTAGTTTACCTGAGCTAGCGCATATTAGCACCACCCTCCAAAACACAGTATTAGTAGAGCTCTTATTGCTGGGTCTGCTAATCAGAATAAAGAGCATTAATTTTGCTGAGGGATAGTGTAATTCTAATTATAAGTAGAACTAATAATTTGACAGAGTGGACTACAGTCCATGGTCCTTAAACCAGGCCCATAGCCAGCCAAAACAGTAACAGGTGTTACAGAAACTTACAAAAAACTTATCTATAGTGATAAATCACCTAAATATTTTTTTCTTTTACTTTTAGACTCTGGTAAGTTTAGAAAGCTTAATATCATCTGTTGGCAGTGAAGATGGAATAGTAGAAGAAGAACAACATATAAATGAACATATAGAAACAACAGAGCAATCAACAGCCGACTGATAATAAATGTAACGTTAAACTGGAATAAAAATTCAACTAAAAGTTGGTCAAGTAAGTTTTCTCTAGACTTTGTCCTTATCTAAAAGATAAGATACTCTTATCAAAAAGATCTCGTTATTTTCTCTCGATAAAACAGCAATTCCATTCCAGAACATATAAACTGAAATAGCAAGTCACCTCTATACTGTTCCTTTCATTTAAAAGTATAAATGGCTTAACCCAATATTTTAATGTAAAGCTATGATAGAAGCTTTATGAACAAAATATCCAAATTAAGTTTGATGAATTTTCATTGACAGTTATTTACCTAAATTTTGTAGTTTTCAAACAAAAATTTCTTCAAAGTTTCAGTTTATTTGAAGTCTACGTTTAAGCTACAACTCTAAAACAGAAAATCAGGAGTATGAGTTAATAATTACTAATTTAAAAAATTAAGAACAAAGAGATATTAAAAAAATAAGTGATGATGCCTAAAGTACATTTTTTGTCTGATTAGTAGTACAAAGTACAGTGTATCGACAACTTTAAAAATCTTGACAGCTCAGTGGCACCACGATTCTAAAAAAAAATCCCTACAAAAAGGCAGCGGGGAAAAACTTGGTAAACAAATCAGGTTATGTACCCGTGTTTCTTGGCGATGTTTCTACATTTCTTTTGTGTAGTTTTATTATTTAGGAAGTATGCAAATGTGGAAAAAAATGAATTGTGAAGGGAAATAATAAACACAAGAAGAACCACAAACGAGTGAACGAATGCCGGGAAGGAGTTATTTCCCTACAGGGGTTATGGGAGTAGGAATTTTTTTTTCTCTTTCAAGAGAGGGTTGGCAGCGCTTCTCTGATTGGTTGATCCCCAAAATACTTATGACCTGGGATTTTTAAACTTAACGATACACTGTAGTTACTAAGTACTAAATTAGTACGAAGTATTGTCTGATAGAGCTGAAACCATCATTGGATTAAGAATGTCAAAAGTTATAAATAATAAGACTTCATGTTTCTTAATATTAATGATAGCATTTAGCAAAGTTAATGGCATCACAAACTTTTCAAAAACAATACAGTTTTTTAACCTCCATTTACATGCCAAGTTTTGATTAAATTCAAGAATGTGTCCTTTCCATGCTGCTCATATTGTAAGCTACATTTTTAATGAAAAATAGCTAAAACAGACTGAAGTTGCATTATTATCATCTTATTTAAATCATCAGTCCCATATCTCGTTGTTTTGTGAAGTTAATTTATTTATTTTTTTATTTGCAAAACAATTGACAGATTTATATTTAGTGGATTAGCTTGAATACTACAAGGCTTTGATAAGTATGTGAAACTTATAACAGTAAAGTTGTTTAAAATGCATGGGAAATGGTTAATATTTAACCTGATTGGTATTAATAAAAAGCTATCATTAAGTAAAACTATAAATTAGTAATGCGTTGCATCAGGAACTCAAGTTAGTAGAATACATAAAATTAATTAATAACAGGCTCGCTAGATTAGTATAAATATATTTGTAAATATATAAAAAAGCTCGCTTAATCTTTTATATTTATGATAGTAATAGAAGCCTCGCTAGATTGCATAAATGTATAATTTTATACAATCTGCTAGATTGCGTTTAATTAATAATACATGTTAAAAAGCTCCCTTCGCTTGCAAGATTGTGCATATTTATAATAATACATGGTAAATAGGGCTCGCTAGATATTGCATATTTATAATAGTACATAGTAAAAATGGTTCGCTTCGCTTGCTAAATTGTGTATGTGTTTATTTATTCATAATAAAAATATTATTATGAATTGTTATATACCATTTTTTGTTCTACTATTCTTAACGATATATTACTCAATTTATTCCTATAAATTTAATTTTTAAGTACACTATTTTTGCCGCCATTTTAAAAATTTTATGAAATATATATTTTCTTTTTCTACTCTTTAAGAGCTTTCAAACGATATACAACTTGATTTTTTCATACAAAATTAATATTTAGGTGGTCCACCATATTGACCGCCATTTTTGAAACCATTTTCGAATTTTATCCAAAAACTATACAACTCTAACAAGTAATTAGTACTACATTCACACCAAATTTGATTAAAATCGGTCAATATTTACAGCAGTTATTGTGAAATTTAGAAGCAAACGAACAATCAAACATCGTGACATTTAGCCGTCTAATGAAAAACTCACTGACGTTCATTCAATAAAAGAAAGGTAAAAAAATCAACCAGGTTAAAGGGTTTCTTTCATTTGATTAAACCTGACAGCACATAATCATGATTTTTTACTACTATTGTAGACAGATTAAATCAAATGAAAAGAAAAAGTAGATAATAAGTTCAAATGGTAAAACAATAACTCAAAATCAATTTAAATATATTTAATATAAAAGAAACAGTGGTTCTGCTTAATCTATGAGATCAAATAATAAATTAATTAATTAAAATCATATCTAGTAAATAAATTACATAACAATTTTATAAGTAATGTGAAGACATTTTTCTTGGTATTCCAACTAAAGACTAACCTGTAAAAGGGAAGACAGGACAGCTCTCAAATAGCTTAAGATACAACTTTAAGGTGGCATTGTTTTAATGAGTGTACGGGACATCGAGAAAGCAGTAAGAGCAAAGAGACTAAGCCAGTAGAGGGAAGAAATGACAGTTCTTATTATACCTAGTTTGCTTGGTATGGATTACATATCTGTGCGAAAAAGTATAATCCAAACAATCTTTGCTATCACATGCTGTTGGGAGGTTTCAAGTTTTTCTGGCAGAGGTGTAATAAAAGAGTTAGTTCATCCAAAAGGGGTACCACGGAGGCATACAACCATGTAACTATGTTGTTTACCTTTCCTTCATCAACTGGTCTCTTTGACCAGGAAGTATTGTTTAGACTCCAATATATTAGACACAATGCTTCACTCTATATCTTAGTTAAATCTACAAAGTCTTCCCTTTAAATGTTAGTCTTTTCGACCATACAAATAGATTTTTTTCCAAATAGGAACATTATAAAATTGCACATAATTTAATTGAAATAGATAAAAAATAGCAGTTTTAATACCTAATACAGTAACATAAAATAGAGGGCTATAAGTTTAAAAACAATAATATCTCAAATTAATACAATCATTTCCTAGACTAGAATGGAGTTTGGTACATGTATAATAAATTATTTTATTAATTACAAGTTAAAATGTAAATACAAAAACATTTTTTTTCTAGTAAAAGGAACATGGAATGACTAGAAGGGTTTGAATGCAGATTAACACCAACTCAGTTCAGCAGCAGCACCAGTTCAAGTTCATAGGATAGAAACACAGAAATCTTATTTCGTCTCTTCTAAAGAATTTTCAAGTTAAAACAAATTGTAATAGGAGCACATCATACTTCCTCAGCATAAAAAAACATTTGAAGGAAAATCAATAATAAAATAAAGAATTAATTTAAATTAATCTTAGAATGTTTATCTAGAGTCCTTAAGCTTTTAGAAATTCCCTAGAATTCTTTTAATACATTAAAACAGCAAAATTATCAGTAGAGTGATTTAACAACAAAGGTGATAATTATTTGACTATATGTTAACATCACACAAAGTGATAATTTCATTTTGATTTGTTGGTGCCCATAATAAAAATGTTATCAACATTAGCTGCAGCAATTTAATATTTCTTAACTTTACTATCCAAAAACAAATTTCTGCAGCAGACAAAAATTTTACAAATCAGACTTTTCAGGTATATAATCTTTAAAGTTATTTTAATTTTAATCCAAAATAAAGACAATTCATTATAATTTTTTAAAGAATTTCTCAAATAAAATAAAGTTTTAACCGTAAAAAAATTCTATAAATTATCATTTTTTTAAGATAATGATTAAACATGAACTATTTCTTCTAGTAATGTAAACTATACTTTACATGAGTATTTAAATATTTATGTCTAAGGGAAGTTAATAAACCATGCAAGCTCTTTAAAAACAAGGCAAACCCTATATTGTGTATATTTAAAATCTGGATGAATTATTTAACATAGCAAAGAAGCTTAAAATTCTTCAGACACAAGGAAATATTTATAACATGTCAAGTTGACACAGCATCCCTAATGTATGATTATAGAAACTGGGCAAACTTATACTATTTAACGTAGACATAATAAGTAGACTTATTGTTCTTTTAACACATGGAAATTTATGTCAAGTTAACAACTGATGTAGTGTTACTACAGCAAATCATTCAAATAAAGTTGTAAAACCATAACTACACAAATTATAAATATCGTTCTTTAGTCTTATCTCTACGAGAGATAAATACCAAAAGTACGAAAACAAAGGGAAACCTAATAACAAAAATCTGTTCATTGCACTTGAACTTTGTACTTAAATGCAGATTCACATTAAGGATTTCATGATATCTGCTTCTTGGCAACGACAGGTAAGGGTTTGCGGAGAACTGGAGATTGCTTGAGTTGTAATATTACAGATCTCATTCTGGAAGCATCTTTACTGTTATGAGTGGATTTCTTGTTGAAATCACAGAGTTTAGCGATTCGTTCCCATTCAGTGCCTGGTTCTATTTCACCTTCTTCAGCGACAAATTGCTTTTCTCCATTTCTAAACATAATGTACAACAACAAAATATTTGATGATACAAATATAACAAGAAATATAAGGGATTCGAAAAAAATAATTTGTTAAATAGTATTAAGGTAATAGTAGCAAAAGTATATTAATAGCAAAAGACCTGATAGGTTCCACAGAAACTAAAAAATGCCAACTTTAACAAAGGAATGTGTCCAACAAAACATAGGAATACCCCTTGAGTAACTCAGGAATGCCAACCTAAGAGAACTCAGGAATCATTCCTCCCCCAATACTAAAATGTCAATAGAGGGCAAAGAGGAATCATATTTGCAATCCAAAGAACTAAGGCTAAACCAAAAAGACCAAATTACGTTATCAAAAATAGAACACTATATTAAAAGACAACGAACATAAAACTATTTTAACAAATTAACAAAGTTCTTTTAATAGTAATACTTAAAATAAATCATTATCAATATTATCAATATTAATTATAATGTTATTAACATAAATTTATACTCACTTGGCCGCCTCTCTAGTTAGCAAAAAAATAAAACAAACAATTACACCAAGAAACTTTCAAAATAAAATAAAAGCTGAAAATGATTTGATACCTTTAACATAAATAAATTGTAACTTAATTCAATTTAAAGATTATGTTTTATCTATAAAATTAAGTATACGAAATCATAATATGATTTACGGCTAAAAATAATTTGTAAAATAAAACACATAACAGTTAATTGCTAACTTAATTTTAAATTTTTTCACTTTATGCATAGCTGTATGTTACGATAGTAAATACATCTGTATAGATGATATGCTACTACATTATAAATTAGTAATAATTATATTTGTTTAAGTCAGTGGCGGAGTGAGCCAAAAAGGCCTGAGGAGGGTTTAGGCCTAAAAGGGCCCAAACCTATATCTCAAGGGGCCCAATGGGGGGGGGGGTCCATAATGCTGCTCAGAGGGTTCTACTTTTAACTAGAGTAGTATTAATGAACAAAGCTTAATTCAATTAATTAGACCCCAGATCATTGGGGTCTAAGCTTAACTTAATTTATTTAATTTTATTTTCATTTAATAAAATGATATTATTTTATTTAAATAATTCGAATAAACTGAAGTAAATAAAATAATTAGGTAAGTATAAAATAAAATTAAGTAAAACTTAAGTTTATTCATTTAAATGAATTTTTTCACTAAACTATTTTATGTTCAATCTTTAGGGCTTTTTTGTATGACTCTAGGGCCTTGATCAAGAATTGAATTTTAAAAGCCCCTTGAGGCCCTAGCCTTCCGTTTGGGACCTTTAAAGGTCCAAGCATAAAGAATAGGGACCTTAATTTAGGTAACCAATTGAGAATGTGTTTTAAGTACTTTAAAAAAATATTTCTCTAAGAGCACTTTAGTCCCTTTCACTCTTGTGTTATGAATATATCAAATATTAAATTGTTTATATTTTTTTTCTTTTTTTTTTTTTTTTTGGCTGAGGGCCCAAGGAGGGGCTTGAAAATTTCTTAGAGCTGATGGTTTTAGGAGCACCCAAAGAATCTTTAATTAGTGTCATGAATTGTCCAATAAGTTGTAGTCACGTGGTTGACCAGCCTTACACAAATTGGAACCAACTCAACTCCCACCTAAGAACTCACTGAGTTCTTACCTAATATAGTGTGCTAAAATTATAGCCAAGATTTCTATGCATTTAAAAATATAAACACACATACATTTCTTCTTAAATATGTAACTTATTCACATTAGTAAACAAAATTAAAAGAGCTAAATCAATTTTCACCATCAGATAGAACAGTAAACTAATGTTTTGTTTCTTTATTGTAAGAATCAAGAAAAACTGAATAGCATGAACAGAAGAACTAGCAAAATAATCAAATTTAAAATATGCAGGTAGTTTTTGTAAACTGATACAGTCATTCAAAAATAATTAGCCAAGGACTGAAGTGTATGCAAATATTAACTAAACATTTTGTTTAATACGCTTCTTAAACCACTCCCTGTCTAATAATACAAACAAAAACAACAAATAAATGAAAAAATAAAATATCAATTGACAATTATAATAATTTAATAATTTTTAAATATAAAGTTCCCTATCCATATGAAGTTTTTCAACCATAAAAAATAATTTGAAAAGAACAAACCTATTAGCAGCTCTAGTTTTGGTTACAAGTTCTTCATGATGTTTATACCATTCTTCTAATTCTTTCTTGGCAGCTATTCTCCACTCTTCTTTCTTTTTTTCTTCTAATAAATCTAAATAAAATAAAATATGATGCTGATAAAGTAATAATAAAGTAATGATTGTCAGAGGACTTTATTTAACATCACAGATTTAAATATTTAAAATTTAGGTATTTTGTGCATTTAAAAATATAAACCCACATATATTTCTTCTTAAATATGTAACTTATTCACATTAGTAAACAATATTAAAAGAGCTAAATCAATTTTCACCATCAGATAGAACAGTAAACTAATGTATATATATACCATATATACATTGTACATGTATACATGGTTTATATATATATATATATATATATATTATATATATATATATATATATAATAATAAATATAATATATATATAATATATATATATATAATGTATGTATGTATGTATGTATACATGTGTGTTGTGTATTTCTAGACACTTTTCGTGTAAATACGCTATCTTTCGAACGGGTTAATATTTAATCAAACTTGGTACAAAATCAACCTTGAGGAGGATACGAACCATATTGAATATTATTTTTTCAAAATGGTTAACCATTTCTTCAACGTCATTAACCTAGTTTGCAGAGTCAGCAAAATTTATAAAGAACGATAAAGTTCAGTGTTAATATTTTTTGCGTTGAATCAAATGAAACTGGTCCGAAGTCGATATCACCACTCTGAGTGACCAAAAAGTTGAAAAAACCATAATATATTACCAAAAACCAGGTGTCGTTCTATGTATTTTGGGCCAGTCTTTTCTATCAAATAAAACCAGTCTGAAGTCAATACGATCACAACAAAAAGTCGAAAAAACAGTGGTCAATTACAAGAAAACCTAAAATAACATATTTTAAATGCGAGTCGTTTTCGATGTTTTTAGGCTGCGAGTTGAATAAGAGTGGTCCAGAGTCGATACAAGCACTCGATGCCAGAGTACCCGGGTTTGAATCCTGGGAAGGATGATAACGTTTGATGGTTTTTTTACATTTTATAAGTTTATAACTAAAAAATAATTCTGGCCCGTTGGTCCGCATTTCAGGCGAATTTCCTTTGGAATGGGTGTTTCCGTGCTTAACGATCCATTTCTTGCTTAAGAATCCGTTTTATGCTATACAACATGAGCAGTTACTCAATTATCAAGCTCTTAAACCTGTGCTACAATCTTTAAAAAACTAACCAAGAAACTATCTGAGTATTCAAATAGTGTAAATAAGGGTGTGCACTACCAATTTTAGAAGCATGGTTTTGTATAACCAACGGGATAATTATGCGCATTCCTTTAAAAAATACAGAAAAAATAAGTTAAGAGTAGCGATTGATAATTGAGTAACTGCTCAAGTTACTAAGCATAAACCAGATCCTTAAGCAAGAAATGGATTGTTAAGCATGGAAGCTAGCATTTAATAGGAAACCCCCCTGGCTTGCAGCACTCTAGGCAATAATTTTTATGTTACAATCTGTACGCAGGACATAATTTGTTAACAACTTAAATACCTTTCTCTTCCAACATTTTCTTCTGTTCTTCTCTCCATTTGATTATTTTTTCAGCTTCTTCTTTTTTCTCTTTGCCTTGAGTAGTATTGACAGGAGAAGCAGTAACTCCAGCTAAAGAAAGAGTTCAAAGTGTTTGAATGTAGAAAGAATAAGTAACTTGGATTTTCACACTGTCAATTACAATAAAACTGGGTTCACACTTTCAAAATATAATATTGAAGACTAGAATTAAATCAATTTTATTTAATTAATTAAATTAAAAATTTACTAGTACATTGATAAGTATTGCAATGAATTGCACGAGGTCATAAGAATTTATTTGAATCCCAGTTAATAAGATTACAAAGTGGTAGCATTATATGCTTCATTCATCTACTTTACATGGTGGCTCTAGTTCTTTCAAATTAAACCTGAATTCAATATTCCAAGTCATATAACTCATCCTCCCTAATCCTTCCCCTTATCCTTTCTTATTCACCTCTCACTTTCCTTTAGAAATTAAATATACTATCTTCACTTGCTTTAAACTGTTTTCAATATAAATAACATAAATCCAGCACAAAATGCCCATAACCTACTGGTAAGAATGATAAAAAGAGTTTAAAAGTTGCCTGAGAGGGGGTTGACGTTTAAAGCGGAGGATAGGATAGGTCCCTTCTATAATAGTACTTCTATAAAAATAATTATAGAAGGGACCTATATCCTATCCTATAATCCTTGGTTACATGATCCATATGGTTATTTTTAATGTCTCAGCAATAAAGTAATTGCTACTTGGTCAGAATTTTGTATTTATTTAATAAGTATTCAGTTCAGTCACAGCAAGTTAAAACATGATTTAGCCAAGGAATGAAAGGGTTTAGAAGTTTTGAAAGAATAATCATTAAATAATATGTACATGAAATACATGCTTTATGACATCAGCTGGTATTCTAAACCAAAATGACAAGCCAAAAATGAGAGGGAAGTCCCCTAGGGCCAAGATTATAAATACTCCCAAAATATTTTAGTATGATATTTAACCAGACGTTATTAGAGTAAAATAAATTATACTCTCTATCAGCACAGGTCTCATTCAAATATAGAAGATCATATTAAAGTTAACAAAAAAGGTATTATTTATTGTGTATTATTTTAGCGAATTTCCTTTGGAAAAAATTCACTAATGAGATAGGCGTCATGGCAGGAGTCAGACCCATAAAGGGCCCAAAATCTGTATGTATGTATTTTTAGGCCAATTCTTATGAACACGTTATCTTTCAAACTGATTAATATTTCTTAATCAAACTCAGTAAAAAAATCAACCTGGGGGAGGACAAGAACACTTGAAAACCAGGTTTTTTTGGCGTCATAATTTCGGTTTTCTGAGTCAACAAATTTTTTTTAAAAAATGGTAAAATTCAAGGTTCAAATTTTTCGCTAGGAAAGAAGTCTTTGATTGTGTTTTTATTGAGGGAAAATTTGATTAAACCTGGTCCGAGGTCGACACAAGCACTCAAAACAATCAAAAAGTAGCAAATACAGTGGTAACATACAGAAATGTAAAATATGGAAGGTGAACAACAAATGTCCAGAAGGGTGTCGTTTTCAAAGTTTTTTGGAGCTCTGAGTAGAATAAAACTAGTCCTGAGTCAATCTCAGTACTCAAAGTACTGAAATCCAGGTTCAAATCTTAGTTTTAGAGAAAACGTTTTCTTGATATTTTTCTTTATAAGTTTATAACTACAAAATAATTCTGGCCCAGTGGTCTGCAAGTAGGGCAAATTTTCTTAGGAATGCTTCCTTTCTTGCACACCAATCTAGTTTTTGCTCAGGTTTTCGGTTATGATTTATAATCGGAACAGTCTTGTCTGTCAATTTGCAAGGATTTTTCAAAGGAAATTCACTTAAATATTTTGTAGATTAGCAAAATTGAGATTCGTATGACTGTCTAAATTGTAGTGCAGTATTGACAATACAAGGGTGGGCATAGTTTAGTACAAACTATGGAATAAAAATACCCATTGCCTTTGGAAAATCCATGCAAAGTGACAGACAAGTAAAGTGCTACTGTTCCAACTATGAAGCATAAACCCAAAATCTAAACAAGAACTGGATTGGTACACAAGAAAGCAATTCCAAAGGAAATTTGCTAGACTTGCGGACTACTATGCAAGCTTTTCTTTTGTTTTCAGTTTAGTCAAAGCAAGTTAAAAAAACATGATTAGCAAATATTTTAATGATTTAGCCATGCAATGAATGGGTTTTAAAGTTTTAAAATAATAGTCCTTAAATAATAGGTACGAGAAATACACTATGATATACATGCTTCATGACATCAGCTGATATTTTGAACCAAAATGAGAAGCCAGAAATAAGAGGGAAGTCCCAACATGTTACTTCTTTTTGGTTTTCATATAATTTTTATACAATTTACTTTATAAAATAAATATAAAAAAAGAAATGATAACATTTTTGTACATAAATAATGGCAACAATTGGATGGTGAGTAGGTAAGGGACCTTTTGCAAGATACGTAAGACCCCAGATATCTGATGATATCTTGTGATATCTGTTGTTCAAATCAATAGTTTATATTACCCCAGCCAGGATATTCCTGGAGGCAGATTGAAGGACAAAGGGCACTGATAGGGGCTAAGTGTGTAAAACACTCCTAACTTACCAACTACATTTTGTGATATTATTTCTTGATATGATATATTATTTCAAGTTAAATGTTATCTCTAAAATAGTCCATTTTTCTGTTTAAAATAAGTAATTTTTTTATCGTTAAATTTAGCAAAGCCTATTAAAGACAAATCACATAAAAAACAGAATTAATGTAGAAGAGATTAAAACAAAATACAATAAACAAGAGAAACAAACCTTGGAATAACACTTTCTGGTTCCTGAAATTGCACAGTTTCTAAATCAGCATTCGAGGATGACAAATCAGGTTCACAACCTAATAAAACATAAAGTAAGCTCATGCAACAATTAAACACATTGAATCAAATCAAGTAAATGTACAACAAGCAATTTATGAGAAAAAAATATATTTTACATTTTTCAGATTAACCGCAAATAAGCGAGATTTGAAACACCTAAAAATATATATGTCATGGGTAAGACTTAAGCTATGTTCACACACAAGTTAAGCCTATGTTAAATGTAAGTTACAGAAACTTGGAGGTGGAAATTATGAAAAGAGGTATGACACTGTTTAACTTTTCAAAGCAATGGGCATTTGACAGGACAAAAATGGCTATCATGGAAGCAGGGTAAGCAACTGTGTATCTCTAAAATTTGCTAAATACATGGCAAAGTACCATATAAATACCAAAATCCTTGCTTCACAGGCCTGCTAGGCAGGCCTGTGAAGCGAGGAGATGGAAATTTACTAAATATGTGGCAAAGTGTCATGTAACGACAAATAATAATAAAACAACAAATAATACGAAACAACAAAAGCCCGAGGGGCCGACTCTGTAAAGCAGTTACAAGCTGAAAGCCAGTATTTGTTCTTAAAAACTGTACTTCATATTTTTTAAAATACTTCTTGTTTTGTAAATGATAATTTCTTTAAATAAAAATTGTTGCAATAAGTAATGGTGGTTTTATTGTCCCATACAATATAACAGAGGGAGTCCCTTACCATTGTTTGACCTCATAAATTTAAAGAGGGGTGCAGTAGCCAAAAGGTTAAGAACTACTGTTCTAGGGCACGACAAGAAGTTTTAAAACCCAGCGTAAAATGTAAACACTAACTTGATATATAATTTTAAATCATAATTATTACCCATTTATGTATTGTTTGTTGCTACAATGTATTTATTTATGGATTTGTCAGATGGTTCAATTGAAATTAACATAAAATAATCCAAATAAACAAGACAAAATTATAATTGGTTGAAATTATTTACGAGCATTATCAGTTTATTCCTAAATTAATTTCGTTTTGTTAACTTACAAGTTTGTAATGACAATATATAACTAAAATAATATAAAAATAAAATAAATATATATAATATAATATAATATACGTATAATACTATATATAATGTATTTTTACAGCATTCACATGAAACCAATGAATTATCAATACAACCACCCTTAGTGTTCAGTGCCAAAACTAATGTACATAGTATTATACTGGAGCAGCCATATGAAATGATTAACCATCAGTAGGTTTTGTTAAGCACGTTGTACATGCTTAACAAAACCTAGTGTACACTAGGGTAAGAACTATGTTTGGGCACGTCCTCGATCCTACTCCAAACTGCCATATACTGTGGCAGTATAAACACACTGTAGTGTGTTTTGTAATGAATTTCGGGCAAGAAGAGTTTTACTCTAAACTGTACATTATACTTCTCCGTTTTACTGAGTAAAGAAAGGTAAAATAAAATTCTGCCCAGAAATCACTCTTATCAAATGTTATAACAATTATTTGTGAGCCGATGTATTTTTACAAAATTAAATAAAAAAAACTATTAATGCTGTAATAAACAATCAGTAATACATTTTTAAGTCTTATTTTTTACTCCACTTTTCGTTCAAATTATGAAATTATTAAGTGGAATTTAAGCCAATAGTTAAAGTTTTATTAATATGTACTATCGTTAATAAAAGAAAGAATCAATAGATCTCTTGTTTCAGTAATCACAACGCCTTATATCGCCCTAAATTGGATTCACTAGTCTCAACAGAAAGCTGATATATGTACGTAATTAATTTGAACAATTATTGTTTAAAACTAACAATTGGCACAGTGATGTTTTACTACAGAGTGCAGATTAATAAAATTATAACTGTTAACTCAAATTTTATGTAATACTTTTATCATTTGATCAAAAAGTAAGGTAAACAAAACTTGGTTTTTTACTGCAAAGCAACTCAATTAAACAATGAATTGAACAAAAACTGTTTGTATATTGAAAATGATTATTATTTATTATGTTTAGCTAGGAAGGTCCCAGGAAGGTTATTCTAACTTTTTACCCATGTTATGTTTGCATACGCATCTAATTTAGAAGTTTACTCTACTTTACCCTGGATTACTCCAAAATGAAAAATTTTAGTGCAAAGAAGAAAAGTGCAGAATAGAGTAGTGTACTCCAGTTCATGTGCCGAACAAACTTCATCATATTATAAACATATAATATAAAAATGGTAGGACTTTTTACAGCTCAAAAATAAAAATTATGAAATAAAACAAAACACGAAACACTGAATACGGATCATACAAGGTATCAGGCAGTAAAAGCAGTAAGTAAAGCATGAAGGTGCAATATCACAGAGCACATATAATTATAACAACTATTAATTAACAATAATTGTAAATAATAATGAGTTAATTAATGCAACTTAAACCCAAATCGTAAATTCAATCAGGGAACAAGTGTCGCTAACATGTTAAGTGTAAAAGCTGGTGCTAAAATGTAAAAACCAACAAAAATAATGGACTTTTTTTGCATCGATTGCTAATAGGAAAAGGGACACAAGTACAACAAAAACAACTTATCTAGCCTTAATTTTTATCAATGTAAATTCTTAAAAGACTTGGTCAATAGTAAAATTGTCTTGGTCAATAGTGAAATTGTCTAGGTCATCAGGAAAATTAATTAGGACATCAGTAAAATTGTGTTGGTCAATAGTAAATTGTCTTGTTTAGTTGAGGGCACCATGTGACCATGTACACATGATGCAACACAGTAAAGCATGAAGGTGCAATATCACAGCATTCAGAATCAATTACAACTAGCACTGAAGTTGCCTTTGAGAAAACATCCAAATGGCACAAACTCTATTCTGAAACTGATCATGTAACAAACCAATCAAATTTTAAAAACCACAGAGTCAGATAAATTATAATATTCAAGCCCAAAATACAGTTGACCCAACCAGACGCTTTAATTACTTCCAAAATAATACGCAAGTGTTTCTGAACTTACTTGAATAACCCAGAATTCATATTAGTTAAATAAAAATAATAATGAAGCAATTGAATTTTATAGAAAATTAAAATAATTATTACCAGCAACTATTGGTGTGACAGTAGGTTTCAGTTCATCTTCTAGACCAGCTAAATCATTCTGTTCTCTTGCTAAGAAGTCAGCAGCTGGGTCTACTTCATTATCAATAAAATTATCTCCAAAATTGTCCATTTCCTAAGGAAAATTTTGACCAAAATACACTACCTATAACATTTGAAATAAGAAATAAAAGAACAGGCTTTATTGAATAAATATATTGTTTTCATTGGCAGAAACATTAGATTCTGATACAAATCCTTAAAGGGAAGCAAGATAACATAGGATACATCTCTTACATATCAAATATTTTTCATATCACAACAGATATTACTAACTCTCAAAATTTAGTTGTATCAAATCTCATTAGAATGCAGCTGTTTAAAAAAATACCCTTGAACATTTTAAATCAATTATCAATGACATTTAATGGGTGGCGTCACAGATGTAGGTTATTTAGATTAGGAAACTTATGGGTATGATTTTTACCAATAAGTTTACTAATAAGTCTTTCTGATGTCTGAAAATTGAAAATTTAATATCTATATAGAGAAAATATGTAAAAACTTATGTGCTAGAGGTAAAGTAATATATAAACCAAGTACAGGGGGCCCTACGACTGCATGATGTTAAGACAGATTATACTATGCTCCAATACTATACCCCAATGATTAATCATTGTAGGTAAATGATCAGCAAAACTCCCACAGGGGGCCCTGAGACTGCATGATTAATTTAATAAGGACCTAATTAATTGGTAAAATACACAACTCATACCCATATAAAATACGGGCATAAGGTCCATAATAATAATATAGCACAAAAAATATATGTTTCGTCAACTTCTTGGGGACCTCTAACTGCCAGGGGCTGCTGGCCCTTGCAGGCCCATAAATACGCCTCTAGCTGCACCCATTAAAAAATTTGAGCCAACCCTCTCGTCAACAAATTGTGAACTATATGCCATGTCTGACAAATATTGCATTTGTTCCCCTACTTGCTTTATATATTATTTCAGCAAGAGGAAATATTTGTGCGTTAAAGCAATGGATTGAAAGTATCCAGAGTGTAAACAACCTATGAAGACAAGGGGATAGTGTCATGGCACAGGGTTAAGAGCGAGGACTATATTATCAAAATTTTACTAATATTAAACAATTCCTATGTGCACACAATATCTTTAATACAATAAGGTTCTTGCACCGTATTTGTTAAGCCGATCGAGTGAGATTACGTGATAACTGTCTTTTATGGTGAAGGTTCACTTTTGGTTTTAAGGAAGTTTAAAACTAAAAGTATATTTAATTGTATTGTGATTTCTTGGCTCAATAATAAAGTTTCATTAAAAACATAATATTTCAAAAGTTATATGATGAATATAACTTATATCATGAATATTAGGTTGCTATATGCCACTTAATTCTTTGTTCCTATTATATTCTTCAGACTGTCCCCACACTCAGATCTAATGATCTTGGTTCTTGATAAATTAATATGAGTATCAAAACTTTTTATACATTGGTAATTTTTCATACTTTTCTGTGTATTTTTTTTTTTTTTGGATTTATTTATCAATAAATAAAGGAATTTTGAAATTTAAAAATGGTAATATTTAAGTGAAATAAAAGTTTGACGAGAAGGTTATCTGTTAAATAAGATCGCCTCTGAAGGGACGATCATTTAGATTCCATCTCCCTTGTTCTATCGTGTCCTATTGGATTCCCTCCGCATGGTTCATACAGCTAATATTACCATAATTTGATATCGTACTTAATACGATCCATGGATTTAGAAGTGTAGGTGAACGTACTAAATATAATCATCAACAGACTAGCTTTTCTGTCGTCAGAAATCTTCCTTCTATATGGATAGCCTAAAGGTGAGTAAAGTATACGTCAATTTTACTGCAAATAATGTCATTGACTAAATGTATTATAAGAAAAAATTACAGCTATATAATATGACAATGGCTAGATTGAAGATCAAAGCTTAGGCGAGCAGGTTTTTGGAGCATACAACAATAGAGCGAATACTTGATTTGAAAATACTTACATTTTATTTAAATCGTTATAAAAAAAAAGCCCTCTAATTACTCGTATATAAAAGAACTTTGCTTAACTATTACACTAGTAAGTATTTTTAAAAATAACAATAAAAAATAATTGAGAAATACTTACTTAAAAAAATTTACTGTTGAATCAATATTCCGACGGGGTGTTATCATTAGAGTCGGTTTTTAAATTTTGAATCTGATAAGTATTTTTATTTTTTAGTTTAACCCAGGTTTATTTAAACTGCCGAAGAGCGTTTGTGTTAAGCATGTCTTGTTTGAATTCTATGTCCCAAAAAAATAACTTATAAGCTGTTTTAATTAATTATATCTAAAATTTTCTTTAAGCGATGTCTATAAACAGTTAGTCAAGTAGTAAATAATAGTCAAATAGCAAACAGTAAGTCAGGCGTCAAGTCGAATTTCCTTCAAAGAGCTTGCTTAACATTTCTTGCTTAACATTTCTCGCATAGAGATATATACTAGAGAGGGCATAGCTTATCTCATTACATCAAGAGGCCTGAAACATCATTTTGGGGCTCTGTGTAACCTCATTGAAACCTCTCCCAAAAAGTAAATTAAGGTTATAATAAATCAATTGTTTTCGGCTTCCCGCACATTCTTTGTGTTTTGAATGGTATTTTAAACTTTCTACAATATAAGTTGTTGAATTTTTGTTCTTTTAATTAGATTATATTGATAGCCAAAGGTGGTTAGGTTACTTTGAAGATGTTTAAAAATTAAACCAATAGGACCCCTCTAGTAATATATCTCTATGATTTCTCGTTTAAGTTTTCAGTTTATACTTCACAATATCAGCTGTAGCATTAATACTTGTTTTTAATTATCTTTGATTTCTCATAGAAAAAGCTAATTTTTATCCTAGAGTGCCTATATAACATGTTATATTATGATATATTATATAGGCACTCTAGTTTTCCCATAGGTTTTACAAACCTATGATTACTGCTCACTCTTACAATTCCAGCTCTACCCAACATTATGCTAACGAATAAAGCTCAATTTATACTACCTTTTAAAATGTTTTAACTCATTTCCTGTAATAAATATCTAACAAGTTAAAATTATCCTATTCGGACTGAGAAAAATGAATCGAAAACTTTGGCAACATATGCATTAATGAGCAATCATGCAATCATTCCAAAGATAATTTTTCCAGCCTCCGTTGGGCGAATAAAAGAAATGCATTTTGAATATACCTACTTATTCAGCAGTAGTTATGGAGTAGTAATCAATAACTAAAGAAGTACTCTTAATACTGAATACTTATTAATACTGAATTCAAGTAGTACTTATTCAGTACGATTATTTAGTACTTACTTATTTACACTTATTCAGTACGATTATTTAGTACTTACTTATTTACACTTATTCAGTACGATTATTTATACTTACTTATACACTTATTCAGTACGATTATTTAACTTACGGAAAAAATCGGGTACGGAGTACCTCGGAATTTTTTAAATTACATTCGCTTCGCTACGCTCATCCTTTCTGTTTTGAACTCGCTTCGGTCGTACTCAGAATATACATTTCGCTAAATTTATAAAGCAGCATGTCTTTGGACTCGCTTCCTTCGTCTACTGATAGTAAATGCATCCGTTTCATTCTCAGTGGTAACCCATACAGCACTGACCAGGCGTAAACTTTTTTTGATTAAACTGAGCGGCCAATTAAACTTTTTTTGATTAAACTGAGCGGCCAATTAACCTTTTTTTTCGTGTGCACTACTTAACTTAGTATATTATTTTTCCAAGTGATATTTGTTTTTTCCCCTTCAAATATTAATTGCAATTAGTAATTTAACAACTTCGACCAAAAATTTTTGAATATAATAAAAGCAATCGTAATTTAAAATTATATTTAAGGCAATACACTGTGGTATGTTCTTCAAAATCTTAATAAAACATGTGGTTTACCTTTAATATACTTTCTCTTTTTCTTTAACTAAATTATTCTAACAATTATTTTACACAATTTAATACAAAATCATTAAATTATTACGTACATATTAAAGTACGAAAACACAAAAAAAGTAACACTCACCAAATGTTATCAGGGTTGCCAATAAAATTAAGTAAAAACAGTTAAAGAACGTACATCCTAAACGGCTCATGCGCAGTAATTCAAATTTTGAGCCATCTATCAAGTGATCTCGCATGTCTGAATTTTTTTTACTCAGGTTAGTATAGCAGTTTTCCTACTTGGTTTATATATTACTTTAACACACACACACACACACACACACACACACCACAACACACACACATATATATATATATATATATTATATATATATATATATATATATTATATATATATATATATATATATATATATATATATATATATATGTATGTATGTATGTATGTATATATGTGTGTGTGTATTTCTAGACACTTTCGTGTAAATACGCTATCTTTCGAACGGGTTAATATTTGTTAATCAAACTTGGTACAAAAAAAAAAATATATATATATATATATCTGAAATAAGTGCAAATACTGCTGTGCTGAGCTGATATTGGAATGATGACTATAATTTTGTATAAGCGCATTTCCTTTGAAACATAGGAACAATGTAGTAATTCAGTTGCTTAAATTATGAAGCATAAACCTTATTTCACACATGAACAAAGAGACTAATACTATAGTCCCTTTATTTTTTATATATAGTACAGTCCCTTTGCTCTTGAAGGATGTTTAAATGAGGTTACACAGAGCCCTAAAATGAGATTTTAAGGTCTCAACTTAGTCTCAACGTATTGAGATTGGCTATGTCCCCTCTAGTAATATATCTCTATGCTGGCAATGAATCCTCTACTTTTATTTTACTCCATGACTCCTGGACCCCTTCTGGTCTAGTGTTGTGATTTTGGAGAAGAATTTTAATTTTGGTTCTTGTTCACTGAATTTAGGACTTACAATTATTTTTTAAACCATGCGCTTTAGTGTGTAATTAATTCTTATTGGATTTATATTTCGCTTTTGAGAAACAGTAAAGTATATAAGGTAAAATGAAGGACTGTAAAAATCGATAAAGTACGATGCCATATTCTCAATAAAACTTTTACTGGAAAATACTTCGACAACATCTGTAAGTTCATCATATTTTTATGTCAAAACGATCTACTATGAGGTCTATCAGTAAGTTTGATAGATCTCATGTCTGATCTATAATTTATTTATGTTTTTTGTTTCAATTTGTCAACTTCTTTGATATGAATTTCTGAGAGCATTTCTATACTTTGTCCCGTGTATCTTGACTCCTCCTGTATATCTCTAATTATAAATTTGTGCTTTGAACTTTAAAATTACTTTTCTGTAAGACTGTAGATATGTGCCTAATGAGTTTCACTAATCAATGACTTGTCACTTTCAATGTAAAGATGAATCGTCTATAATGTATTATGCTTGTGTAGGTTTGGAGCAGTCACTATCCCCCAAAGGTTTAGATATTACCCAAGTAATAGGTATAAAGAAAGGGATCTAGGTCTTTAGTCAATCTTTTGGCAGTTTGCATGTAACTGAAATAAGTTTCATTAGCGTAAAATATTTAGGTCTTCTGGTGGTGACCATGTCATTGTAGATGAAGAATCCGATGTTTTGCTTCCACTGTGGGAGGCATCTTCAGGGATGTAGGACATCATCTACATTGATGCAGTCACCACCAGGAGACCTAAATAAAATAAAATAAAATGCCCGTTTTAGGGCCTTTCGGCCCATCAGGGTATTCACCCTGCGGGAACCACCTCAGGTGGGTTGCATCTACTACACTCTAAGAATTAATTAAAGTTGGCGAAATCATTTTAATACAAACACTATTCATAAAATCTTAGAGCATAGCCCGGGCTGTGAACCCTGGACCTCTGGTGCTGAAATCGAACGCCTTTACGATCACGGCCACGGAGGCAGACAGGAGACCTAAATATTCATGACAATAACCGCGGAAGTCTATGCAGCTTATTACATTAGCGTAGCCATGTGGCAACATGGATCCAGAAAAAAGTTGAAAAAATGCTATGTGTATAAATTTTAACGTGTGCACAGCATACTAAATCTGGGCATGCTAAATCTATTATTTCCCTAGTTCAATGCAAAACAGATATGCTAGAACTAGGGAGATGGGATCTAGATCGATCCCCTTATTTGCAGATGTACCTTCAGGCGATGTTTTTGAAATAGCCGAAGTATTTAAAATATAACCTTCTTGAGGAACTATTGTTTCACTTAAATATTACTGTTTTTCATCAAATAATTTTTCAAATATTATTTTTTTTAGTTTAAATTTATCATGATGCAAATAAATCACAATTTTAATTAAATATATTTTTGTTTAGAACTTCCATATAACCTAAGTGAACCCTCACAATAAAAGACGCCATGTTTTTGCAGGATCAATTTTGACGTTATCTGACTCAATTGACTAAACACACAACTTAACACCTTACTTTTTGCTCAAATTATAAAATTATTGTTTGGAATTTGAGCCAATAAGGAATCAAAGTACATAAGGATCAAAGTAAAATTTTGTCGGTATGGTCCCCTAATAAGTGTTGTAGTCGGGATTTGTCTTTAGACCCTTATACTTTCTCATTGATAAATGACAGTTGATGTGCAAAATCTCATTGTAAAGATGAGAGGGAAAGGAGGAAACCTTTAACCTTACCCTTGAGAACAGCAACAGGTTGGTCTATTTCAGCTGTTTATTAACAGCCATCATTTAGATTTTTTAAAGTTAAATTTTCAGATGTCCAAAAAACGGAAAAACCTAGATATTTTATGTTATTTATTATGTTTATTTTAGAACAATTTAAGGTAAAGAATCCATTTAAAGTCAGAGGATATTGTTTATGTTGTGTGTTTTGTGAACTTTAAGACTATTTTGAAATCCAGTGTGGGTTATTTATTTTGAAATCCATCCAATTAGTTTTCTTTAACTATTAATAGTTGTGTTTTTATTAGACCTCCGTTATACATTTGATTTCCTAACAAAAATATAAATGTATAATTGTTTTAGGACAATCTATTAGCTGGTAAAATGGTGAAACCATCATCTATGGTTGCCAGCATTGTTGGATCAGCAGATTGTCGCGACTGTCTTGGTCAGCCACCTCCTCATTTCGGATTACCACCTCCTCCCAGGCCACCTTACCTTCATGATCTGACTGATTGTTCACAGGCTCAGTTTATAGACATGAAATCATGTAGTGCAGTACCAGTGTGTATTTTGTTATTTATTTGAATTAGTTTTCTCTGTGTTATGACATTTTGTATATTTATACAAGCTTACAATTTAACTAAAATGATTTAATATTATTCATATTTATTCATTTTAATATTATGTATGTGTTTACATACTATTATTAATAAGCATATGATCTATAACCTTTCCATTCTTCTTTTAAACTAGAACAAAAATTTTGTATTTTTATATGTTAATTATTATAATACACCCTTGTTATAACATAATTACATCAGATATAAATTATTTAGAATTAGTTAATATGTTAGTCAAATATTTGATTAACAGCATATTTTGAAATTCCCTTAATAAGAGTTAAAACAATTTCACTACAAATCAAATTTTTTTTAACATTTCAACATGACCACAAAATTTTTAAAAATTGTGAGCTACAAATGTCACAAGTTCTAGTTGTCATTATTTATTATTGATTTTATTATATTATTTTGTCATGAGTTTTTGATGCCATGGATGACTTGTATTTTATGATACTAGTTTATTTTGGCACAGCCTGTTATGTTTATACTGTGCTTTGTTTGTTCAGGTGATAGATGCTGAATATCACAGCTCGCCAGCTCTTCCTTCTCTCGGCCTAATTGCTATTTGTTCCATTCTATTACTCATCTTTATATCTACACTAATCACTTTGTTATGGAAGTAAGTTACTTTGCCAGTTTAGAGTTTTAAATAATTATAGTTTAGTATTTATAAACTTAAATATCTTTCCTTGTTATATTAATAACGGTTATAATTATCCCAAAGATTATACAATGCATGACACTAATGCCTAGTGGGCAAAATTTGGGAGGGGGGGCAAAATTTACACATCTACAAGGGAATTCCACTAAAATCTACTTTGTCAGAGAGAACAACATTTACATTAAATACATGGGCTGCGTCCCCCCTGGCTACACCCATTTAAGGAATGATAATGTAATAACAATCCATAATAATATTTAGCATTATTTAATATATACAAAAAGTTAACTAAGTTTGGGGTGTAGTCTTAGCTGGTCTGATAGATTAAATCTAAATGTTAAATCATCGGCATATGGTAGACAAATTATTGAACCTTTATTCTCTTTTCATGAGTTCTGTAATCATGATGTTCATATCTTGTAAGGATTAATTATAAACGGCTAAGCAACTCAGCTTTAAAAAACCCTATTTATCCTTTCATTTTCAAAATTGATGTGAATGAAGAATTATAAATAATGAAAAGAAAAGTTCCCAAAGAATAACACTTTATTGGCTTTAAATGAATAAATATTTAAATAACTCTTCTTCGCCTTTGCAAATCTGGTTTTGCCCTGATGATGGCCTCTAGCTGGGTTGAAGGTGCTTTCCCAATAAAGTTTTATTCTGTGGAGAGACTTTTCTTTTAATTTCATTTAATCTAGCCTTATTCATTCCCATTTTTCCTTTGAGTTGTTTATCACAAGTATGCACATGTTTATTCTCTAGACACAAGAAGAAAATCCAGAATTTTTCACCTTGCAAATCATCACCACAGAGTAGATGTGATGCTGGTCATGGTAACAGTGTTATATATGAAGATTTGACTAATATGTGCCCTCGCCAGTTACCTCAGCAAACTGTTCCGGTAATTACTTTATATATTTGAGCCAACTTTAAGTTGTAAAGTTTGTATTATATTTTATTTTTAACCCCTCTAATTAATTGTCTCATTGTAGCCTAATCAACAAAAAAATATCTTATTGATGTTTCTTTAATTAGTTGCAATTTTAATTAGTTATACAAGTAACATACCCTGAAGTTTGCACAATAAGGCAAACTTTTATTTCTCTAGTCAATTTAAGAAATGTTTACTTTTAGCAATATATTGATCTGATAATGTTTTACTGCCTGGTTCCAAAATGCTGGTTTAATATGGGCTAGAAAAATGTTTCAATTTGTAAAGATCATAATTCAAATGAGGAAGATGCATAAATTTTAACCTATAGTTTTTTTTGTTTTGTTAGTTTATCAAGGTAAGAAAAAATGTATTTAAAAAAAATGAAAATATTAAGTGTACAAATTTTTATAACCAATAAAAAAAAATATTTAAAAAAGTAAGGTTCGCGGCAAAAAGCTATTACGTCACTTGGGTTGTTGAGTTGATTGGTTCATTTCAAATCTCAAGGTCAATGCTCCAAAGTAACAAATGTTCAAAAACTCTTTTTTAGTTATACCAGTTTTCATTGTATTAAGAGTTATTTTTAAGCCTGCAATGCTCAAAATTTCCATACTAACCTGAATCTAAAATGTTTTAGGCAAAGCTGTTCGGATATCGGTAAAAAAAAATGTTTTACTTGTTTGTTGTTTATCTTTCGTTTCATTCAAATTATGATATTATCATTTAGAATTGGGGTAAATCGTTATTATTTTTAGTCTGCACTATCTTTTGTAAAAAATGACATGATAATTATTAGTTTTAAATTATTTTTGTTCAAATTAAGTACATACATTTATCATCTTACAGTTGGGACGAGTGAATCCGATTTCGAGCTGTATTCGGCTCGAAAATAGGCATCAAAAGCTCTATTGATGCCTTATTTATTAAAGTTAGTACATATTAATTAAAGAATAACTATTTCCTCAAATTCTATGTAATAATTTCATAAACTAAATAAAAAGTAGGGTGAACAACATACTCTTGAAAATTTATCACTGATAGTTTATTATGTGCACAAAACATTTTAAAACCCAAAATTACCACTAATATTTCGTTTTAATAATTTAAAATAGCATAAATTGAATCATAATAATGTTAAAATATCTAACAAGTAATTAGAGGAAGATATGAGCAAATGTTTAGCTAAGAACTGAAGAAACTTCTTTTATTATTGCTGTTTTAAAAAACACAATCGATCTCCAACCGTTTTCCCACAAGGTCAAATTTAATATTTTTAAAAATTATTTGATGTTTCATCATAAAATTGTTAATAGCTCCTGAACTGGTTTACCTAAAAATTGGTCACGTTAAAAAGCTGAGTAAATTTCCTAAAGGGCGAACTTTCAACTTGGGCAAATATTTTACCAAAATTAATTTTTTTTGGTAGGGCACTTGTGGTGAGCACAATTTTAGCCAAGAAAGGAAAAACTTCTCATATTATTTACCGTTTAAGAAAACTTATTGTCATACATTTAATAGTAAAAATTTTAAGCTAATGTTACTAGAAGTTATTGTGGGTTAATGACGTCATAAAAAAAAGATTTTCCTTAATGCATCAATATAATAATGTGGTGCATCAATAATGTGGTAAATGCATCAATATCATTCTCAGTGGTCACCCATACAGCACTGACCACGCTCAGTGCTCCCTAATTTTTATGATCCAACAAAAATCATGGATATACTTTTTGTATTGTAACAAAACTTATTTATTAGGTAATAGTACACACTTGTACCAAATTCAACTTAATCGAACCATTTAAATTTTTTTACAATTTTTTATAAACGTACACAAGTCATTCAATAAAAATTGAACTAATGCTGATAATGAGATGAAACTTGGCACATATGTTAGTCTTATACATAGTCACATGCATGCCAAATCTCATTTCGATCGCATAATTTTTCTGCGTTTTTTGATGTTTTAAAATGTTTGCTAAGACGTTATTGTGGGTTATGTAAAAATTATTTCAATGAAGTCATGTAAAAATTATTTTCCGAATACACAACTACAGCAGTAGACTGATTTTTGTACAAAATTTCAACTCTCTAGCATAAATACACTGGGCGCTACGATGATAAAGACACTCACATACAAACAGACAACAGGGGAAAACCACTCAGGAGGCCTTAAAAACCCCTGAAACGGATAAATCCGGTTTCATCCCAGTTTCGGATTTTTTTGCAAACTCAATACTTTTCCTATATACCTACGGTATAAATGAGGAAATGTAATAAAGGTTGCAGTTGAACCTTGTTTCACGTTGTGAAAACTGGTTGAGGGTTGAGTTAGTACAAATTGTAGAGATGAGATGGAAGCATATGGGCAACTAACTAAAATATGGGCATAATTACGCACTAGGCGGCACTAGTTGTAATCTGAAGGCAGGAAACATCTTGAAAATATATCAGGCAAAAAATATACTTACAAACGATTATTTGTTTGAGTATTTTGTTAAAAAAATTTTTTTATTAATTTATTTTTTATTGTTAAAAATTAACAATGTCCAAATGCAGTTCGCAATTGCAAATTTTTATTAAGGCTCCACAACAATTTTATGAGATATAACAATTTTATTTTATAACCAAATGCTATGATCCTTTAATGACATGAAACATTTTTATCATTACTAATTATTCAAGAAAATGTTTTATTAATCAATTTTATTTTATAATAAAATGCCATAGCAAAAATATATATATTTTTACATATGTTTTTTAGCCTTTAATAACATTTAATATTTTTATCATTACTCTTTATTCAGGAAAATATTTTATTTTATTGTAGGCTTTGAGTATACTACTTTCTTTTTATCTCTGAGACACTGTGTCCAGAGATTATTGGGGATTATGCATTTACGCTAATCCAATCATTTATATTCATAAATTTAATATTTTGTTGTTTTTCAGATGGTAGACATGAAGAATCCATCAGTTGACATCCCATTTCATCTTTCTCTATTTGCTTGCACCCCCAAACCTCCGACCAATGGTTTTGTGCCTCAAGATCCTTACAATCCAATCTATGAGGAGTTATCCTATGGTATGTTTTTTATTTGATTCTCAATGATGTCAGTAAAGCTTTGAAATATGAATTGACATTTTTAAAATAATAAAAAAAAATGCTATATAGATAAATAACTATATTCAGGGTATCCCTAGATGGATTTAACGATATGTGTTATTGACAAAAAATTTCACTTAACCAAAAAAAGTCATTCTTGAATAAAAGCTCCTGCACGTTTTCAAACTAAGATATTTAACTAACTGAGATATTTAACTAACTGAGATATTTTAATTACAAAATATCCTCAATTGGAAGTTGTAGGGAGAGGGGGGTAAATTTGGAAAATTTTAATTTTTTAATGGAAAAATTGTCTCAGAGGGAGCATTGATTGAAAATTATGAGCACTACTCACGCTCAATGCTGCTTAACTTTTATGATCGAAGAAAAATCATGGATATTCTTAATGTAATTAAACGAAACTTATGTAAGTCTTATGCATGTCTACATGCGTCTAAATCTCAATCCAATCGCATCAAAATTTTAACTAAGTCATTATTTCGGGTTATCGGACATCATAAAAACATTATTTTCCTAATAGAACAACTACAGCTATAGACTGATTTTTATACAAAATTTCAACTCTCTAACATATATACACTAGAAGCTACGATGATAATAGACAAATAAACACACGACTTTGTAAAAACCACTCAGGAGGTCTTAAAAACACCTGAAACAGATAATGTCGGTGTCATCCCAGTTTCGGATTTTTTTGCAAACAAAATACTTGTGTATAAATGTGGGAAAGTAAAAAGTTACCTATAGCTTTATTGTATTTATGCAATGAAGCCTTTTTATATCCATTCCTTGGGAGAAGATGTTTAGAGGTCAATAGCAAGTTGTCGGAAAAACCTTACTCACTGCCTCATTACTTACCAGGTAACAGGAATATCTTATTCCCCGAAAATGAGTGTAGCGAATCCGATGTGACGAGGAAAAGTTTCGAGGTATCCCGTAACTGATTCTTAGATTTAATCTAAATATCCAGTAAATTGTTAGCAAGTTTAAGTTGCACTTATTTTGAATAATTTTTTCGCCATAATTATTTTTTCTGCAAATTGTCCCTGTGTATTTTTTGCGAGTATTTTATTTGTGTCTTATTTTTCCTGTATTTTTTTCCTTTGTACTTTTTTCCTAGATTCATATTTTCCAATAAAAGATGCAGTTTTGTGTCTACTTAACATATATTATAATAAATGTATGGCAAATGGTTAGATATTCATTGGCATAAAAAAACACAAATAAAAGAATGCTGGGGACAAACTTTGAAACTACATGAAAAGAAATTTTACAATACCAGATTGCAGTATGGACTAAAGTTCTCTTTTCCTCTTCTTATATATCTGTCTCTCTCAAGAAATCTTATATATCGGTCTCTTTTAAGATATATATCAAATAAATTGTATTTTTATTCTCTACTACTTAAAAAAGGGTTTTCAAACTTTGGTAATCTCTTTGTGATCTCACCTATCTTCATATGTTCTTAAAGCATGTGTAGACATAGTTCTATAACTATATTTGGTTACTCATTGGCTAATGAAATTTTACTCTATTTACTGTGTGGATCTTCTCTTAAAAAAAATGACCAAATTAAACATTACTTTCAAGAATCTGTACTAATAAAAACTTACCTTTCTGTCCAAATATGTTTTTAAGAACAATCTACACTTTGTTAAAGAAACTTGGTAGAATTATTGTTATTAAACTTAACACCTTACTGTAATTATTATTATTATTCTTTATTGGTTAAGTGACTTGATAAATAAGTATATAACAAGTCAAATAATACACAAATAATTAAATAAAAAACATAACGCACAACTACATAGCTAACAATATAAAAAATCACAATATATAATATAGAATTAAATTATGCAATAAAATCCTGCAATGAATAATATGCTTTTTCTATCAAAAATTGTTTTGTTTCTTTAATAAAGGAATGGTATTAAATCTGTTACCATTTAATTAAATTAATCTGTTACCATTAAATTTAATTAATGTAATCTTTCTTTACAGTATTTTTTTTACATTTCCTCATTTATACCGTAGGTCTATTGGAAAAGTAATGTGTTAGCAAAAAACCCAAAACCAGGATGCCATCTGAATTATCTGTTTCAGACGTTTTTAATGCCTCCTTAGTAGTTAGACAAAGTTGTCTGTCTTTATGTAGCACAATGTGTGTCTGTTACCATCGGAGCTCCCAGAGTATTTATGCTGGAATTGAAACTTTGTTCAAAAATCACTTTGTATAATCTTTAGGTGTAGTTATCCGGAAAATCATGTTGTACTATCCGGAAAATCAATTTTTATGGCGTCATTGACCCGCGCAATAATGACTGAGCTAAAATTATGAAAAATCATAAAATGTGGAAAAATTGTGTGATCAATTTGAGATTTGGCACGCATGTAGCCATGTATAAGACTAACATGTGTGCTATGTTTCATCTCATCATCAGCATTAGTTCAATTTTTATCGAAATTACTTGTGTACTTTTTTAAAAAATTGTAAAAAAGTTGGAAAATAATCTGATTAAGGTTAAATTTGGTAAAAGTGTATATCTTATCGTAATAAATAAGTACGCTAAGTTTTTTTTCAATACAACAAGTGTATCCTTATTTTTGTGAGATAATAAAAGTTAAGTAGCGTCGAGTGTGGTCAGTGCCTGGATGTGTGACCGCTGGGGAAAAAAATTTATTTACTATCTAAGGATGAGCGAAGCGAGTCCAACGTTGGGAGGTTGAGCATAGCAGGTATGAGTGGGGTACCCTATACTCAATTTTTTTTATAATTGCCACCAAAATTTTGTTTATTAAAGATATTTTTTAGTTATTTATTCTTTATAAAGGATTACTTTTTTTGTTTTATTGGTTGTTTTTATTCCTATTGTAGTTATCTATGTTACAAACATTAGTTTGTAAACTGAAAACCTCTGAATAAAGAAAACGTCTATCAATGACAACGGACAAATAGTCCTTTGATTTATTAACCGACACTCCCTTCCTGATTTAAGTTAAGAATAATTAATAAATTCTAATCCAGAAGTAATAATAAAGTAAAATGAAAAATTATTGTTATTTAATAATGTATAAAATGTGAGGTAGATCCGTTTGTAGAGGAGACTTGAGACAAGTGAGAGAGGTGGGGGGATATACTGGTAGTCCTACAAAGAGACTAAAACTATTAGAGGGAGGATACAACAGCTCTATCATCCTTGGGTAGCTAGGTGCCGTAAGGGTACATTGGTGACGTCATTTTTTTTTTTATTTTTTCTAATAATTACAATTTCACGTAAATATTACATTATTTTTCGACTATTTTGTTTTAAATCAAGTAAAATTAATTTTAAATAAGTTTTAATTATTATCTATTGCATGTATTCTTTAATTGTTAGTTTTGAATAAAGTGGTTTAATGTGCATCACTGAAAAATGTCCGCCGTTAGTAGAGGCATGCTACAGGAGTTGTAGTGGGGTGGGGGAGTATCTAGTTTCTCTCTAGGGAGACTATAGTAGGGGTAAGTACGTTACGGCACATATGGAACTGTCTTACTTCAGACCCCTTATCACTGTGTTAATTTTCTGTATCCCTCTAATAGTTTTAGTCTTTTGTAGTCCTACCAGCATACCCCACTCAGCTAGTGATGGGGGGACATCGATGTACATGTGCCCTTGCCAGCACTACTTCCCTTTCTTACCTAACCCATCCTAGCCCTGAGTGGAAGGCCTCCGGGAGAAGGCCTTCCACACGGAGAGTTTGTCTCTTCTCTAATCAAGAGAGACTGGCGACCATAATAATTAGGAATTTTGTCGAAATTCACGTTGTACGTCACATTGTACCCCAGGTTGGTCCGGCCGTGGAAGGTTGTCCGGTAGCCCCTGGTAGTGTGGGTTGCAACTCAGAGCCCCACACGACGGTGTCAACAAATGTTGAAATTTTTTATACTTTTTTTTGTTGTTTAGGTCCTAGAGACAAGGAAGGGTCTAGAAACGAAATGCATACATCTATTAGTGATGATGACTTTGCTGAGGATGAACTGAGTATTAGTGAAAAAGATAGATGCGTTGCTAATTCTGTTCCTAATTCTCTTAGATCTTATAGAAATGCTTCAAACCATAATTTGGACAATAGAGATGTCTCTGACAGGATTAGGTAAAGAACTATTTTTTTCATTTTCAGTTTCAATCGTGATTTGTTTTTTTTTTCTATCAGTCGTTTCACTTATAGTTTTTTATTATTATGCTTTTATGGGTTTTATAATGCAGTATTAATACAATTTGTCGAATATGACACTATTATTTTCTATATCATATTTTACATTATATAGAATACATGGCCCTCTCCAGGGTCGTCTGCTTTTTGACCTTTGGTTTTTCAAGATTTACTCTAACACATGTGGTTGGTCTTGTTGGACTTAAAACATTTCAAACTATTGAAAGAAATGTTTAGTTGCTGATACATGACTATTTGATAAAAGCAAATTCTGGAGAGGCCCTTATAAGCCAGGCAAATTTTCTTTGTAATGCGTGCTTTCTTGCTTATTACTCCAATTTTTTGATATTTATTAATTATAATTAACCTGAGGAGTAGCATCACAAATTATTATTTATTTGTTTCAATTTTTTAAAGAAAATGAGCATATTTATCCTATAGATTATACATTATATGACACCGCATTATTTGCACTTATTTGAAGCTCAGTTTATGCTATTTTTAAGCGCATTTTCTTTGAAAAATTAAAAAAAATATAAGTTGTAATGCTACTTTTCAGGTTATTAAATATATATAGAAAAATAAAATTTTGTGTGAAGTAAGTGTTTTCTGGTTATTTAGGGTTTTTTGGTTGCATAAACTGGTTTTACTTGATTGTTAATCAAAATAATCAGAAACAATGCCGCCTTTAGTTTCTTCGTTTTTTTTGACATTTTTGTCAACATAGTGTAGTTGTATCAACTTTATTGATACGATTAATTTTATTTTAATCACTGCCTGAAAATACATCTATTAAGACCTTTTTCTCTGCAAGAAAATTTAACCTTGAATTTCGTCAATTTTTTGAAAATTTTGCTGATTCAGCACACCAGGTTAATGACTACAACCCCGTTTTCAATAGGATTCATGTCCTCCCCAAGGTTGATTTTTGTATTAAGTTTGTATTAATCATATTATTCCGTTCTTGTGCTTACAAACATCCTCTAGAAATTTACACACACACACACACAGAGAGAGAGAGAGAGAGTTTTGCAAAACTTTATATATGTTTCAGTGGTAGGAAGCCACTAAAACGGATTTTGGACCCACTCCGGGGCGCCCCACTACATGAGCTATCTCTTTAGCAATTTTTTTCAAAGAATATTCGCTAATAAGTTTTAAATTAAGCTATAATGAATGCGAATAATTCTGTGCTGTGCCAATTATGGAATGATAGCTATAGTTTTGTATAATCTTTGGGATTAATGTGCATTTTCTTTGAAGAATCGAGAAAAATTCAATAATGAGTTGTGATATTACTGCTCAGGTGGTTATAATGCATATTCCTGAAACTTAAGCAAAAAATGAATTGTTAAGCATGGGAGCACACATTTCCACAAAAATTTACCTAGCTTGCAGACCTCTGCACCAGTATATGATAAGGAAGAAAATGTAAAGAAAGACGTATACTATTTTGTGAATTACAAATCCATATCAACTTGAAAAATGATAATTTTTATTTTGATTGATAATTTTACCTTCTGTGACCACAAATTTGACCTTTAAAGCTGTTTTTCGTCTTAATTGTTTGTATTAAAAATATTAAAATTTCATAATATTTCTAGGTACATGTCACATAATGGCAGGGATTTTATTATTACAAGTGACTACACTAACAAGAAGCCTTCAAAGAAAAGAGATGCAAGATGTGTCAATACAGAACGACCCAGTCACCGCAATAAGAAAAAAATAGCTGAAAACATAATTTTGGACGCATTTTTGAATTGTCATGCTAGCGATGGAATTGTTTCACCATACACCCTACCTGTTTCAGTCCGAGGAGCTTGTGATTCTTCTCAATCCAACAGAGAATTTTCTACTTTTAGACCTAGTCAAGATTCAGATTCGGGTTACAGTCACAACACGTTTTCTGGTAGGACTTCCTCTCGCGTTCGTAACCAATACCATCTTCCATATTCCCTTGACTTCATACTCTCCTAGTACTAATACATTGCTTAACTTTCTATACTAATATTTTTTAAATAGTGGATATCAATAGTATATATTTCCACGGATATTGTAATACTAAAATACAGTCTTGGATTTTTATTAATACCTGTAATTAGAAGTATTACAATGTCAAAAATAATTTTATTGTTCAATATATAGGAAAGCCTCTAGTTGAAAAACCATTCCTTGTCAGTAAAAAATTCTTTACTGTATACATTTTTATTTTAGCAAATATAAGCAATAATCTATTCATTAATATAAATATGTCAAAATAAATTTTAAAAATGTCAAAGTTAACAAATAAGTATGCCTTCAGCTTTTATAAATCTTTAAACTTAATTAGGAAAGACAATTTTATTGTGATTTGTTTTTGGTTTGGTTTTAGCAAATTTACAAAGGAAAGAGATTGTTTATATTCAAATAGACTAAACTATAGAGGGAAAACACATTAAGATAAACATAGGGAGAAGGGGGTTTAAAGGTGTGGTATTCTTCTATGGTCAGATGAGGGGATTAACCCTTTTACCACGCCTAATTAAATGTGGAGTATTTAGAAGATGACCTGTAAAAACAATATGTACCATAAAATGGACTTAATGCGTATCAGATGATAAAAAAAAGATAATTTAAGAAATATTAAAAATAATGTTAGTAATTTACTGTTATGGTACTTTGGCAAAAGGAATTATAAGAGCTGTCGTTTCCTCCTTTTATTAGTTTAGTCTTTTTTTGTATTGAAGTAGTTTAAGAATATTTATCTATAGGTTTTTAGCTTTCATCAAGACCCAGTTTTTGAAAAAGAGGTTACACTGTGTTAGCCGTCTAAAATGAAAAAATTAAGTTGGCATATAAAAATGTTAATTTCTGAAATTATTAGTTTAGGTATTTGACTGTCAAAGATTTTAGAGGAAAACACTTATTATTAAGTTATTTACTATGGGTAATTAAGGTTTCTAATTTACTTATTCCATTAGTACTTAAAATTTACTTCTATAAACTTCTGTACACTTACCTCTTCTGAGTGGTATTTATCTGATATTACAGATGTACAAATACAGACGAACCTACATACGACCCTTCAACAACGGCATTAATGTAGCTGTTCTTTAGCACGTAAAAATGGTGTGCTCTACATGGAATTCTAAATTAAAACCGAAAGATTATTCTTTCCTCCATGTAATGTTAATCCAAGTTCCATAAAAAATGATGGTTACGCAAAAATAACTAAGATCCAAAAAGAATCAGGATCTTAAAAAAAACAGGAACACAGGAATTTATAAAAAAAACTAGTTTGTGGGGCGGAGATTTATTTTCACTTTTCCAAATTTTGTTCATCGTAGAAAAAATCCTTAAATAGTAAATTTTATTTTATAGAGATTTTTGTTGCATAGAAGTTTGTAATAAGTAGGTTTGATTGTAATAAAATGGAGACTCTCTTGTGAACCTAATGAGATGAAATGCATATTAGTTTTTATAGAATATTAATATGAACATTTGTTTTTTTACTATCCTAAGAGGTTGACTAAGAAAAATCAAACCTATAGGCACTAAGTGATGTCACTAGATAACTGCTGGTGTTCTCTAAAATCTTAATGGGTATTGAGCCCTGGTAGACTAAACTCCTCGCGCTATATCTTTCTACATGTAAAAAACAGCTGTTTAAATAGAAGCAGCAGGCTTCCAACTTCGGAAAGAAAAAATACCTACATGTACTTGGGTGACATTACTGGATCACCACCGTGGTGGGCGTGCTCTTAACAAATGTGTCCTGATCCATTTAAAAATCTAAAATAGTAAAAGACATTCACAAATTAAGAAGCAGTAACGAATTAATATCAAAATCAAGACGAAATTTCAAAAGTTTATTAAACATATTAGGCAAGGAACACCGCTGCGCTAAGTTATAACGCTTTTCAGCTGATTTTAATTAAGTAACCCTTGTCAACCTGAGTATAATACAGCAATAATTACTCTGCAAAAAATACCTTTAGAATAATAAAGCAATTTATCAAAACTAGTAGAGTAGTGGTGATTGCCTATCTTTATTTATGTGCCAACTTAATATAATTTTATTATTATATATAAACTTTTCAAATTTTTAGGGATATGAATACATTAGTATAGTTAGATTTATGCCCATGCACATGACACAATCAATGATTACTTTCTTGCTTTGATATTATTTTTAATGTTTGTAGGTATCTTGTCAATTTTTGTTCCCCTATCCACTTTTTTATTAAAAACTTTGCTTTTAATCTCTGTAAGTTTTTTAGTATAAGCTATTTTTTTAAATTACAAATTAGTTATTTATTTATAAGTTTTAATATATTTTGTTACTGATAGAGTAAAAAACTTTTTTTTAATTTAGAATTTATGTTTCCAGTAGAGTCAACAGAATTATTTTAAAAATAGAAGTTATTTTGCTTCTATACTCAACAGAACTCCTATATTTTAAATTAAAATAATAATTTTAATTGTAATGCGATTAGAATTAAAAGAAAGTTTAAAAGTTTTGAATGATTGATGTAGAAGTTTTGTTGCTACTGGAGCCAACAATTTTTTTTAATCTAGAGTCATTGGAACTCTCTTTTTTATATTATCCATTGTAATCATAATTCAACTAGTGCTAGCAGTTTTTTTTAAAATTTATTATATCTATAATCAATTTATCTACATATTTTTATTTGTATTATTGTCAAATTGACATAATAGTTTAGCAGTATTACTTTTTAACTGAAACTTCTCCTTAACTTTTTAATTCAGCACTCTTGGGGTGTATAATATTTTGTAACAAACGCTTTCTGTTCAGTTATTATTATTTTATTGTGAGGTCTGATTGGAGTTACTTATTTTTAAAGAGAAAACTGTAAACTGAGGAAAAATGTTAGGTTTACACTCATTAGGATGTCTGGAAATGATGTTTACTCCTATGGTAGTACTTTAGTATTAACCCCTTCTCTACACCTGTTACCAGAAAAATAGACAGCTTTACTAATAGTGTAAAGTTGGCTGGATTGGTAAACGATAAGGCTAGTAACCAACCTTTTGTTTTCTAAATAAAGACCCAGGCATAGGCCCTAAATCTATTTTTCTGATAAATATCAGTTTATATGACACTGCTTTTATAAAGGATTGGGTGCTTGGAACCTATGCAATTTTTTTCTGAATGCAGTTTGCCTTTGTTGTGGTTCTTTTGAACAAAACAGTTTTATGATTCATTCAGACTTAAAACAATACTTTTCTGTGTTTATCACACATGAACAGTATTGTGACAGTACTACCCTAACTAGTTATGATAAGAGGCATTATTTGTATTGTACTCCCTCCACTGGTTACCCTCTTAAAAAATTTCTAATTAGTTTTAACTATTAATTTTGATGTTCCTTTATTATGCCATTTTGTATTTAATTGGTATTATATCATAATGCTTTAATTTAAAATATAAGTCTTACTATATAGAAAAATAAAAAATCAATGTATGATTACAAATAATTAAATGTTTTGGTTATTTTGAACTTTACACAAACACACATACACACACACACTTTTATATACATACATACATACATACATACATATATATATATATATATATATATATATATATATATATATATATTATATATATATATATATATATATATACATATTTTTAACGTTTGCTCCAAATATAATTAATTCTACCTGGGGACAAAATGAAAATTGAAAGATTTTGAGGCAGTAATTATTATATAAATAATAAAAAACCTTTAAAGAATCATTTACCATACTTCGACTAATAAAAAAGGGCTTAAATGTTGTGCCTGCTTGCCTAGTGTAGATCGAGTGGTTCTTTCAATCCAACCTTTTATAGCTGCTACTACAAATAGTTGGTGTTGGATTTAATGATCCCTAAACCAGTTTCAGAAGTTACTTTATGATAACAATATTTTGTCATTACAACACTTAATCTACACTAGTCAATGAATTGTTACAAATACACACAATGAATAGTTGTTTCGGATTACGCTTTATAGGTTTGACCATTGCCTTGATATTGTGGAGTGACTTTCCATTCTTAATAATTCATTTTGTTCTTCTTGTGGTATGAATTTTCATTCCTAATAATTTATTCTATTCCTCTTTTGGAAATGACTTTTCATTGTATAATTATTTCTTTATGAACTCTACTCCTGATTTATTTTATCCTTATAAAAGACTGTGTTGAGTTTTTATTAATCAAGATATCTACCTCATCGACGTACTCCATAACTTTTTATGCTTTAATTATTGTTTAATGTTTTTTATAATGTTTGTACTACCATTTTTTGCTAGTTTTTATTCTATTTTTTTAAATTGACTATTAATTTAAGCCTACCTAAGTACCTATTTTATACAGCACTATTATAATTAAGAATATTGATTTATAAATAATATTATAAATTATTTTAGCTTTTAATTGTATTTTTATCTTAATTTAAGTATACAGTTGTGTTTGTTAACATATCATTTTTATTATGAATGGAATTAATCCTTTTTTAATCATTCTCTTAAGTTATTTTTATAACATGAAAATTGTGAAATGGCCCTTAAAATGCTACAATTATGATAGTATTTTTAAATATTACTTGAGTGAGACAAACCAAATGTTTTTTTTTCGTGAAATGTTTTGCTTGAGAAAAATTTCACCAAAAAAGGAAGAAGAGCATTTACATGCAAAGAATGGGGTCTATTATTATTGGGCTCATGGTCTGCCTAATATTTACTGAAATCCCCTCTGTACTGTTTCCACCAAGTCTTCATGTAAATATCTTAAAAATTATTATTAGAATGGTATTCTAGGACATTATTGTTCTGACCAAAACTGTTTAACCGTAGCATTACTGTTTCATTACTTTTTAAAGTCAACTAATAAATTAAATTTAATGTGAGAAAATAAATAGCTGGGGAACAATTAAAGGACTACGCTACAGATATGGAGATACTTCACTCGGATTAAATTAATTTCTACACAGATTAGTAAGTTCTATACGTAATCGAATAATAGATCTGTTGTAAACTTAGTTTAAATTATATTTCTGGTGGATTTTTTTACTAATTAAATCTTATATTTCACCTTCTTATGAATCAATATTAAGTTTACAATCATTTAAATTGCTATTTTAACATTTTTTCAGAAGTAAAACTTTTTTAAGTTTGAGTTTTTAAGAATTTTTTTAACTGAGAGAATTGAGATTTCAATAGTTTTTAAAAACAGACTCTGTGTTTCCCCTCTGAAATGTGCCTCATCGTCAGCTATTAAAACCATGTTGAGTTTTGGCAAATTTAAGTTTTAAATTGCTTCAAATAAATTTTATTATGCGCTAGTAATGTAATTTTTTTTTTAATTTCTTTTTTATGTAATAATAAATTTGTAAAAATGAATTTAAATATAATTTTTTCAGACTTTCTTTACTTAGTTTTCCATTTTTTTTTTAAATTTATTTATTAAGATCACAGTCTTTTAATCCTCCCTGTTAAAGTTTATAAGAGAACTGTACCTGTTAAAGTTTATAAAAGAAATGCACCCTGTATTGCTTGCCATTCTGTTCTGTTGACATAAATATGATGATAATAATAATAATGCCTTTTTAGAGCCTTATGGATCTGGCGGTAGGTGTAACTCCTTCGGGAACAACCTCCTAGAACAATCTAGAGTTAATGATACTTTATTTGAATAAATCTCATATAAACTGAGAGCATAACCTGGAACGCAAACCCCAGACCTCCCTGGTATCAAAAGGCAATGTAAATACTAAAAATTTAATGACCTTGACCATAGAGAGGCAAACATCCGTACATGTAAATGCACTGATGAGTTACTTGAGTCACGTATCACATCCATAAGAAACTTACCACTTAAATCCCATGGATCAATCTGTGAGTTCTGGTAGTTTTTATTAATAATTCTAGCAAACTGCATATCTTAATTATGAAATAAATCAGTAAATTTACACGTTTTTACTGTCTGAAAATAAAGCTGTCTAGCAGTTGTTCATTTTAACTTTTCCTATTCGAATTGGAATTGTTTCAAATTGAATAGGAATGTTTGTTGGTGCTTTTAAAGCCTAAGTGGTTTTCACAAAGTTGTCATCATCGTAGCTCCCAGTGTATTTATGCTAGAGAATTGAAATTTTGTACAAAAATTAGTTTATAGGTGTAGTCGTGCTATTCGGAAAATATTTTTTTATGATGTCATTAACTTAAATGACTCTGCACAATTTTTGAAAAATCATACACAAAAATGTGGCGATTGGATTGAGATTCGGCACGCATGTAGCTATGTGCCTATTTTCAATCTCATTATAAACCATATGAAGTGCCTCATCATATCTCGTATTATATAGCATCAGATGACTGCTTGTTGTGAGATGTTTTAATGTTTTATTTTTATTTATTAAAACACATCGGGAAATGAGAATATTCAATTTACAAGTTAAATTTAATTGTCTATATCACTATAAAACGTGTATATAGACCACTTCTATGCTTGATTTTAAGAAACTCATTAATCATACCTATTATATTGTGTTCAATTTTGAATGTATTAATGAAAATTAGACAAATTGTTAATATTTGCAGTCAACCCAAATCAAACTAACAAAGAGGTTAATTTACTCGTACGTTTATGATGTTATGGACTGCATTAAAAAAGTATCTGAGTACGTACTAGCATATAGAACAATTATGGTATCGGTTAGCTTCGAAATACGATGTGAGCGGTGTAACCAATGACGTGAGGCAAAACATACATAAAATATGGACTGTACTATCTGAGGACAGCAGGTACACTGATATATTTACTTATCGACTTTGTAGATTAACATTGCTTAAAGATCGAGCTGAATAGGAGAGTCGTGAATATTGGGCACTTAGGTATCGAATGACCATAATGAAAAATCTAGAACTGAGAGTTAGGAGGAGAAAAGATTTCTCAGAAGAGCTATCCTAACCAATTTATCAGTACTCCGAGGAATTTGTTATTGTTTACTCTGAACTACAGAAGTGTTTCTTTACGGAACGAGAGATTATTACGAGCACACTGAATATTCATAAGAAATATATACAAATACAGATACAGTACTCTGATGGGTCAGAGATAAGGTCCTCAGAAATCACACGCATGGTCCAACTGTTGAGGGTTATTGGTGTTTTGTGCTAACACCAATTCCAGTTCTATACGTCTATCGTGCCAATAAAGTAATGTTTATAGAGCTTTGTCGGTTTACAACTAGTACACATAAATACTTGGTCATCTAGTATTGAAAAAATTTATGTTTTAACACACAAAGGAAACGCGCCACACATCACGACTGAATAAGCTCATTACACGCTATTTAAGTATGTAGTGAGTTGTATCGGTTTTATCATATAAACTCGATTGTCTACGCTATTACGGCTATCTGAAGTAACATACATCGTACGCACACATACAGCTATCTTGGAGTCTCTATTCAGTTATAGCATGCTTAGTTAATTCTTAATACTATTATGTAAACAATATCTGGTTAACGAGTACTTACCATCTTTATAGACAATATACCAAATAATAGTACTATCATGTAGCATCCGAACCGAATAGCATAACATGGGTCTAGCTATGAGATTTGTACTCGACTTAGTGAAATGAGCGTATTACTAATCTGCACAAAGTAACTGGACTGTACAGTACATAGAGAAGACGTATAACAATGTAGTGCAAATCATCCTAAGAAAATTAGCCCGGCTTGGCACGAGACGTAGTATGCAGTACTCAGAATGTGATGTATACTCATTTGTTAAGTATATTTATGTTATATGTAAAACTGTAACTATAGAGTTAGTATAACATACATGCACGTACGTATATACGTACGTGCATATATATCTCATACGTTCTTGTTACACCACAAAAAAACATACCACTTCGGCGAGCTGAGCGTTTAAAGTGTATAATTCATCCCATTCACCCGACAGCTATTTTATTAGATCTCTGGGTACGTATCGAAGACACCACCTAAGCTTTAACACCCTGTACTGTTATAGCGAAGAGCACTATCTATAAGATAAGTATACTATAAAAATAATTTGCAAAATTTAGACATAGGCTCATCTATCATAATATATAAAAATCTAATCTCACAAGATCTACTATTTAAGTTTGATGTTTTATTTTGTGTGAGAGTATGGTTTCCAGTCTGTAATTACATTATAAGTATATTATCTCTAAACTGTGCAACTATGAAAATTAGATATAATTTTAAAATCTAATACACCCTAACATATACATCAATACCCTCATGACAATAACAACAATTTAAAAAACATCAAAGAGAGCATTACGCGTGTGTGTATATTCACCTTATGTTTACTGAAGACATAAGGTCATACTGACACCATGAGCAATTTAATCCTTACTTAGAATAAAAACTTTGATACCCTAGAATTTAATTTATATAATTTCCTAGGTGCGCTGAATATATTATATTTCACGCCTGATTAAAATATTCTGTATTCATTGAGATATATTATATAACCGATAATGCTTTTATTATATTTCATTTGCGTAAATAAGACTATGAGATAATAATACCGTATTATAAATTATTTAATTTGCAAAGTTATCCTATAGTATAATTATGGAAAATTCGGACTTGATAATCGAATATACACCAACTTATCAAGATTATCACAGAAGTCACTTAAGATTCGAACCCCGGGACCACAACCTCCAGGACTACCTTGATACATTCAGTAATATCGCCACATTCAAACACTCAATATTATCACTTCATCCTCAGAGAGAGAAAAAAATAACACGAATGATCTTATTCACATCTACTCAAATATATAGTATGAGTTTCTCTCGAGCATTATGCACGTATAATATATCTCAGTATTTTCTCTCCGATCTATTTTAGTAAAAACAAGGAAGTAATAAATTTGGAGATATAGCAACTTATTTTCAAGAGGATATCGACACTTCATCCTCCTTCAGTGAACACATATATCGTGTGAACCCTTATTAGAGAAGCCGGAACCTTTCACGCCGAAGTATAAAACTAATCGTAAATTGAGACCCAATAACAATGTTGGAAAGAGAGCATCGTTGGTAAATAACGTCAAGGTGAAGTCGGTTATAGTCTTGTGGTTGGCGAAGGGGATACATTATACATTAAAAACCGACGGACTGTAGATAAATAGCTGCACATTATTATATTCACTCCTAACTCTTATATGTATGATATGAGAATATATCACTACATTGTAATCAGACTCGCCGGAAAAAAAAATGAGTTTAGAATATTTTAACCATGAGCATCTATCAACTCGCTTATCTTTATTGGTATTGTATATAAGTATGCACAATATTTATAAATAAAAAGAATCCGAGACTAATATGTTCATACAAAAGTGTAGAAAAAATGTTCTGTGTCCGCGTAACACTCAGTTGCACGGCTTAGGAATATCACACCTCTAGAGAGAATGATACTTACGTGTCTTATATTTATAGGCTTTGAGTAGGGCACTATATCTCGTTATCTCTCACACTCCAACTATAAAGTATGTAGACAAGTTCACTAATGAAATTAGTAAGGATGTTGAACTAATATTTTTCGCGAAAACCTATATCTTGAAGCAATTAATATCAAGAGACTATAGATCTAACGAAGAACAAAATAACTCTATAACCGTTAATATAAGAGTTAAGATTAATCACTAAGAAATAGTATTCAACATTTGAGAGGGGATGAGCGTTGAACGACCTTGAGTAGCCTGTTATAATTCGCTACATTTGTATATTACAAATAATTTCGGAGTGAGTTGAAAATGTCACTTTATATAGGAATAGGAGTTGCCGCCGTTTTGAACCTGATGTACTCAATCTTCGAAACGGCGATATGAACTCTGCACGCGTGTGAAACGAAATAAAACTATTGTCGTAGTGAGTTGTATCTTCTTTACACAATGCTATGGTAGTGGGGGAAAATCGAATTATAGTTTCTCTGAGATACTGGACAAAGATGAAGGAGGACTACTAATTGGTATCATAAGGAGACGCAGTTAAGACACCCATACATCGCATTAGTTACTAGAGAGCTATGTCGCACTACACAAACTACAAACGAACTTATAACGGCAATTTAAATATAGTAAACCGTTTTATATTTTAGGCGTCTCTGAGTAAGACAAGAAACACCAGTCCAGAGTGGAACTCACGACGTACACAAACCGAATTTAATCTTCTTTCAGAAAAAAAGGTATGGATGTATTTTTACTGTATTAGTATATAAATATAAAATAATTCTGGTAAATTACCTTTGGAATGTTTGTTTTCTCGTGGACCAATCCTGTTTTCTCTCAGGTTTTCGGTTTTGCATCATTGTTGGAACAGTAGCAGTTTAACTTAGTCAATTTTCATAAGGTCTGACGACGATAAAGTAGTTGAGGTTAAGTGATAGGTGGTTGATTTCGGTGTTGGTGAAAAGGACCCAAAAGTTACCCCTGGTTACTCAAACTACTGCTAGTCAATTTTCTTGGATGTTTCAGAGGAAATGCGCTTAAATATTCTAAAATTAATGTAGTGCAGGCCCGTAGCCAGCCAAAACTTGCAGAGGGGTGGGCAAAACCCATCCAAGAGGGGGGCAATATTCACTAAAAACTACAACGTCAGAGGGAGACTAGTTTTTTCCAGGGGCCCCTGGCCTCTACTGAATAAGCAAGAGCAAGGATAGTTTTAAGCCAACTATAAACTACTGTTTAAAATACGAATTTTCATTGAATAATCCTGGAAAATCGACAAACAAGTAAAAGTGTCACTGTTCCGACAAGTTGTGTTCACCCATTGATATAAATTACCTGAGGGAGCATAGCCTGTCTCAATACATTGAAAGGCCCGAAATATCTGTTTTTGGACTGGCATTTTTTGGTACTTTCAGGGGGCTCTGTGTAACTTCAATGAAACCTTCTCCAAGAGTGAGTTAAGGTTATAAAAATCAATGGTTTTCGCCTTCCCGTACATTGCTTGTGTTTTGATTTGTATTTTTAAAGATCTCCTTCAAAAAATACTGTCATTTAATACTAATTATTTCATTATATTTACATTTCATCTAATTAGTGAAGGTGGCCAGGTTATTTTTCCAATGTTTCAAAATATAACCTATGCCCTACAGGTTAAATGTTGAAACAATACCCTTTGAGAGCCCCAAAATCTGGAGGCCCTCTCTCTAGTAATAATGTCTCTATGATTTCGGGGCTCTGTGCAGTATTAGTCTCTCTGGCTCTGTGTAACACCATTGAAACCTCCTTCAAGAGGTTGATAATAAATAATAAATCATTTTTTTAGGGTTTTCGCACATTGCTTTTGTTTTGATTTGTATTTTAAACATTCTGTTATAAAGTTTGTGTAATTTTGATTTGTTTATTGATTATATTGATAGTCGAAGGTAGTCAGGTTAATTTTTCGATTTTTCAAAATTCGAAATATTAAATAATATTTCTATGGGTTCAAACCCCATAGAAATTATTTAAACTTATTTATAACAAAAATGTAAAATTGCATTATAATGGTATGCGTTAAAATTATTAATTTTATCGCTTATCTGGGGGCACGGCAGTGCCCCAGCCAAGTCTTGCTTTATTTTATTTGATTTTAAGCATTAAATAAAATAAAGATCTAAGAATCATCAAAAGTTTATAGTGTCTCTAAAAACTGCGGTTGGGAACATTTTATCGGATGAGTCATTAGATTATGAAGGTTCGCTACGCTTATCTTCACTATTTTAGACTCGCTTTGCTCGAGATAAGAATGATCAGTTTTCTATGATGCCTTAATAATATAATTGGTTTTCTTGGTATAATAATTGATAAAAATTTAGAATCACCAAGCAAATAAAATGTAATAAATTCTTAATATTTATGACTTATAATTTCATTAGATTGAAACAGTTTTTCTTTATTAAAAATTTACTCACATTTTATAATTCATTAGTGCTAAGTGTTTTAAGCAATGGCTTCACTGTTTGGGGTGGTTTATATGATACTTATAAAAATCCAATTCTAGTTTTGCAGAAAAAGATTATGAAAATTATACATAACAAGCCAAAATTATATTCTAGTTGGAAATTATTTTCCGAATCTAAACTATTAGACCTTTCCTCACTTTATAAGCTACAATGTATGAAATATATAATAAGAAACAAAGATTATTTTCCAAAATCAAAAAACCAATGTCAGACTACATTTGGACAATTTGAAGTATTAAGGAAAAATACCAGATTAGCCTAACATTATCTGGATTATGTTGGTCCTAAATTAATAAATTCCCTTTGCAATGGCAACAAAATAATTATAGAAAATCTTACAAATAGACCAAATTTGCCCAGAAAGATTCTTTTCAATTGGATTTTTCATCAATTTTTGAAAAATGCATCCTAATTTTGTTTTATTTATTTTTTACTGCTTACACACCATAAAAGAATATAATACTTTGACAGATTATTTCATTTAAATCTGCTTCTCCGTAGATTTCTTATAACCGTAGATTTAAGTAATATACAAACCAAGTAGTGAAACTCCTATAGTAACTCATGTAAATTAGACCTGTAAGATCAGCTGATAGCTGGCTCAAAATATAAAAATTGCTAAAATTAGAATAACTGCGTATAACCTTTTGGATTTACCCTTTTTTGTTTTTTTTGTTTTTTGGCAAAGGCAACACTGATAATTTAATGTGAGTTTTACTTCTTATCGTGTTTTGAACATTATTATGCATAGAGGGGGCATAGCTTATCTCAAAACATTAAGGAGAATGTTTTGTACCTCAACTTACAAAGAGTATTAAGGTTATAATAAATCTTTTTTATTCGGCTTCCTGCACATTGATTTATATTTTCAGCATTCTACTGTATAATTCACTGGAATTTTGTCCTGTTTATTGGATTATTGATAGTCGAAGGTGGTCAGGTTATTTTTTTGATGTTTCAAAATTCAATCAATAGGGCCCCTCTAGTAATTTATCTCTATGTTATTATGTACGTGCTAATATAAAATTTTAGTATAAATTCTGTTTGTTTCAATCATTTAGTTAAATAAACTATAGTATAGTTATATCAAATGTTTTTTTTAAGATTTTGTAAAGTAAAGACGAAAATTTATTGCCTTAAATATAACTTAAAATTACGATAACTATTATATTAACGATAATTTTAAATTACTGAGATTTGCAAAACACGAATAGTCGACACAATTATATTGTGTCAACCTCATAAGCATTATTTTCTAATGAAAATTCGCTAAAAAGACATCGGATGTAAAGCTGCTCTTACTGTCTTTTTAATATTTCCCTGTAAACGCTGTATTATTCGAGGGAGACCAACCCATTAAAACTTAAAGCGGAATCGTCGAGCTCCAGGGAATACCTTGACTTTAAGGGGTCCAGAAACATCGTCCTAGTAAGAAGTCTCAAAACTTTTCAGCCTTGGGGCCATACCGAAACCTCGACCAAGCTCCATTCCCAAGACACTGTGTTATAGCTTAGTTCAAAAGGCATTTTCATCCTGTCATGTTTATTTAACTTAAATCCTTTAGCTGGGAGAACATTCAGATTATCAACTAAGGACGTTCGCCGGATTGAGTAGGCTCTCCTATTGGAAGATTATTTAATAGAAAAAATAAATTAATAAATAAAAGGGATTTTTACCTAAATTAGCTATTTTTATTAAAACAATTAATATATTAACAAAAACAACAACAAAATACAAACGTAATATTGAAAAATAAAAAATATAATCACTAAAAGTATGTTTATGGCAGTGGCGATATTTAGTAATCATCCTACTTAGGAGATGACTAAGGAGCGTAGACCGAAGAAGTTAAAGCACAAACTATTCTTATTAGTTAACATAAACATTTATATTAACTATATGAGAAAGCACATTAGGTAAGAAATTAATTATTACCCCATACATCGAAAGCCAAGCGACAAAGTATAACGGGATTTTATAAGTTGATGTTTGTTTTACATTATTTTCTTCCTCCTGGGGATAAATCTTAAACTTAACTTGAATTCGTTGCTCCCGAACAGTAATTAACTCCCTTGGCTTCGCCTCGTAAGTTAACTAACGGCAAGTTTGGGGAAAAAACTAAAAAAAATACATAGCCAAACCTAGGTATTTAAAAAGTATGTTTTCTTTGACTTTGGCCTCAGGAACCAACTTGACTGCTCAGGGGCGAAAAACTTACTTTTTCTCCTTGGTGAGTTAATAACTATTGCTTCCCTGCCTCCTTTAATAAAAGGGGGTAGTATTGTAGTAAGAAAAATGTGACACCTACTTTTCAAGCACCTAATGATCACAAAATTGAAAAGAAGGCGTGTGTATAAATAGACGAATGTGTGGATATATGATGTACATGCATTTGTCTAACTCGGTACAAGTGAAACGGCTTAACCAAATGAAATTAAACAGTACGAAATCTAATATTTTGAGAGAAAAACTGATAATAGTTTGAGGGGAATCCAATAGGGTGTCTCAAAATAGTGGCCATTTAAAATCTTCCTTTGCTTATGCAAAAAAATGTTTTCTGGCATTAAATTGAATTGTTCTGTGCCTAACAAGATCAAACTACATATGTGGCTTGTACATTTTAAAAAAACAATCACTTTTTACTAGCGAGTCGTTTCACCTTGTGTTTTTTAGTGTTGATAAATATGATAGACAAGATTACAGTTTCATACTTGGCAGCACGTTTTATTAAGCTGAGTTCCAGTCTCGATTAATCTGTAGATATATAGATTAGCCTGAAACTACAACTTACTTCAGAAGTACCACCAAACCATTGATAGAATAACCTTTAAATACTTGGCAATAAAAGCTTTCTCACGCACACTTCTGAAAACTAAATTATGGCAAAAACTAAATTACAATTAAGAGCAGTTAGTAGCTATATTAATGTTAGTTCCTTTATTGATCATTTCTTACAAAACACACAATACATTATAGTATTGCAGATATAGTCTAATCTAGGAGTATACAAGGTAAACATTTTCGGCTCGGTTGTAAGATTAATTATCTCACAACAAGTGAGATAATTACGCCAAAACAGTGGCGAAGCAATTACTTTTTTAAGGGAGGTCCTTGATTGGGGATTTAACATAACCATAATTCGCATCCCTGTCAATTATTGATGGAATTATCCTTAAAGTGTTTAAAGCGAGCTTTTATTAAGCAGGGAAAATTGTTTTTATAAGAAGTTTTGGTCACAAGTCATGGTGGGGGGGGGGGAGGATGAGCCTGAAAACCTCCTCTCATATACCCCCTTTTGTATTATGCCAAGACAATTTTAGTCAGACAATGGCATTTATCGCCCTCGACTTACAATCCTAATTGTTTATACATATAGAGGTTATAAGTATGTAATATTCATTTTTAGCGAGTTTTTAAAATGAATCTGACATCTCTAATTAGTAAAATCTCCAAGATAAAACTATCCTTCTAAAGTGGACCATACACTTTAACGTTTTGAACTGTTAAGTAGAGACTGAATTTTTGTTATAAATATTTTTTTTTCGTTCTTGATACAAATAAGTTTGTAGAGTCTCGAGTTAAAAGATATGTGTTTTAAAATTGTTTAGATGGCAAAACTGAGCAAGAAGGAATATTTGCCTAAGAGTTGTCTAAAAGGTTTCTCTTTTGGTTATTGGGGGTGAATAAGGGCAAAAGTTTCTTTACATATTTTTTTCATACACTAGAATTGCTTTTCAAAAGATTTTAAGAGCCCAAGTTTTATCTTTTCACTATCGGTATAAAACCATACAAATAAATTCATTAAGCAAATAAAACTATTTAGCTACTACACAAGAAGGTGTGGTGGAACCAAAGATCTTGAATAAAAGGGATAACACGCTTAATCTATTTGCTTTATAAAAAAGTGACCCCGTTGAGGATAAGAAAATAGAGAAGGATCTATCCCAAAATATATGTAAAAAAGCACACGTTAAGTAGGAACTACGCATGCTTTTAATAATTGCAATAATTAAGCAAGTCTTGAATTAAAAGAAAATTTACCTTCTGACGAGAAGTTTCATATTGTATGTTACGAACAAATTGTGAAAAATAATATACTTTATTTCTCTTTGTTATCACCTCGTTTTTTTTAATATTTTTACGATTTCCGGGGAGAAGGGCAATTTTTTAATACTTTTGCCAACAAAGAACTTGTTTAAAAAAAATTATTAGGTAAATGGTTGGTCATTTAATGTCTTATTAGCCCTAGAGAGCATATAGGTATATATGTTGATCTCGTGTCATCCTGGTAACATAAACTGCGTTTCGCGCCTTTAGCTATAACCATGCTAGGGAAGGTAAGCTTACTCCTTTTTCTATCTCATACACAGGGGGAGTATAAAAACAAAAAAGTTTCGCCACCATTTTTAAGGAAAATACCCATCTATTTTCAAGGAAAATAGAGTTCCATATAGAGTTTAAAAGTATTGGAGAAGCATTTAAAATTTTTTTTTCACTTTTAAGTGAAAAACATAGATGTCTGTTGACATTAATCTAACACGGCTTAATGTCAACAGACTATAATTGTAGTAATTTTTTATTTCCTTTGGATTCATAACTTTATAATCTTATTCAAGCTAAGAATATCATTTAAAATGTACAATTCACTACAACACAAACATAAAGAGTTAAAACTTTAATCGACATGTTTATAACCTAGAAATGATAGGAAGGATGTAGTAGTGCTACGAGGAGTAGGGGTGGGGGTTGGCGATACCTTTTTACATTGTCAAGGCCTGATATGTTCCTTCTCCTTTATATAAGTTCCTTGACGTCATACGATGTTCATGGGGTCAGTAAAGTTCCTTATCTCCTTTATTCAAGATCCTTGGGTAGAACCAGGGTGGCGGAGTCGTACATTTTTTGCCGAATCCGACTCTTTGCCGGCTTTTTAGTTTTTCTTATAAAAGTTCTCTTAATTTAGTTGGTACATTGTTACATGTATATTAAATTAATACTATTACTATAATATATACTATATTGTATAATATATGCGATTTATTTCATAATTATTTAGAAAGTGAAGAGTAATTTAAAGGGTTTTAAATTAATTAAACAATAATTAATTTTAAAATTAAAATTAATTAATAACTTTCTGCGAATCAGTAGACTTGTTGAGGGGGTAAATGGAATTTGAGGGCTTCCTTTTACTATCCGAGTTTGCACTAAGGACCCTGAGTGGTCTTATGTACTGGTTTATACCCGTGATCTTTAAAAAAATCTTACAACGCTGGAGGCCTGCATAATACTCACCTAAAGTATTTTCTGTTATTATTGAAAATATTTATTTTAGCTGTCTCTTCTTGCATGAGACCAGGAAAATTTTACTTACCTATTTAATGTAATTCTGACTCGGATGATGGCCGCAGTTCGGAGGATAACATGTTATTTTTTGTGTTATGTAGGACTCAAGGCTCTTGAATTTAGGTGGATAACGCCCTAAGTTGATTTACCGTATAAGAAAGTGACCACTTTGACGTTAAAAAGATAGAGAAGAATCTATCACAAAACATATGTCAAAAAATAACTTCACCTGTTTGGCACGAACTGAACATGTTTTACAATCATTACAGTATCTGCGCAGGTCCTTACTTTAAAGGCAAACTTACCTCCCGGTGGTTTTCTATCGTTTTGCTTCTTTATTTAAATCGACTAAAATCCCGACAAACACCAAACTACAAGCACAAAAAAAATTTGAGGAGCAAACTGGACTTATCCTTGTTTTTTTTGGAAGGTCAATAAAAAGAAAAAAGCTTTATGCCGCCAGACTAAATTCCACTACTACTAGGACTAGGACATTGCCAGCTTACCCCGTCACTAATTCACAAAAACTGCGTGTCTGCTGCCGTCGCAGAGACCGCTGACTGGGGTAGACCAGTCAGAGGCCGCCAAATGGGCCGCCTCAAAAAAAAAAGACCTTTAACCTAGAAGCTGACCCCACAATTGACAGGGGCATTAGCATCAGTCCCTACGTTTTTGCTATAACTGTAAGAAATAGAGCAGCGATATGTATTAAACAACCTGAACAGTTGCGTCACAACTTGTTACTTGATTTTTCGGATTTTTCAAAGAAAATGCTCATATTTATCTCATAGATTATACAATGCACAGCACAGCATTATTTGCACACATTTGAAGCTCAGTTTTTGTTAATTTTTAACGCATTTTCATTTTCGTTGTGACGCTACTGCTCAGATTATAAAGCATACACCAAAAATGAAATAATGAGCAAGGAAGCCCGCATTTTTGAGAAAATTCGCCCGACTTGCGGACCACCGTGCCAGAAATATTTTTTGAAGTTATAAATTTATAAACTGTAAATATGACGAGAAAATTTATGGCAACTACGATGATTCGACCTTTAGAACCCTGGCTTTGAGCAGTCTTATTGACTCGTGACCGGCTTTGTTCGATTTAGCCCCCTCAAAAATATGGAAAAAGACTCTCTACTCGAAATTTATTAATAACTGACTGTATATTGTTTTTTGGTTACTTAAAATGGTCATATTGACTCGGAACGGTTTCATTCGATTCAGCGCCTCAAAAAACCTTTTTTTTTCCTGGCAAAAAATGTTAAGCCTCAATTTTACCGATGTTTTGAACACTTAGATAACTGGGTTAATAACGTCACAACAACCTAGTTTTTAATAGAGTTCCTATCCTCCGCAAGGTTGATTTTTGTACCGAGTTTGATTAAAATAGATTAAACCGTTTGAGGATAGATTACTTATGAAATTCTGTTAGAAATACATAAACACACACACACACACACATATAACATATATAATATATATATATATATATATATATATATATATTATATATATATAATATATATATATATATATATATATATATATATATATATAATATATATATATATATGTATGTATATGTATATATGTGTGTGTGTGTATTAAAGTTTTTTAAAATCTATTTCTTGGTTATTAGGAACCTCTAAAACGGTTTATTATTACACTCCCGGGTCCAACTCCTGTCATGCAAGCCTCCTTAATTAGTGAAATTTTTCAAAGAACATTCACTAAGGGGTCGTTTGTGGGTCCGGGTCATTTTGTTTTTTACTCAGCGCCCTGTACAAAATTGGATGATTCCGTATACCCGAAATTATTTGCTTCGTGAATGTATTTTAGTTTTGTTTTAGTTTATTATCCCAAATTTCTGTCACTATCGTAGGTCTAACTTCAATGGTATCCACATCATTTGTAAATAGTTTCTAAAAGAAATTCACTTTCAAGGGACGAGGCGCGAGTTGATATAAAATAAGAAGTGACGATTAATCAAAGTTAAAACAGTTGTCAGCGTATAGCCAAGCCAGTGACAATGTTGTTAAAAGATTTGTATTACTAAACCTCATAACTAAAACAGACAAATTATAATGAGATACAACTGAGAGCAGAATACTTAATAATTAGTTTTATGGAGCGTAGAACTGGAGACACTTCGGTTTTAGCGAATTTCCCTTGTAAATAATTCGTTCATGAGGTGGGTACATCAGCAAGAGAGTCGTACACCGGGCGAATTTTTTATATAATAATTGTTTTCATGTTATTATTATTATTATTCTTTATTAGTTAAGTGACTTAATAAATAAGTATATAACAAGTCAAATAATACACAAATAATTAAATAAAAAACATAACACACAACTACATAGCTAACAATATAAAACAGCACAATATATAATATAGGATTATATTATGCAATAAAATCCTGCAATGAATAATATGCTTTTTCTATCAAAAATTGTTTTGTTTCTTTAATAAAAGAAGTAATCTTTTCAAATGACCTAACGGAGTGAGGTAGTTTGTTGTAACAACTTATAGCCAGATTGAATGGTGACGCTTTAAATACTGATGTTCTACATTTTATTGGATACAGATCCAACTTATTTCTAGTGTTCAAATTGTGCACGCTGGAGTGAGTTTTGAATATGTTGGGATACTTTCTCACTAGCTTACAGGACTCTAAAATAATCAAGGACGGAAATTTTATGATCTTTTTTGTTATAAAAGCCTTTATACAAGTTTCCCTTGGGCCAATATTAAAAATTAAACGAATTAATCTTTTTTGTAAAATAAAAACCCTTTTCGCCTCAGTGCCATCATAGGCCAACATCAGGCCATGTTGTTTGTCATATGTGAATTTGTGTTCTCTTGATTATCTAGTAACTTATTTGTCAATATAAGGCTTCTTCTAAGGGTGTGCTATAATATTTTAATGAGGGGGCACAGTTTTTAAAGCTCAAAATTCTTTTAATTTGTTTAAAAGAAAATTATTAATGATTGCAAAATTCTGGTAATTTTAAATGTAAGTCACTATAAACGAGTTTTGGGTAGTACTTTTTCCTTCCCGGTTTAGGGGAGGGGAGGGGCCATAAAAATTGCCTGTTGCCTCGGGCATCTGTTTTTATCAGGGAGTAGCATAAAGCTAAAATCGTATCGCTACAGTTTTTCAGAAAAATAAAAAATCTAGGACAACATTGAATTTAAAAGCATTGAAGAAGTCAATAAAGTTTTTCTTTATGTACATAGAGATATTATTACTAGAGAGGCCCTATAGGTTAAATTTTGAAACATCAAAAAAGTAACATGACCGCGCCTTCCCTTATAAATATAATGAAATAATCAGAACAAAATTACAGTATCTTTTGAAGGAGAACTTTAACAATACATATCAAAACACAAACAATGTACCTGAAGACGAAAACAATTAATTTATAATTACCTTAACTTGCTCTTGGAGAAGGTTTCAATAGGGTTACACAGAGCCCCTGAGAGTCCCAAAATGATGTTTCAGACCTCTCTGTGTATTGAGATAGGCTATGTCCCCTCTAGTATATACTATGTTTATGACTAACATGCTTAATGCAAAAATACTAAATATTTGTCATTTATTTACGATTTCATTCTTGAAACTTCTAAATAAGATAAAAATAAAATAAACTCATAAAATTAACCGATACACAATAATAAAAGATACTACTAGTAGTATACCACTAATAACACGAAATCCGGTTTACTGGTGGTCTCAAGTAGGGGTATCACCTTAACAACAAAAATATTTTATAAATGTATCATATATTTAATTTAATTAAATAATTCGCGATTCAAAGAGATAGTTGTAAGGTTGGCAATACCAACGGCGGGAAAACGAAAGTGTGATCAAAACCTTTTTTTATCATAGGATTACCATGGGAGCCGATAAAATTGTTTATTTATTCCTTTATTGATCGTTAATTTGTGACAAATGATGTAAAAGTTAATAGAACGACTATCGGTGCTAAAAAATGTCCAATATTTCCTAGATAAATACTTCGATTAATCCAGGATTTTAAATACAGAATCAGGCTCTTATCACTGAGATTTGGATTTGTCCGATTTAACCCAGATATAATAAAACCTAAACGGATAATTTGAACAAACATTTTACAAAAAAGTAAATTTATTGATTTATTAATTATTTTATTATTTGTAATAAATTTGATAAATAAAAACATTGGTGAGTTCACGGACCCAAAATTAAAGATTTTAGGGTATCCAATGATATTCGGCGGTATTGCGTACTGCGTATTTAAATGCGTTTAGAGAAGGTTGCGTGAGTTACCTTATCATGTCTGACTGGCTACTGAAGGGAAGATTTCTTCTATCTTCGATGTATTAATATTGTTTTGTAGGGTCCATAGTTTATTGCGAGTTTTAATAGACTAACATATTTATCTATGCCGCCCGCCTTGGAAGTACCCGGACTTCCGAAATTCGTCACGAATAGAGTAAGTAAACAAAGAAACTTGACTTCCAAAAATAAAGTTACTTTTTAAAATTTAAGTCAAAAAGAAAATGCGCGAAAAGAAAAAAAAGAAACAAAATCTCCAAGGTGCAAAATTAAAATTAAATGAAACTACTTCTAAGTTAATACTTCTTGTGTAAATAAATGTCTATAGTTCAACGGGCACTGGCGCTAACTTGCGCGCGGGTCGTTGATAAACTCCTGTAGAGGTGCGAACCATCGCACTTCGGACGACTCCATCACTTCCATAGAAGACTTCTTCAATTAGTCCTAATGGGAATGATAAAGGGGCATTATCCTCTTTTATCCAAACCAGTTGTCCAATAGCAAGGTTGGATTCACTAGTAAACCACTTTCCTTTTTGTTGTAAGGTGTGGAGATACTCCTTTTCCCAGCGTCGCCATATATGTTGGCTCATTTGGCTTACTACCTGCCATCTCACGAGACGGTTTCTGTTGATATCAGTAAGGTCATACTCTGGCACTGAAATGAGAGATGAACCTACGAGGAAGTGGGCTGGCGTAAGAGCTTCTTGTTCATCAGGTGATTGCGAAGACACGCAGAGTGGTCTTGAGTTAAGGACGGCTTCAATCCTGGTCAGTATTGTAGTAAACTCCTCATATGTGAGTTTTTTTTCTCACCGATGACACGATGGAAGTGGTACTTAATGTTTTTTATGTTGCTCCCACAATCCACCTTGAAAAGGCGCGGAAGCACAGTTGAAAGAAAAATTGATTCTATACTTAGTTAACATATGCGGAATGTTGCCGGTTTTATGTTCATCGCGAAGGAACTCTGATATCTCCTTTAGCTCGTTATTAGCACCTTTAAAGTTTGTGCCTTGATCGCAGTATATATGTTCGCAAAACCCTCTGCGAGAGACAAAGCGGTGCAGCGCTGCAATAAAGGCTTCCGTCGAAAGACTGGTAACTGCCTCTATGTGAACAGCCTTTGTTGCCATGCAAATGAAAAGAGCGAAATAACCCTTATACGCGATTGCGTTACGCCTAGTTGATTCTTCAACCAAAAAGGTCCAGCCATATCAACGCCGGAATAAAGAAACGGTCGCGAAGGACGAACACGTGCTGCGGGAAGATCACCCATAACTGGAGAGGCGGTAGGAGCGGAGAATCTTGAACAAGTGTAGCACATTCTTATTCTTTTTCGAATTACCGTGTGAGCAGACAAGATCCAGAATGTTTGTTGAAGAATTGCGTTTGTGCGAGGTCTTGCATGTAAGTAAACTCTATGATTATGGTCAATGACCAAGTTAGTAAAATAGGAGTGTGAAGGCAGCAAATAAGGATGTTTAGCGGTATCACTAAGTTCCAGCGTTGCGTAGCCGCCGCCAACACGGAGTAGTCCGCCTCCATCAATATAAGGCGATAAAGACTGAATACGGGTTGAACATGATTGATTACTGGCAATCAACTTCAATTCTTCAGCAAAAAAACATTCTTGCACGAGTTTTATACAGCTAAATAGCGCTTGATCAAGCTCAGATACGGTAAAATAAGGGCGCGTTCGGCGTTGCTCGTCGGATGTAGCACGGAAGTTATCCACCCAACGAAGTCCAGCTGCGACGTAGCGCAGTAGTTTTGTTAAAGTAAAACATCCTTCCATCCAGCTTAGTTCTTCCAACTTGTTAGCATCAGGCGTTTTAGGATAAGTAGCAAGACTTAAAGCGTTTGATTTCATTTCAGGTAAAGATTCCATAGAGTGCGCCTCAAAGTTAGTGCGTGGCCAACTTTCGACATCATCAAGCGCCCAACTCGGCCCAAGAAACCAAGTAGGGCATTGAGCGAGAGCAGAAGGGGTCATACCTCGGCAAGACAGGTCTGCGGGATTCAGCGATGTATCAATGTGATGCCATTGATTAACATCAGTTAATTCCAGAATCTTTAAAATTCTATGAGCGACATAGGTCTTCAGACAATGGGGCGGTTTCCTCATCCAATGGTCGAGTCTGTAAAAGAGTCCGCAGGCTGAACTCTTTGAAGAAACTTTTCAAGCCAGGCAAAAGTGCGTGCAAGGAGAAGCGCACCTTGTAATTCCAGCCTAGGGACAGTAATGAGCTTAAGAGGAGCGACTTTGGATTTAGCCTTTATCAGACGAATAGTAACATCTCCATTTATATCTACAGATCTGAGGTAGACAACGGAGCTGTATCCCTTCTCTGAAGCATCTGAAAATCCAACATCTTTAAGCGTTTTAAGAAATTTAGTCGAATTGCTGGACCATTTATTGAGTGTAAATCCCTCCTTTTGGAGAAGTTGAATCAACTCACCTCTAAGTAATTCAAGATCTGATAAATTATCATGGCCTCCGTTAAGGTCATCTACGAATCCATCTTCGAGAAGGATGCGCGCTGCGTTAGGAAAAACTTCTCCCTCATCGCGAGCTAATTGAATCAAAACACGCTGAGCAAGAAATGATGATGGCGCTAAGCCGTAAACCACTGTGTTGAGCTGAAACTCGGTTAACTCAAGATCAGGACGTTCACGGAATAAAATATGAGTATAAAGAGCGTCTTCTGGATAAAGCAGTATGTTGCGAATCATCTTTGAAATATCACATGTAAATACAAAACGATGAAAGCGAAAGTTGGTTACTACATCCGCAATATCCTTTTGAAGCTTTGGACCTACCATGAGAACAGAGTTTAAACTGCGATCGGTGTGTTTCGCACTTCCGTCGAAAACCACACGCGTTTGTAGTTGGTGAATCAGGATTAAAAACACAGAAATACGGCAAAAAGTATTTTCCTGGTTTTTCAGCGCGCTCATGTGACCCAAATTAAAATACTCGGCAAGAAACTCATGGCATTCCTTTTTTAAAAGAGGCTCCTTTTGACAGCGGCGTTCTAAAGAATAAAACCTTTTTTCAGCAACTGAGCGAGACTGAGGAAATTCAGGGTTATTTCCCGAAAAGGCATCTTTACCTGGTATCTACCAGAGTCATCTCTGCGGTAAGTTTCAAGAAACTGCCTCTCACAATACTCATCCTCTACACTGGCGGGTATATTCTTCACAACTTCTTCTGACTCCCAAAAAGATTTAACAATATCCTCTATGGATTCTTCTTCCTGAGTAAAAGTTGCTAAAGATATAGGCGAATCGTCTTTTGAGTCGATCTGCGTTGATCCCATTAATATATGGCCAAATATAGTTGACAAAGTTAAGTTGTTTATTTGCGGAAGCTGTGTATCATGTGGCGTCAATACTTTTAAAAACAGATCAGCACCTAAAAGAAAGTGAATAGGGCTAGATTCGTAAAAGTAAGGATCGGCCAGAGGCAAACCAGCAACTAACTCCTTGTATGACAAAGGAGGTGACGTAAGAGGTAAGTTAGAAACTACTTGCGGTAACACAGCCACTCGAGCTTTCAGGACAGGATGGTTACTACTGCGGGGTCTTATGTTACAAGTTACAAAACCTGCACTTGAAGCTACTTTACTTGACCCGAGGCCAGTAAAGGTTTGTTTGAAAGGCGTCATTGGCAGATCTAAGCGTTTGGCTAATTCCTCTGTCATAGACTTGAAGAGGATGCGCAGTCAATTAATACCTGAAGCTAACATATTTTCCATTCTTGTTCGCTATTTTAGCTAAGGCGGTTCCTAAGAGTACTTGTGAACTGTTTTGTGAAGCAAGTATAGGCGTTTGCGTGACACAAGAAAGCGAAGCGTTTTGGTCAGAAGACACGTTAGGTGACGAAGTGGTAGCGTTAGATGAAGAAGAAGCAGCGTTTGACGACGTAAAAGTAGCTTGAGTTTGAGCGTTTTGACTATTATACTGCGTGGCGTTATTAGCGTTACTGCGATCCTGTTTATAGCACAGTAAAGAATGATGTCGGGTCCGACACTGAAAACACGTCCTTTCACTCCTACACCTAGGTAGTGTATGAAAAGTAGACAGACAATTAACGCATGCTTTCAACTTATCTATTAATTTTCTGCGATCACTTGGCGAGCTTGAAATAAATTGTGAACATTTATACAATTTATGTTGGCCTGTACAGGACGGACAAACATCTGGCGTAACTTGCGATTTTGCATTATTTCCTTGTTGGCTTTGTTGAGTAACAAGTGTCAAAAAGCGTTGTTTCGACGGAAAAGTATCGCGAGAAGGTTTTTCCTTCTTATGAGATAACCCAGTTACTTCAGAAATCTCTAGGAGATATATCCTATCTTTGACGAATTGAACTAAGTTTTCATACGTGGGAAACTTAGTCGTGCGATATTCTTTTTCAAATTCCTTTTTAGATTGAACGTCAAGATGACGTAATGCAAGGTTAAAAATTAAAAAATCCGATAAGTCTGGAACACTTAACTTTTTTATTCCATTTACACTGTCTTGAACGTTAGATAAAAAATCCTGAAGAAGTTTTACAGACGAGGAGTTTGAAACTGAGTCCACTTTTAAAAGTGAATCGAAATAATGCGTTGCCAAAATGCGATTATTCTCATAGCGAGTTTTGAGTGTTCCCAAGCAGGTTGAAAATTCGAGTCTTCC